>JAMXBB010000007.1:58203601-58381431 GCA_024138015.1 Lumnitzera littorea | reverse complement strand
TTACTAACTTTCTACTAAGTTTCAGTTATAAAATCAACTTGGCACTTCAAATAGTAATCCCATTAATGCTTCTTAATTTCATTACATTATAACTAGTTAATTTACTAACTTTCTACTAAGTTTCAATTATAAAATCAACTTGGCACTTCAAATAGTAATCCCATTAATGCTTCTTAATTTCATTACTTCCTAAATTCATCATACAGCACATCATTATACCTCATTTCTCCAAAGTATACATTACTAACTTCACGTATAGAGGCAAAATCATCACTCTCCTCAACTCCTTACTACAAAAATCCATTTAACAACTTCTACATGTTATTAATTAAATGATTGAGCTCAAAATCCTAATGAGATCATTTAGGAAAATATACTAATTTTCGCTAAAAGAAATTATTTTAAGCACAATTTAAAGATAAAAAAATTCAATAAAAATATAGAAAATATTTTTAAAAAATATTTTTTATAGAAATTTAATATAAGTATAGGGAAGTTTATATAAAAATTTAAAGGTCAAAACTACACTATTTGAACAATTTATTTCAATATCGAAAATAACTCATTTTGGCCAATTTCTGAAGGATGTATATTATATTTGCAAAATTTATGTGAAATAATATTTTTCTTGAATTTTACACATGAAAATACTTAGGATTAAATTTTTCTCAAAATTTTTTGGGTATTATTTATATTTTTAATAATTTAATGAATTTCAATTTGAAAATAAGACCTTACTAGAAACTAGGACTCCGGCAACTAGTGTTGGCCACCACCTTGTTGGCAAGCCTAGGTGGTAAGACCTACTTCAGGTGATAATGATGGTGGTTGATCTCTAGTAACTCCCTAAGTCTTCGAACACCCTAAAACCCATATTATGCTTCAATTTTATCGATTTTCCCAAATTTATTTCTTCAATCCCCTAGCTAAACCCTATTTTTCCTAAATCTTAAGTTACTTATAGGTTATTATTGAGAGGTTCTTGGAATTTTTCAGAGCAATTTGAAGTGCTCAAATGGTTTTCTTTCTCTCTCATCTTATAAGTCTACTTTTCATACCTAAGCTATTAGTCACTTAGCTTAATCCAAATGCTAACGGTTGTTTTCTAGTCTTTACATGCCTAATCAAGGATTGCCTAACTGTCTTATGATTTTTTATAATTTTTTATGAATTTCTTTAGCCTATTTTAGCTTAAAATGTAAGTATTCAAGTATTTTAGATAATTACAAGTATATATTTATATATAGTAATCACACACGGCATATATATATTCTATATATTATCTTATATCATAAAATAATTTTATTCCATATATAATTTATCTCTAGAAATTTATAAACTAATGAGGCTTGTTTTGTGCAATTACAATAAATATTAAGTAATATAGTAAAATTATACTATTTTAGTTATTTTATTATATTTTCAACATTCGAGTCTACAAAGCCCCATCAACTAATGTCTTGAGCTCACTTTCTAAGCATGTTAAGCGTAATTTGGGGGTTTGTTAGGTCCATTCATCTTAATTAAATTCATTGACCTATGTTACCTAATTTACTTGGGTTTCCTATTATTCAAAATCGTTTAGGATGATTAGACTGCATACAAGATCAAAGCTTTAGGGTTTTTAGAGATTAATGAAATCATTTACTATTATCAAATAGCTTAGTAATATCATTAAGGTATATTAGTTGAATCAGTGTTTTAATTCATTCAATTAAGGTTTTAGACAATCTATTAGAGTTTTATAGTTGTTTTAGGGTTTCTCACAAATTAAGGTTTAGGGTTTTTATGCGTACAATTAGGATTTAAGGTTTTTACCTCTATTAAGGTTTCCGACTTATCATTTAGGGTTTATTTATATCCTTTAGGATTTTCAATCATTATATCTCTAGCCATTTCTAAGGATTATTTGTTAACTCTTTTAATCGATTTTGTGTTCGAATCCAAAAACTTGCAAGGTTTATAGGAGCTTGGTCTATTGATGCGTTATCCAATTTCCTCCTATTTACAATAAGTTCTTAAAAATACTAAATTAATTTTAAATATTATGAGAAAAATTTTTCCTATCTAATTATGTGTATAGAATCTGGGAAAATATTATTTTGTTAAAATTAAGTAGCTATATATATCACCATTACAAAATTACTAATACTAGGCAAATTTCGAAGTTGTTTTCAAGAACCCTGATGATGTTGTTTCTACTCCACAACATATATATAATGTTGCTATGTAAAACTTTTATTAAAAGTAAATTCTAAAATCTTTCTGTTTTTTGAGTTCTTAAATCATGGTAAAATTAGATTTTTAAGGCTTTAGTTTCTAAGAATAATCACTTAGAATATGATCTCAATTGATTTGGATATAACCAAATGATGGATGGTGATATGGGATTAACTTTTGGTTGATAGAAATATAGAATTTCAAGTATATGGAGGATTTGTAATGAAATCCTTAAATATGTGACTTAATGTTGTGTCTAACTAGTACACTGAAGTTAGTTACTTGAAATGTAAGATGAAATGATGTTTGATTACTAACCTTTAACTAGAAACATGGAAAAGTCATGGAAATTTAGTTGAAAATGTAGCACTTACGCATGGTCAAAGGATATTTTAGAGGATCATTAAGTAAATGTTATACTAAGAACTAATGCAAAAGATGAATGAGAGGATGTTTATATGTATTTGCAATTGGGATAGCCATAGAGAGTAGGTCAAAGGATGTTTTAAGAACTTTAATGTTCATTATATTTACAAGATTTTTAAGAGGGTAATTGAGAGGATAAATTAGAGGATAACTTAAGAAAGAACTAATCTAAAATGACTTTAAAATCTTAGCACTTAAGTATAGCAACTTTCCAAACTAAAAATAATGAACTTAACACTATGATTAATAAGCAGAGTATTGATATTTTATAATTTGTATGAAATGTACTAGTTACAATATAAGGACTTCCAGTAAGGGAACACTCCATGACTATAGTTAGCTGAGTTGTGAATAACTTAGGTAAGTTAAGATTAATGCTTAACGAGTATGAATTTATGTTTGATTATTGTTGAACTTTTTATAATGATTCTTCTTTATTTTATAATAATTTGATGGATTTGATGCTAATTTGAGTAAATTGTTGATTTGAGGACTTAGAAGAGTTGTTGAAGTGAAAAGAGCCAAGAAAATCTAAAAATTGTTCAAGATTTAAGAAGATATTCATTTATTTGAAGAAGAAATCAAAGACAACAACTTTTAGATAGGGATTTTATGTTTAGAGAGAAGTACAGTTGAAGATTATAGTCATCTTCTTAGTCGTGATCCCCTCATTAAACATATACAACAAGATTTCTAAGCTTTGTTTGCCATAAAGAAGCACACTCAAGAAGCATGCACGTGATCCTAAGGCGTGCTTATGCTATTCCCTTAAAAAGTTGCTAAACTTAACTCTTTCCATCAATCTTTATAAATAGGAAGTCATATGCTCAAAGGAAAAGAGAAGCCATTATTCCTAAAACTTTCATAAGGTTTTCTTTGTTTCTACATTTGAGTTGTGATTTCTTTTATGATTTTTATCAAAAATTGGTCTTTAGCATGATTGTAGGGTAAAGTTCCAATATGTAGACTTAATGTCCTTGGGTTAACTCACTTATTTTGTCAATCATGTGTGCTTAATTGATTATGTTGTTATTTCTAGAGTTTCAATCCTAATTATTTGATATCATATATTGAGGTTACGAGATGGAATGTATGATTAAATCTAGTGTGATCGAAAATAATTTTTGTAATCTTTATGATAAGTAATAGAGCTCTTGCAGAATTTCTATAATAATTGTGTAAAGGGATTTGAGTTCTTAATGCAGTCTTCACCTGCTTTATCATAGAAGTGATTCAAGTAAATAAGTGAAGCAACTCATATTAACTTAATAAAAGGAATTCCCCCAGATAATGAGATTAGGGAAGGAATTAGCTACTTTTTGGAATATTGCATGTTAATCTCGTGTTGAAAAAGATATCTGTATGGCTAATTTAAAGTTCCTTATTTTGTTATTCCATAGTCAATTTATATTCAATTTTATTTTACTTTTTAATTTTTAGTAATTAATTAGTTTATGTTGCATTTGAGGTTCTTAATTTTCTTAGTAGATTAGTAGAGCAAGAGTAAGGAGTATGTGCAATCCTCAAGGGATCAACAACTTAGACTTTACTAGTCTACTATACTATAACTTGATAGGCGCACTTATCTCTAATGAATGCTTCACAACATTTTGGAGTACTTTTTCATAGTACTTAGAGAGTTAAATGTGCAATTATTTATGGATGTAAGTATTTAACTGTGTATGTGTAGCATCCTCGATCTCAGGCAATGAATGTCATACCCGTTGCTTTAGCATGATTGAATATCTCCTTAAAAGGGATTGCTTGAACATGATCTATAAGTGAGAGCTTTTGCTTTGATACCCGAGATGATTCGGCTCTTATATCATAAGAGTCTAAGCATCCTCGTATTCATGACAACCCCTTAAGTCCTTAGATCTTAATAATCTAAGTAGTCTTCTATGTAATGAGCTCAATGATTCATGGGAATGCCAATTATGATAATTTCCATGGTTGCTACTACGTGAAGCCATCCCTTCCTAAGTGCATGATGATTTGCACATGCTTAAATGACTTCTATTAGCAAGAGGCCTTCGAGTGTCATCATTAGACGAGATAGTGCAAAATTTGTCCAAGCAAGAATTTCCCTTTAACAAAGGAGTCTTAATGAGACATGTTAGCAGCTAGGGAAGGAAGGATATCAATAGGTGTAATGCACTACTAACCTCTATATACACTTAAGTAGGTAGCATGCCAACATAAGTACTAATCTCATACCCTCTCCTTGATTGGCAAATCAATAATAAGAGTAATGGCAATTACCTTGAAAGGATTACTCATTTTTTTAATATCATCATCATCATCTTCAAGATGGATTCATGAATCCTCACAACCCACTAAGTTTATATCTCTATCCTTTGCATCTAGAATTATTACACTATAGTGAAATTGTTTAAGCAAAGCTTAGAGCTTGGGACAACATTACTCTCCTTCATTACAGGTACTAGAAGAGAGTTAACCCCAACATCATTATCTCTGCAAGATACTGTTAGTAGCCCTAAAGTTGGTTTTGGTAGCCCAAAAAAAATAAATAATTAGTTATAGTGGTATATGGTAGGCACGTAAAGAGTATCACCTACTTATGCAAGGATATAAGCCTAAAAGGCTTCCAAATAGCTTGACTAGTTTGTCATCTAGTTAAGGGATGAGATCCTAAGCGACGTATAAAAGGAAAGAATAGCTACTTCACTCTCTAATAGATGCTCTAGAAATCATTCGTTCCTTGCCACACAGTAATAAATGTGTGGGTCAAAGTGCTTTATTTGGAGATGATGGTCTACCATCCTTCTACCTTGCTCCTGTATGGGAACTGTAGTTAAGTAGAAGTAATATACAACATAAATGATCTCAAGCCCACCACACTTTCATCTCCCTCATGTGCGTGAACTATAGTTGAGCAGGAGTAGTGGTGTCATAAAGGATCTTCAAGAAAACCACATGTTCTAGCTTCATGGTGATGTGCTCTACCAAATAGTTCCATCCCATGATAGCAATTTGCTTGCAAATTTATTATGTGAGAAAGTTAACTCTCCCCTCTCATTCTTAGATTGCAACACCAAGTCTTCTCTTATGGAGAATAAGATTTTAGTTAAAACTCGTGATACACTAAGCCTATTGCACCTAAGATATGCTATAGTTTAGCTCTACTATACTAGAAGCTCACTGCATTAGAGACCTACCATTCTCGAAGTTCACTATATTCGAGGCCTACTCAGGCTTCTTGGCTATTTTTATATTATAAGCCTCCACATTTCTCTCACTATCGTTATGGCGTGCTGCACAAAGTTTTCGACACTTGACCCTATCCTAGAACATATCTTTAGAGATGATCTCATCCAACCACTTTTTCTAAGGACCTTAGACTAATGGTATATGCTTATCGTGTTGGTTTTTCTTCATATCTTTGCTGTTAGAGGGCAATATAACTTTATTCTTTAAGTGGAGAAATTAAAAGCTAGCAAATTGTAAAAAGTTGCACTACTATCGTCAATATGAATCAAATTTGCTACTAAGCGATAGGAGGACTTTGTACAATATGAAGAGCCTCTATTTCTTTGATGAATGCTGCGATCTTCTATGAGTGCATGCACACATAGACATATATATATATATATATATATAAAGGGGATAAATGCATGATAGAAAATGACTAAAAGGCAGGGGATTTTAGTGTACAAAGACGTGTATATACATATCCACACTATAACAAGATGAGCGTCATGCGCTCGATGTATTACGAAGGGTTCGACTTCATTCTAAGGAATGTGTAAAGATCGATCACATGATGCTGAGGCTTTACTATGGTTGTTGCGTCGATTTGTTTAATTGAGGGCTTTCATAATTAAATATTGATTCAAGAATGGACAAAGTGTGTACGGATGTGGTTATTTGGATATATATATATATATATAAATTTTTCAAAAGCTATTATATTTGGATGATACTGGAGGAGGATAAGGACTCGTATGCGGTGGCTATGAATATACCGTCGATTATCAAGAAATCAGGCTTAATGGATTCCCAAAAAAAAAAAAAAAAAGGGAATACGATTGGATTTAGCCAGAAAAGCCCAGCCTGCAAATTACTTAGGACATATGGTTTCGAGCAACCGGTCTGATGTGAAGGATACATTAAATATAATAATAAAAAAAAAGTGAAAGAAAGTTAATAATTGGTACTTTGTAAGAACTTAGTTGATGAATTAGGCTCCTATCACCTACGAAGTCCAAAAAGCAAAGTGAGAATCCATGCAAAAATCAACAAAGAAAAAAAAAAGTATATATGTAAATTAAACAAAAGGGCAGTGTAACTCCAATCGAAGAGCATTATAACGGACTCTCTCATTTGTTATAACCCTTTTGGAACAAAAGGGAGACAGTGTACGTGTGAGCCAACAATGTAGGGAGCGACTCCATATTTATTGACCAAATGGCATTAGCCCAATTGCAAAGTGACGCAGCGGCATCATTTTGAGAAACCGAGCATATTAGATTATATTTCGCTTTCAGTTAAGATGAACATTGAGGAGATGCGAAATTTGGGCCAATTGAAAATTAAAAAAATGAAAGATAAAAAAAAAAAGAATAAAAAAATGAAGATGATGGATCGAACCTGAGTGCGTGCCCGCTTACGTTGTTGTGGAACTACTGGAGTCTAATGTCTCTACCCTGCTCAGTGAATTTATTTGCTCACACTCGTTTGTCGCAACGACCAGAGGCAAGCGAATCAAACTTGGATGGAATCAAAAGAAAAATTGACAACTTGAAATTGCTTCCTCGATACTTTTTTTAAAGGAGGATAACAACTCGGATTTTGATTCACTTGATATGTTACTTGATGATACTTTCTCCCAAGGAGTATAATAATTCCAGTCTTGATTCACTTGATATATTACTTGATAATGCTTACTCGATAAGGAGCATCGCAACTTAGCTTGTAGTTGATGTATTGATTCATTCGAACTCATTAGTCGAAGAACGGAGTTCGATGACATGATTGTAGAGCAGGAAAAGATCAATGGATGCCAATATATATATATATATATATATATGATCGAATTAGAAAGAAAATATTTTGGGGGTGAGACCTTCGACTAATGAAGAACGAGAAAAACATATCTAAAAAGATATGGAGCTTTTATGGCATTCGGTTGGGATACTAATATATGTAAAGAAAGATAGATGTGATATTTCCTTTTCTACTCTCCTTTAATGTTGGTGCTACAGGGGAAAACTCGACTCCAGAAAATGTCTTTAATATTTGTGGGGAAACAAATGCTATTGAACGAAGGAATGCTCGTGCATGTTGTGAAGTATGGCTAAAAGTTGGTGATTGTCCAAGCATGGAAAAATTGTGGTATTTGGTGAATAATCTAAAATTGAGCCAAACAAGTTTCTAGGGAACTTCATTATTCCAATTCCCTAGGAAGAAGGTGCCCTGTATATGCCAAAAATGTATTACTATTACATTGCTCGCATACGAACCATTCCTTATAAAGAAAAAAATGGGGAAATTATAGATGGTACGCCTTTGTTTTTAAGGGAAATGTATTGCCATGTAGAAATGCAAAAGAAAAAACCTCCAATTGAAATTATGGAGGCAGAACTGATACGTTGAGTTGAACTCAATGGAGCTAAAAATCAAATAGGGAAGGCGAATGGAGTTGTACAAAAATAATTGTCCATTGAAAAAGATTTAGTTAATAAATTGTCTTAGGAGCAATGTGATTCTAGCATGCCTAAAGTGAGACATGTAATAAAACGGTGTTGCAACTTTGCACACTGAAATGTACAACAAATAAGTCCGTAGTATTGGTGCTAGTCTCATATACAATGATCTATCAACAAAACAAAGTCTTCAACTATGTGAGCATGCTTAACAATAGTACAACTGCTTTGTAGTGCATTTGTGCCAAGTACTGACCTAGTTATACATATTATACAATTAATGCCCAAAATACTTCGACTTCATCTAAAAAGTTTTGATCATGGGGCAAAATGTAAAGGATTAAAGTTGTTATATTAATATATTAGCTAAGTTCACTATTTGTTTAGCTTGACTCCATGGGCTAGGCAATAGAGGTGAGAAGTCAAGTCTATGTTTGGGATAATTCAAAGAAATTTGACTTAATAGGCTTACTGGACCAGTCTGTTTGCCTCTAACCTTTCTTAGGAAGGCTCATGTACCATAGGAAAAGCTACTAATCTTAGACCCTTTGCAAGCTCATTTAGGACAATTATGTAATAAGCAAAACTCCATCTCGTGCATCCATCACCAAGATGATCCAATGGTTATCATCAGGTCCAAGAGCCTATAAACACTCAGCCATTCCTTATTTTGCCCAACTCCAGAGATTAGAGAAATGGTGTTCCACTATAAAACCTCTGCTTTCTAAAATCAACGAGCATTCAAGTAAAGAATGATTTCAATTACTCAAGAACTACAAGGTTGATGTCCAAAGTTCCATAAACTCTCTTATCTATCACTTGTATATTTAAGATCCCAAGATTACTTGTTCCTCCTCCATATCATTCTCTCTTCAATCATCCCATTGAATATCACCTCCACATCACTACTCTAAGGCTACGCATAACGTAATACTCACATGACTTGTACATGACCATTTGGTCAGAACCCTCATCTAAAAAAATCCATGTTGTGGTTATCTTATATACATTGCTTTGTTTGAATTGTTTGAAATTACTTGATCACCCCCTAAATAAACTAACCTAAACCCATTTTAAAACTTAACCCAACATGCATTGTAACCCATCCTAATTGACTAGGATTCTTTTGCCAAATATTGACCCCCTTCAAAAGGGATAACTGAAATGGTTTCATCCTCACCCATTGTTGAATTATGTAGTAGGAGAAGAGGTTGCAACAAGTTTAAAGACATTGTGATAGGAGTTAGCTGACTAGACCCCTCACTTAAGCCTAAGCCAAAGGGTTAGAAAGTATGGCTCCATGAATTCTCACCCTCCATCCCACCCTTGAAGAGTTCAACCTATTATTCAACTCTGAATTCCCCCACTTCCCTAAATATTCTAAACCCTATACTATGTTGGAAACCAAGTAACTAATTGAGTGCTGACCTAATGTCATCCTAAGCAATATTACCTGTGATCTTTCTCTACTTCAAAAATCACAAAATAATTGAAATAGAAAGTACACTCGCAAGAACATGGCCATGTTCTTGGCTGTGTTCTTCTCGATGGCCAAATTCTTCCTTAATTCCTTACTCTTTTGCTCACAATTTCAGTTCATAGTCATTATCCATGGGTGTGATCCCTTCCTAGTTGTCAAAACCCATCCAAATTCTCTTCAAATCTTTGAAAATTTTGTCTAAAATCATTAAACTCTTCAAATGAAGCCTTAAATCAAAATATAATCAAATTAAGCATCAAATTCAATACAAACATCCTGAAAATCTTATAAAAGCATTTTTAAATCAACTATAAAAAATATACTTTTATACACTCATTAGATACTGAGAATTTAGGAAATGGCTTGAAACGAAGAAGATTATGAGAGTAAGGTTTGTATTAAACTCTTACTTATAGGACACTTTTTCCTAATTGCAAGAGTTAAAACAAGGAAATCGTACTATTGATGAGTACATGTAGGAGTTTCAAATGTTCATGATCCTTTGTGAGAATAATAAGTCTGAGACTCGAACTATGTCAAGATTTCTCACTGGCCTAAGATATGAACTTAGGGATATTGTTAAGCTACAACAATTCTCTACACTTGTTGAAGCCATCAAGATTGCTTAGCATATGGAAAGCCAAAGGAAGAGTATACTAGTCCAAGCCTAATTTAGCTAACCTATTCATTCCATTCGAACTATACGAAGTGGATCCTAAACCTCTAATATGGAGCCAAGCAGAAGCAAAGAGGTTTAATGTAATCAAAAGACACAACCCCATTGAAAAGGAGATGCTTAAGAGATTTGACAAAGGTCATACCATAGGATGGAAGATAAGAGATTAAATGCTTCAAGTGCCCAAGGTTCAGACATACAGCTCCCTAGTGTCCAAACTGATGAACTATGGTTATTAAAGGAGAAACCTTAAATTTCGAGGTTAACAATATCGACAAAGAGTTTGAGGTAGAGCATAAATTTCGATTTCTTTTTCTTAATCTGATCAATATCAAATCCTAACCCATTTAATATTAATCTTCAAAAGAACTAAGGAAAATCTATTTTTTCTTGGAAAAGTAAAAATTTTAGAGTCACCACCAAATCATAGTTAGGAAAGAGATAGGTTAAAACCAATTGAGACGATTAGTCCAAACCTACTATTGATTTATGGGAAAAACTATTTTTTAAAAAGAATGATTTCAAAAAAATTAGAGAATCTAACTCCGAAGGTTAACCTATTAAACCCTATATGTGTAGGCACTCTATTTTTGCCTCCTTTCTTTCTAATTTTTTTAAATAGGGTAAGAGGTCTTAATTTTAAAATAAAAAGAAAAAAATAAAAAAGAATTTAGGAAAATACAATAATTAGAAATTTTTTTTTGTAAAAAAAATATAAAATTTACAAAAGATCACAAAAAAAGAAAAAATAAATAAAAAGTCTACAAAAATTTGAAAAAATAGAAAATTTAATGAAAATTGAAAAAAGAAAAAAAAAATTAGACAATAAGAAATAAAATAGGATTTTAAAAAAAAAAATAGAATAGATTTAGACGATAAGGATTTTTTAGGCCTTAATTAAACAAAGAGAATTTTAGGCTTAAGCTTAGATTTAAATCTAGCCCAAGCTAACTTAGTCCATATATGCAATTTAATTGTATATATAGATAAGATATAGACTAATGGCTTAATGGAAAAACCACATGTATACATAGAGGAAACTTAGGTTCAATTCTTAGGATAGCCACTTAACTCCTTTTATTTTTTTTTTTCTCTGAAATTAGACATATGTTAGCCTACTATTGGTCGACATAGTTTTTCCCATCTCATTCTCCCCATTTCCCTTGTTTTCTCATGCATTAAGCTCCCCGTCAACCACATTCTCTTTTTTTATCCCTTTAATTTTGCAATTTCACCAAATTAATGGTGAAATTGCAAAATAGACTTAGAGTATTATGAATCCAACACATGAACTTGTCCAAATTCATACTTTAAGACAGTTAAATTTGAATCAAAAGATGGAAAAAAGTATGAATGCACTTGTTGAGCCCAAGCTTGATTCATGCTTCAATAATAAAATTTGGAGTTTCTTTAGCTTCATCTTGGAAAGTTCAAGCATGAATCAATGCATTTCAACAATCAATTACTCTAAATTTGCATCAATCACGAACTCATGTTTAAGGACCCACTTAATTCAAAAACTTTGAATTTATTTCGATTTCTAACTTACCAAGTGAATCTAAGCCTCGAATTTGTATATATAGGGGTCCAATGTTCATTCTCGATCATTAGTTCCATCTCCCATCCAATCCAAGCATTCACATAAGCTCTCTCTCTCTCTTTACACTTCCCTCTCTATCTAACCACTTTGACTACCCAATACTATGGCTGACTTCGCCATGTCTTAAAACCCCCAACCTAACCACAACCATACGCCTAGTAACTCCCATCAACACCTATCCAACACTACCACCACCACTGTCCAAACACCAACCAAACTCTACGATACCCTCCTTACCCCCCACAAGCCTAATAAAATACTCATCAAAACAATCTTCCCCACTCAATTTGGCATCTATAACATCTAAGAACACACTCAGCCATCATTGCTATTAAAGAGGACTTAGGACTTTATCAAAGACCGGCGTGCCCTAACTCCAATTCGGTCCAACCTATACTTTCAGTTTTGGTTTTTTCATTTTGTAATTTTTATCTATTTTTTTTAGCTTATTGTAAATATGAATGAAAATGTAAAAAAAAAAAAAAAAAAAAAAAGAAGAAGAAGAAGAAGAAGAAGAAAAATTAGAGAAAAGGAAAAAGAAAAATAGGTAGGTTTAATTTTATTTTATTTAGTAACACATACTAATAATAAATAAATAAATAAGTAAAGTAAAATAAAAGAAAAAATAAAAAGAATGTTTTCATCAATTAAGAAAATTACTTTTCAAATAAATAAAGATAATCAATCCAGTTTCAAAACTAAGGCCCTATTTAGAATTTTCTAACAGTAAAACCTTGATTTAGGACTTTTTTAGAAAATTTCCTTAATCAAATCAAACTAAAAATATAAACTTGACATGTTTTCAAAATTAAGATGAATCCAACCTGCTAATGTTTTCAAAAAAGAACTACATACATCTAATCTCGAATAGCAAATACATAGACACCTCTAGGGCAACATAAAAAGTGAAAAAAATTAGTTTTTCCTTTCTTTTAGTTTAAAATTATTGAATTAAAAGTAGTTTTTAAGTTGTTATTCAAAAAAGATGATTTTAGAAATTCAAGTCTAAATTTGGAAGGTTATGATCCCTATAAGGGTTTAAAAAATCTAACCCCCAAAGTCATATCATTAGTTTCTTCAAAACCATTTTTTTTTTTTTCAAAAAATCGGTTTTCCTACATAAGCTAGTGTCTAAATTAAAATCAAATCCACCCATTTGGTTTTGACCTAAACCAGTTCCCGACCTAGGTCAAATGGCAACTCTAAGGATTTTCAAAACATGCTTAAAAACTCAATTTCTCTTAACTCCTAATCGAAGGTTAGTATTAAATAGGTTAAGAAAAATTATGAAAACCGATAAAAAATTAGGCTCGATATGATGACAACTCCACTAGATACATCAGGAGGGTTAGCCATTCAACTTTTCAAAATTACAATTAATCTGTAAATATCACCTTACTAAGTACAATTTATTTATTCATTTGTTAATTATTTTTCCATATTTATACTGACATTTCTATGGGTTTAGTTTTAATTGTTTATTTTGATGGGCGTGGGTTGTAAGGGGGTGGGGGTGGGGGAGGATTTACTTTATGCACCATAATTGTGTAATAGAAACAGTCAAACTCGAACCGTATAAGGACCCTAAGACCGGGGGAAGGGGTATGGTCATTGTATAGGCTCTAAGTGCTATGATCAATGAAAGTATTTTTTAACAAGTAGTATCACATAAGCTTAAGGACCTTTAGAACCCATCCTTTATGCATTCACAATATCTAAAACTGATAAATAATTAAGCAAGATGAAAAGAAAAGAAAAGAAGTAACAGCTTAGAGTTTCTTTAATTTCCCTTGTAAATATAGAGTTAATGTAAATAGGTTTTTTTTTTCTCTTTGTTTTATACTTTATTGTAAATAGCGATTCTTCAATCCTATAACAAATGTCTTCTTTGTAATTCAGCCTAAAGAAATGGCTTGCTCATTCAACTTTGTCCACTTTAGAGAAAGGTTCATCGATAAGCCCATCAACCCTAAGCTTGCTCTAGACCAATGGCTTCAACACTTTAACCCAAGAGAACAGGAGACCATCATTAGCAAAATTAAGCCCATTTTATCACTTCTCAAGGTAAAGATTGAGATCAATCTGATCAGGGCCCTAACCAACTTTTGGGAACCTAAAGAGGTAGGTTTTTAAGTTAGGCCTCACCTAATTAGTCCAACACTCGAAGAGTATACCCAATTATTCAAGTCCCTCCCTTAGAAGATATATACACTCCAAATTTGGAAGTTAACCCAATGAATGCATATTCAAGATTCCTTGGGGTTAAAAAAGATGAAATAAACAAGGCCTTGAAAAGCTATAATGGAAACTGCATCAAATTGAAAGACTTGAAAGCCTAGTTCACCATTGAGCCCAGATCCAACAAATGAGGCATCTTTTATGGCAATCTAAAAGATTGGGGATAGAACAGAATGAAAGCTTTTATCCTAACTACATTCGAGACCCTCCTATTCCCTAATGGAAAGTTTCTCATCTATTTTAAGGTCACTAAATTAGTGGGTTGGTTTCTTGAAGGCAAATCATATGTCTTAACCCTCTTCATAGAACAAATTAGAAGCCTCAATATTTTGAAAAAGAAAAACAATGGCACACTAAAGACTAGCATGGCATTACTAACAATCTCGTTTATGAGCTACATGAAGTGTTTTGGGCTTGATCTGATCCGAGGAGAATTTGCTCACGGTATTGATTTAATCGATTCTTTTGTCGAAGGTCCATCTCTAAAAGAGAAGTCTACTTACTATCGGGTTGAAGTACTACAAAAATTCCAAGTCACTAATATCTTATAGACAACAAAATGGAGCAACTTCAAAAAGATAATCTTAGTTTGTAAAAATTATCAACCAATACCCCTAATCAAGATGAAATGGTATACAAGCTATTATCCTAACAATATGATTAGACAATTCAGGGGAATTCAAGATATAGTCTACAAACCCCCACTAGATATTACAACCTTAGATTACGAGGATCTTCATATTCTAATGCCACAAAAGATGTCCAAACTCTAAGCGACAGGTAACTATGGGAAATAAGGACTATCAACCTTAAAATTGATTTAGGAGAATGGCTAGGAGAAGTGGATAAGTACAAGGTCACTAAAGACTATCTATACGATCAACTCCATAAGGTGGGGGAGATCCAATATCAAGCACTAAAGGTCATACAACCCACACCAAGTAAACTAGACTCTAAAATCAAGACCTATATGGACTAAGTATAAGCTCATGTAGAAGTTATTTATGAAGAGCGCAACATATGGGAAGATCTCTTTTGGGAATCTAGACAATGTTCCTAAGCCTTAGAACATGAATTGAGGATGACCCAAAGAAGGCTCAAAGAACTTGAGGAAATAGAAGAGCCTAGCCTAAGAAAGAGGAAAGGAGCACCAATAGGATCTAATAAGAGGGGAACACAAGCCAAATGCCAAAAGAATGTCTAGAAATTGGAGTACTTTTCTTTTTCGAAACAATGTATTTTCTTTTTTTTTTTTTCAAATAATGTAAAAGGGAACTCCAAAAGCTGTAAAATAATGAATAAAAATTACCATCTTGCTAATTAATTATCGGTTTTGTTTCTCTACATTCGTATACCATACATCTTTGCATTCTTGTACATTTATTTAGTTATTTCATCTCTTTAAAATATATGTGTGCTAACTTGTTGAGAAGTGATTTTGAACCAATTCACAAAGATAGCTCCCAAATCGCAAACTTTCTAGAGAAGTCCTATCCGAACTCACTCACAGACTAAAATGACTAGCCAAGGGAACGACAACATCAACAGCAACAACAATAGTGTCAGCCCTAAAGTTGTTGATCCTACTAAGCTAAGGTTCCACTCCTTGGAAAAAAATAGTAGGAAAAATTACAGACCAATGGAGCTTCCTTGCTGATAGCATTGCCTTACTCAAATTTATGGCACCATCCAACAAAGAAAGCTTTAAGGCCTAATATGGAAAGAACGCCGACGCACTATCCCTTAAAGTAGAAGAGGCCTATCCTAAAGTTAACCCAACCTTTGAATCTTTTGAGACAAAAGGGATCTATCCAAAAGTTAACCCGACTTTCGAGCCAAACACTTATTCATTCTCAATCAACTCGAAGCCAGAAACTGACCAAGACCGACTAAAAGAACTAGAAAGGTGGTTGACCCAAAAGATCAATGAAAAGATGAAAATGCTCGAAGGTTATGATGGTTTTAAGTAGGCTAGTATTATAGACTTCTCGGCTTATTACTATAGAAGCTTCGTTAAAAAGTTTAAGGTACCTAACTTTGAGATGTACAATGGGACTGGCACCTTAAAGTAAACACTAGATTGTACATACAAAAGATAGGCAAGTACGTGCAATATGCCAACTCATGGTACAAGCTTTTCAAGACAACTTAATGGGCCTTGCTTTAACTTGGTACACCCAATTGGATTTGAGTCAAGTAAACACATGGGAGAAACTAGCTAAGGTGTTCTATGAGTAATACAAATTTAATGTTGAAGCGATACCAACCATGATGGACTTGGTTGCTCTGAGGAAGAGGCATAATGAATCATTTCAAGAATGTGCCTAAAGGTTGAGATCTTTAGCTGCAATAGTATCTACCCCCATGACAAAAAAAAAACTAACTTTGGCATTCATCAATGCTTTAGAGAGACCCTACTTCTCTCACCTAATCGAGCAGGCTTCCTCTAGTTTTGCAGAGGTAGTAACATAAGGTATCGTATTAAAAGTGACATATCTTCTGGTAAGTTGCAAGAACCATTAGATAGAAGACTAACCTCTACTAAACCTACCACTAGCAAGCTTAGAGAAGCTACTGTCGGTATGATCAATTCAAACAGTAAGCCCAATGCTTGGGTCTCCTTTAAAACGAATCCTTTACTAGTCTAGCAACAATTCAAAAGCTAGCTACAAGTTAGCAAGGTCCCAAGATAGCTTACTAAGATACTAATTCCTCTTAGCCAGATCCTTGAAAAATTAAGAAAAGATAATTTGCTCCATTTTGAGCCTCTTAATGAAAAGTATAGGCCAAGAGTTTTTCATCCCAACGCCAAGTGTCAATATCACTTAGGGTAGGTGGGCCATTCAACTAACTTGTGCTAGAGATTAAAAAACAAGATTCAGGGCTTGATCAATGAAGGTACAATCCAATTAAAATTCGTAGAGGCTCTAGCTCTAAACATCAATAACAACCCCCTGCTCAACCATGGCCCCAGCATCAACATGATATTGGATAACTCAAATCCTGCCATCAACATGATCGATTCCAATCAAGAATCTAAGGTCTATAAATTCTGCAAATAGGAAGATAAGCAAGCTCCAAAGACTAAGAGGTATACAAAACTACCCCTCTAAACTACAAGGCAGTAAATAAAGGGCAATCTAGTTCATTCATGGGAGGGATTACCTACTTCAGTAGAATTTATGACCCAAAAGAAAACTGTACTAGAAAGACCAAGCAACAAACTAGCTAAATATGAAGAAAGATTGTCTACCTTTACTAAAATGATCAAGTCCAGTGAATATGAGATAATAGATCAGCTCACTAAGACTCCATCACAAATATCTCTTGTGAGTCTGCTGATGGCTTCTAAACCGCATAGGGAAGCTCTATTCCAAACTCTAAGGAAAGTCAAAGTCCCTCATGAAATATTAGCTAAAATGATGGGATCAATAACCAACTCGATCTTCACTATGGATCAAATTTCCTTCTCTACTGAAGAGTTAAGTGAGGAAGGTTATCAATACACTAAGCCTCTCTTCATCATAGTAAGGGTAAACAACATTATCACAACCAAAGTCCTCATTGACAATGGGTCATCACTAAATGTTTGCCTTTTCACCACCCTGGATCTATTAGGCATCAATGCAACCACAATCAAGTCGAGTTCAACAACAGTTAAGGCTTTTGATGGATCTAAGAGGGAAACTATTAGAGAGATCGACTTATTGGTTAATATTGGCCCATAAGCTTTCAACATCTGTTTCCAAGTCCTAAACATCCTAAAGACCTTTAACCTTTCATTAGGATGACCTTAGGTACATTTAGCAAGGGCCATACCTTCAATTTATATCAAAAGGTTAAGTTCATCTCAAATGGCTAGGTCATAATGATTCTAAGTGATTAAGCTTATGAAATATATAAAGAAATGGCTATACCCTACATTGGCATTGAGGAGCAAGAAGACTTCAAGCTCTAAATGTTTGAAGAAGTATTTGTGATTACCAATCAGAAGAAAGATGAGAGGCCAAAATTCAAATAAGGCCAAGTTGGTACTTATAGGCTCAGTTACGTCCCAACTTCAATGGAAGAGTTGTGAAATATGCAAGTAAGGGGCAAGAGAGGTGGCAAATTATATCACGCCTTAATGACCTTTCCACTATTGATAGAGATTTTCATTTGAGCTAATGTTCAGACTTCGAAACCTGCTAAAGAGGATACCTTCAGCAAGAATGAGATAATAGGTCCATCCCATAAGCTCCAGCACTTGAATAATTGGTTCTTCGTTCCTATGAATAATGATAAGTCTTCTCTAAGGTAAAGGATGAATCACAATTTAGTATTTCATTGAGTTTTGTAATAATTACCTTTGCTCAACGGTACTTGAAAGAATTTCTTTTAATCTAATAAAACATCAGTCTTCGTTCTCCTCACTCCTTCTTTACTCATACTCTTTTCTTTACACACTTTTAACCCAGATACAATGCTTTGAATAAAAGCCAAGGATACCTTGCGTAGATAGCTGGTGAAATTATTGATATCACTTTTGGCCCTATTGTATTAGTTGTCATGAGTAATGTCAATGACCACAACAACATGCAAGAAAGCTGGCAAAGGCATGAAATGACTAGAATTTCCATTAACGAGCCAACTAAGACAATTAATGTTGGGATTGATGATAACTCCAAAGTTCTAAAGATTAGAGGGAATTTGAAAGAAGAATAGAAGGTATAAATGACCATGCTCTTATCTAAGTATCGAGATGTGTTTGTATGGTCTTATGAAGATATGCTCGGGTTAGATCCATCAATTATGGTCCACCACTTACTTACATAAGAAGATATTAAACCTAAAAAGTAGAAGCTAAGGAGATTCCTAGAAGATATCTTGTTGAAAATTAAAGAAGAAGTCAAAAAGTCACTGGAGGTCGATTTCATTGAAGTATCTGATTATCCTGAATGGGTCGCCAACATTGTGCTAGTGATGAAGAAGAACAGAAAAGTTAGAGTGTGCATAAATTTCTAAGACCTCAATCAAGTAACACCTAAAGACAACTTCCCTTTGCCCCATATTGATGTCTTAGTAGGTAATATTGCTAGGAGTCATCTCTTATTCTTCATAGATGGATTCTCTAGATATAATCAGATCAAAGTGTACGAAGAAGATAAGGCAAAGACAACATTCATTATAACTTGGGGCACATTTTGCTATAAAGTAATGCCTTTCAAACTCAAAAATATTGAGGCAATGTATTAAAGAGCCATGGTTGTAATCTTTTAAGACATGATACATAAAGAAGTTAAAGTATATGTAGATGATATGATTGCAAGATCTAAAGAGGGAGAAAATCATGTACATAACCTAAGGAGATTTTTTGATAGGTTGAGAAAATTCTAATTGAAGCTCAACCTAGAGAAGTACACCTTTGAAGTAATTTCAGAAAAATTATTAGGCTTCATAATCAATAAAGGGACATCAAAGTAAACCCTAATAAAGTCAAAGTCATAGTCGACTTGCCCCATCCATATACTCTTAAAGAAATCAAAGGCTTATTGGGCTACTTAAACTACATAACCCGATTCATATCCCAACTAACAGATAAATTTTGTCCCTTGTTTAAGTTGTTGAAAAATAACACTAAGATAAACTATGACGAAGAATACAAGTAAGCCTTCACAACAATCAAGGAATATCTTTTGACCCTCCAATTCTGTAGCTCTTAAACCTATTCTTCATTTCTATACCTCACAGTATTACCAGAATCCATGTAGTGTATGCTTAGTCAAAAGGATGAGGAAGGAAAAGAGTAGGCCATATACTACTTATTTAAAAAGTTTACTGAAGAGGAACTAAAGTATTCAAAAATTGAAAGGACATGTTATGCTTTGGTTTGGGTAATGCACCAACTCAGGTAATATATGCTTTATTATCAAATTGAATTGCTAACTAAGCATAATCCCTTGAAGTACTTGGCAAATAAACCAACCCTAATTGGCAAAATCTCAAAGTGGCAAATGTTGCTATTAAAGTTCAACATTACCTACGTGAACTAGAATTTGGTCAAGAGGCAAGCTCTAGCAAATCAATTAGCAATAAAATCCCTTCAATGATATCCCCTAAGAGGTACAAGTCACATTCCTCGATGAAAACATCTTAGTAGTTGGAAGATGTTCTTTAACGAAGCTGCTAATGTGTTTGGGTATGGAATTGAGGCAATACTGATACTCCCTAAAGGTATGCAGTTCCCTGTAGTTGTAAGGGTTATTTTCCCATACACCAACAATATCGTTGAATACGAGGCATGCATCATGGGACTTAAAATGGCCTTAAATAAAGATATTCAAAAATTAGAAGTGTATGGGGATTCTTCACTCATTATCAGCTAAGCTTAAGGAGAATACAAAACAAAGAATCCTAAACTGGTACCTTATCATCGACACTTGACTAAATTAATTGAGAAATTCGAAGAAATTACTTTTACTCACATATTGAGGACACATAATCAATTTGGTAATGCATTAGCCACTTTAGCATCTATGGTATAAAATCTAATAGAGTTGAAATTCAGGCCCTCACCATCGAAATTGAAGAAAAGCCTTCCTTTTGTCTAGCAATTGAAGATACACTTGACGAAAAGCTTTGGTACCATCATATTAAAATGTTCCTATAACAAAGCACATACCCTAAAGAAGCTGAGAAAAAGGACAGAAAGACGATCAGGAGATTGGCTGCCCAATTCTTAGTAAGCGAGTACATCTTATACCAGCGATCTTTTGACAATATACTTATAAGGTGTATGTCTCCCCTAAACCGACAGAGTCGTAACAGTCCTGCCTTGTAAACTATTCTAAAATAGAAGTTAACCTTACAGTTGCTATCTTAGACCTGATCTACACAAGGCATCCATGACTAACTCGCTTTAAAGCAAACAGTTCGTAATTTAAATAAGTCATTTACCTAATAAAGTAAATATATATATATATATATATATACATTAGAATTCGGTTATCACAATTAACGTTTCACCATAATCTATGTCCTAATTAATACATTATTCAGAAATGAAAAATTCTAAGATGAGAGCTTAGACCTTAAAAATATATGTTTGTTCTTTAAATGTTTTTCCTCACTCCCCAAGATCCAATAGTTGCTAGCTTTAGGATGGTTGTAAGCTGCCTTTTAGCCAACACCTGCAAAGATGTCTATAGGGATATAAGCAACTACAGCTTAGTAAGTCGGGACGGAGGACTTAAAACTATACCACAAACACAAATGAGGTTATCAACCAACTTATTAGATACAATGCATGTTTAAGCAAATGCTATCGCACAACATTGTTCGGCTCGTTGTGAGATTAGAGAAATTATGCCTGCTTTAATTCAGGTTGAAGAGTTACCGTTAATGCAACAGCTCATGATTAAACTTAGGCTTGTGCAATGGAGACACCGCTCCTCCTGCAACTACCTTCGAACCATTGACTTCACGCTTGCTGCGACCTTCTCACCTATTACTTAGTTCGACTAAGGATGAAGAAGAGACCCATTATACTATCTAGCGCTATCCTTTTCAAAGATGTCAGTATTTGGCCAAAGAATCCTAGGTTTCCCCTAATGGGTTGCTATGTAGGTCTAATCTATAATTACAAGTTGTATATTTGATTAGGTCCAATTTAAAGTGATTAATCATTTCATATAAATCATATAATACAAGCCAAATAGCAAATCAAAATCATATCATCAACTTAGAACAAGCACAATCAATTACAATTTCAAGCCTCCAAAATATAACACTATATTAATCCCAACTAACCTCAACTCCTCACTTGCTCACTCGAGGTGAGACTCATTTAATCCATCGCCATTGATCCCTATAATACCAATGTTGTCTCAGTTTTCATATAATTGTTATAGATTAGTTTTTATCCCATAACAGTTATTGTTATCTTTAGCTTTGGGTTTAATATGTTCGATTATCTAGGTTCTCAAATCTTTTACAATTATTCTGGATTTGAGGCTAGGTTTGGGTTCAGTTTTCGTATCAATTTCTAAATTAAGTTCTAATTCAATTTCTAAATATTGTTTTATACCCGAAGCCTAGAAACTCGTTTCAACTCATAATGTGAAATTAATCACATTACTTCTAGATATCCTAAATACCATAATTACCTCTAGTCATTATTTAATTCCATCTGATATACTTAAATCCTTATCGGTGTACCGAATTTACTCCTAATGTGAGAAATTTTTACATTTTTCATATAAATTCATAAATATAAGTTTTCTATCAGATTTATTATATATCCTTATTATTTATATAATATCAACTTTTATCCTAATATCTTCTATTTATTATATTTCTAATAATTACATATTGTGTATTATCACGTATTATGTACATAATACACATCTAATATTTCTATCACTCTAATGACCATCTCTCAACATCAATTAACATTTCAAAATATCTAAATTTATCACAAATCAGATTTGAACCTAATTACCCTAAATTACCAATTTAACTTAAAATATACTATTTTTCTCCATTACTTATTTACTACATAATTACCCTAATAATTACATCTACTACCTTAAATGCTACAAGTATCATACTTCATCAGATTTCAACATCCTAAAACATATAATAGTACATCAAATCAGCAATTACCCATTTAATTACTTAATTAGCCCTAAATTACCCATTTTATGCCTCATTTTAAGGCCTAAAAATTATCTAAAATTTTAGAAAATTAATCTTTAAGAAAGGGCTTCGTGGCACTATTCTATATCACCTAAGTATTCTACACAAAAATTTTGAGCTCAAAACTACACTTCTAAGGTCATTTATTTTAAAATTGAAACATACTCGGTTTTGCACAATCTCTTAAGGACCAGATATGAACGGACATATTTTCATCAAAATAATATTTTTCCTAAAAACTAAAAACTAAAATATTCCAGAATAACAAAATTTATAATTTTCTAATAATATTTACTATTTTTATAAAATTACACAAAATCAAGCTAGAAATCAAACTCACCAATTTGGATGGCTTCGGCCATCGTTGGTGGCCATGGGTATGTCGGCCCACCTAGGCACTACCACCATTGTGTGGTGGTGGTGGTCGTCCACTCCCAATTGCTCGTTAGGTTTGGGTTCTCCTTAAAAACTCCAACTACACAGTTTTTTTGTGATTTTTTTTAAAACCCTAATTTACTCTCAATTTCACCTCTCTCTATTTTTATAAACTTCCTAACATCTAAAATGAGCTTTTGAAAAATTTGGGGTATTTATAGAGGTCTTAGGGAATTATTGTACATTAATTTGATTAAACAATTGCCTTATCTTCTTTTAATTTACCTTTTGTGTTATTCTAATTTAATTGGCTAAATTTTTTTCTTATTTTTCCCAGCTGCCACGACCCAAATCTGGATCATTCCTTATTTTTTTATTTTTCTTTATTTTTCCTTAATTAATTATGAATTTTCTTTAATTATTTAGTATTATTTTAGTACATTTCACGTATTTTAAGTAATTACGTATATTTCTACTTACATGTAAATTCATATATAGTACAAATAAATATTCCTAAATATTATTTAGGTTATTTTATGATTTTTAGTGTGTATATAATTTATCTCTAGTAACTTATTAATTATTAAAATGCACTTTACATATTTTCAATAAATAACAAGTAATATACTTAAAATTTGAAAATTTTATATTTTTTTATTTTATTACTTATTTTCTTAAATTCAAACTTACAAGATCATTTTTTATTAATATTTCTAGCTTTATTTGATAATTAGGCTCAATCGGATCCTTTAATCGATTGCCCGAAATTCTACGAGCCAAACTTTAGGTAGCTAATTGTAGGTCTTATAGTGTGTGGATGACAAAGAGGTCAAAGTTTTGATAAGAGAAGTGCATGAGGAAGTATGTGGCCTCTATATGAACGGTTACATGCTTACCAAGAAAATTATGAGGTCGGGATATTACTGGTCAACAATGGAAAGTGATTGCATTAAACATGTCAAGTATTATCACTTATGCCAAGTTTATGCAAATAAAGTAAATGCCCTACCACAAGAATTACATACACTCTCAATGCCATGGCCATTTTCAATATGAAGCATAGACATCTTTGGCCCGATCACTCCATAAGCATCCAATGGGCATCACTTCATACTGGTCACCATCAACTACTTCAGTAAATAAGTTGAGGCCTCATCTTATTGAAGTGTTACTAAAGGGGTAGTAGTCAAGTTCATCAAGAGAAATATCTTAGCTCGATACAGGGCTTTAGAAACAATCATCACCAATAGGGGCACTAATCTCAACAATAAGCTTATATCAAAGTTATGTCAACAATTCAAGATCATCCATAGGAATTCCACCCCTTATTGACCCCAAATGAATGGGCCCATTGAAGTAACCAATAGAAATCTTAAAAGAATAATTGAAAAGATGGCTATTATATACAAAGATTGGCATGGCATGTTACCTTCATGCTTATAGCCTATCGAACCTCCATCAGAACATCAATAGGGGCAAGCCTTAGTCCTTAATATATGGTACTAAGGCAATATTATCGGTGGAAGTTAAGATCCCATCTCTCAAAGTACCATCTAAAACTCAATTAGATGAGGCCAATTGGGTAAAGAAACGCATCAAGCAACTGAATTTGATTAATAAGAGAAGATTAACAGCCCTATGTTATAATCAATGTTACCAACAAAAAATGGCTTGAGCTTTCAACAAAAGGGTGCAACCTCGAAACTTCAAAGAGGGTGATATGGTGTTGAGAAAAGCTCTCCTTAACGCCTAAGAGTCAAGAGGGAAATTCACTCCCAATTACGAAGGCCCTTATATTGTGAAGCGAGTATTACTAGGAGGGGCTTTAATTTTGTCTTAGATGGATGGTTTAGATTTGAGAGACCCTATAAATGCTAACGCTATAAAGTTGTATTACCTATGAAAGTTAATGGAAATTTTTACTCAAAACACAAAAATGACAATCGTGTTGAATGTTATTATGGTCTAATTTTCATCTTCTATAAGCAAAGTCAATATCCTTGGTTGTTATCAGCATTGAAATCATCTCCATCCCTTTCTCCTACTCCATCAAAAGGTCTAATTCCCTTACTCCATTTTAGTGAACCTATACATTGAAAACATGAGAGGAGTTGAAAATGAGATATAGAACATTTGTAATTAACAAAACTCTTTAAAATACTTTATTATGGATTGTTCCCCCCTCAATAGGCAGTTTTATTGTCTACTTTCTAAGGAAAGGCGAGATCCAAAGGGGAAAACACCTCATAGCAGATATCTGCTAGTCAAGAATCAGTGATTCGGTTCAAAAAACTCTAAAAAGCAATTAATTAATGAGCAAAAATAGTAGATAACACTCTATGTCAAGTTAATTACCATGATTTGTCTAAAGGGCCAATAAAGTCTCAAGGGCTCCATGCCAAGATCAATTGAGTTGATGTAAGGGATCAAAAATTCAATTAATTTAATGAGTTAGTTGGTTTCAATAGGACTTTTCAAAGAAAGGTTTGATAGTTTGGGTGTTATCGATAAGACCAGGTAAGTACTTCTATATGATGTTAGCACATTGGTTTTTGAACATTACATTTACATTTAGACTCTATCTCCTTTTATAATAAAAAGCATTTGTGATTCTTTTTCCTAACAAACTTTTAGGTAGAGCTTTTAGCTAGCCTATACGGCGCTTACCCTTGGTACCATCTTTTGGGTCCTAGCTAACTCTTAGAACGTTATCCCATTTAAGGTTTTTCGCCAGCTCTTAGAGCACTATCCCGTTTTTTATCCGCTCTTTTTAGGGTCCTAGTTAACTCATAGAGCACTAGCACTAACTCAATTTTCCACTTTAAGGATTAGCGAGCCCATAGGGTGCTTTTCTTCACTAATTCCTTATAGTGAGCCCATAATGCACTTCTCTTCACGAATTTATCCTAGCAAGCCTGTGAGGTGCTTCCTTTTACTAATTTTCCTTAAGGGCCTTAGCAAGACTATAGGGCACTTCTCTTAATTGAATCCTTTTAGTGAGCCTAAAAAGCGCTTCCTTTCATCATCTATTCCTTTTAGCAAGCCCATAGGGTACTTTCCTTTACCAATTCCTCTTAAACAAGCCTAAAGGGTGCTTCCTCTCATCATCGATTCCAATTAAAAGAGGCTAGTCTCCTAAAGATGCTCCAGCTTAGGTTAGTGAGCTCAAAAGAGCACGACTAGGTTTTCTCAAATCGATTCCCACTTAAGGTTGCTAGTCCCATAGAGACAGTCTCACTTAGGTTAGTGAGCTCAAAAGAGCATAACCAAGTTTTCTCAAATTGATTCCCACTAAGGGTTGCTAGTCCCCCAAAGATACTCTACCTAGGTTAGTAAGCTTAGAAGAGTATGACTGAGTTTCCTCAAATCGATTTCTACGTAGGGTTATTAGTCACCTAAAGACGCTCTAGCCTAGGTTAGTGAGCTTAGAAGAACATGACCAGGTTTTCCAAATCGATTTTTCTAGCTAAATCCTAAGGCACTAGACCTTTCTAAAACTCACCTTTGTGTTTAAGCAAGCTCTTAAAGCGACTTTCCTCTCTTTCACCTTTTTGTCAAATCCTTAGTAAACCAAACCTAGGGTGGCTAGCTAATTATAACACTTCTTTAGATAAATCTATCCTTAGGGCAAAAATAGTATCTTTTTTATCTTTATGGCAAAGTTTTACTCAAACTTCACCATAAAGAAGGATAGCTATAAATACCTCATTTTTACTCTCTTTTTTTAATTTTTTAGAATAATTTAAAGGATCCTAATTTAGAAAAAAGAAAAAATAATTTACAAAAATACAAAAATTAGAATTTTTTTAAATATAAAAAAATAGAAAGTTTACAAAAGATCACAAAAAAAAAAAAGAAAAAAAGTCTACAAAAAATTAAAAAAATAGAAAATTTAAAGAAAATTGAAAAAAGAGAAAAAGGATTTAGATAATAAGAAATAGAATAGGATTAATTAAAAAAATAGAATAATTTAGATAATAAGGATTTTTTGGGCCTTAATTAAACAAAGGGAATTTTAGGCTTAGGCTTAAATTTAAATTTAACTCAGGCTAATCTAGTTTATATATGCAATTTAATTACATATATAGATAAGGCATAAACCAATGGCCTAATGGAAAAACTACATGTACACATAGAGGAGACCTAAGTTCAATTCTTAAGATAGGCGCTTAATTCCTTTTATTTTTTTCTCTAAAATTGGATATATATCGACCTGCTATTGGCCAACACAGTTTTTCCCATCTCTTTCTCCTTGTTTGCCTTGTTTTCTCATGCACTAAGGTCTTCAATAACTACATTTCAACTCCTTTTTTATCCCTTTAATTTTGATGGTGAAATTGCAAAATAGACTCAAAGTATTACGAATCCAACACATGAACTCGTTCGAATTCATACTTTAAGATGGTCAAATTTGAATTAAAAGATGGAAAAAAGTATGAATGCACTTGTTGAACCCAAGCGTGATTTGTGCTTCAGTAATAAAATTTGAAGTTTCTTTAGCTTCATCTTGGAAAGTTCAAACATGAATCATTGCATTTCGACAATCAATTATTCCAAATTCTCATCGATCTCAAACTCACATCAAGGACCCACTTAATTTGAAAAATTTAAATTCATTCTGATTTCTAACTTTCCAAGTGAATCCAAGCTTCGAATTTATATATATAAGGGTCTAATGTTCATTCATAATCATTAGTTCCCTCCCCTATCCACTCAAAGCATTCACACAACCTCTCTCTCTCTCTCTTACCCGATCACTTTCTGTCTCTTGACTACCAATTCTCTCTCTCTCTCTATACTTCCCTCTTCGTCTGACCACCTTCAACTTAACCCAACAATATGGCTGACTTTGCTGTGTCTTAAAACCCCTAACCCAACCAATGCTTACCCAGCAATTCCCATCGACGCCTAACCAACACTACTACTGCTACCTCTCTTCAACAACCAACCAAACACTAACCAAACTCTACGGCACTCTCCTGACCCCTCATAAGCCCAATAAAATATTCATCAAAACAATCTTCCCCACTCAATTTAGTTTCGAGAACATCTAGGAACATACTTGAGCACTACTACTATTGAAGAGGACTTGAGACCTGACCCAATTCGACAAACCTAACCAAACGAACCCAAGACCTAACCCAACCTAAGACCTCACTGCCCCAACTCCGATTTGGTCTAATCCCTACTTTCTG
Organism: Lumnitzera littorea; assembly: GCA_024138015.1. Lineage (NCBI taxonomy): Eukaryota > Viridiplantae > Streptophyta > Magnoliopsida > Myrtales > Combretaceae > Lumnitzera > Lumnitzera littorea. Next base: position 58,352,879 of record JAMXBB010000007.1, on the reverse strand, counting down.
TTTTGGTTTTTTTTGTTTTGTAATTTTTTATTTATTTATTTATTTTAGCTTATCATAAATGTGAATGTAAATGTAAAAAGAGAGAAAGAGAAACGAAAAAAGAAAAATAGGTAGGTTTAATTTTGTTTTACTCAGTGAAAAATACTAATAATAAATAAATAAATAAGTAAAGGAAAATAAAAGAAAAAAATAAAAAGAATGTTTTCATCACTTAAGAAAATTACTTTTCAATTAAATAAAGATAATTAATCGTTTTTCAAAACTAGGGCCCTATTTAGAATTTTCCAAAAATAAAACCCTGATTTAGGGATTTTTTAGAAAATTTGCTTAATGAAATCAAATTAAAAACATAAACTCGACATGGTTTCAAAATTAAAACGAATCTAATCCGCTAATGTTTTTTAAAAAAGGAACTACATACATTTGATCCCGAATAGCAAATATGTAAGCACCTCTAAGGGAACATAAAAGTGAAAAAATTAGTTTTTCCTTTCTTTTAGTTTAAAATTATTCAATTAAAAGTAGTTTTTAAGTTGTTATTCAAAAAAGATGATTTTAGGAATTCAAGTCTAAATTTAGAAAGTTGTGATACTAGTAAGAGTTTAAAAAATCTAACCCCTAGACTCGTATCTCTAGTTTCTTCAAACCCTCCCTTCCCCTTTTTTTTTTTTTCAAAAAATCAATTTTCCCACATAAACCAGTGTTTAAATCAAAACCAAATCCACCCATTTGACCTAAACCAATTCCCAACCCTAGTCGGATGGCAACTCTAAGAATTTTCAAAACATGTCTAAAGACTGAATTTTTCTTAACTCCTAGTCAAGGGTTAGAGTTTAATACTAATTAGGGGTTAGAGTTTAGTATTAATCGAATTAAGGAAAATTATGAAAACCGGTAAAAAATTAAGCTAAACAATATGGGTACTACTTTAACCTTCCGAATTCAAACTTTCTTCTCAAAATACCCATCTTATTAGAAAATAAATCTAATTTTACCAGTAAAATGAATATAATAGAAACTAAATCTAATTATTTACAAGAAGGGGAAAAATATACTATTTTATATTTTAAGTCACTCCATAGCTACCTATAGGTGTTGTAATGACCTTAAAGGGGACCTAGTAGAATAGTTTAAAATTTTTATATCACATGTATACCCATAATATAAAAACTATCTTACAAGTCAAAGGCTGCAAAAATTTAACTAATTTTTTGCTATTTACTCTTAGACTTGTTACATATGGTTGTTATATTTTGTAGATAACTACAAATGACCAATAATCCATAGTTTACCAAAACTGCAAAGAATCGATATTTCATACCAAATAATGAGATCAAATAAGTTAATTATAAATATTCATATCAACTAATTAAAGTTCTAAAATTACCATCTAGTTGTATAAATTATTTTGTTCTAAGCCTATTCTTCTATCACTCTACTAGCCTGAACTCTCTACACTCAAGTCGAATCTCAAATCACAACTTTCATTTCTCCCACAAAAGAGACTATAAGGGGGTAAGATACATCCATCTTAGTAAGCATTCCTCATAACATACCTTCACCTAATATCATATAAGTTATTTTAAATAATCATATGAATGTAACAAACATATACTCAAATAATTTTTATACAACCAAATCAGTAACTGTATATAGGTTAAGATTACACCCTTGAAGCCAAGGTTAAAGTTAATTGCATTGTCCAAGCTCTAGTCACTCTCGGCTACTAATCTACACAATATGCTCATATTCGCTCTTATTCTTTTCTTCTCACTCATTTTTCTTTTATTTTCTCAATTCATACATCCTAAAGCTAAGTGTGTTGAAGTGAGTAATGTATGCATTCTACTCACCCCTAAGAGGTGGACTCAAGGACTTAGCCCCTAACTAAGTGGTTGGCATCTTTAGTACCTAATGATCTTGCAAGTCAAAAGCGAAGCCATGTTAGATGAGTGCACCATGTGAAAAACATTAACAATATCGATCTCAACCCTTATAAGGCCCCTCTTTCCCACATCGTCCTGTGACAACCAATATATTGTGTTGCAATTTCATGCTATGCATGTCTTTTTAATTATTTGGTTGGATATTGTTGATAAGCTTTTAATTGACCATATTTAGCATAGCGATTTTTAGTATATTTTCTTGAAATATTGGTTTATTTTAAGAAAATGATACTTAATTAAGTAAAATTTTGGATTTTAGGTTTTGAAATGTTCTTTGGAAGAAAACGAGAAAATAAAACCAAATTTTACTCAATTTAGAGCTAAAATGAAAAAGTTATAAAGTTTAAAAGTGATATGAGTAATGACATAGTTGTATTAGTTGCAAGGCAGATTTTTGAGCTAAACAGAGTAGTCTACACAAAGTGACACAACCTGGATAATACAACTGTGTCCCAAACCATGTCAATAGTAAATTTGAAAAAATTTAAAAAAATTTGATGAGATTTGGCAAGATATAAGTAACATGACCAACAATATGACCGTATCGTTTAATCATATCACCAGCAGTAAAGTGAAAATCTCATATGCATTATAAAAGGGTGCTTACGGGATTTTTTTCATTGAAAGAGTAGAAAGGCACAAGAGACTATCGCACTTCAACCTTCAAGATTTGGAAGATTTCTTTAGTTTTCGTGGCTATTATTTGCATGTTTTTTATAATTTCGATTAAAGTTATTCTTTTGCTATTATTAGAGCTTAAATTCATTCTATCTAAGTTTTGTGTAATCTAGAATTGCCATGTGACATTGAGTTTCTTAGATCTAATAAAGTTTTAGTTTTTTTTTTTTTATTATTGTTCAATTATGTGTTCTTTATTGCATTAGATTGATATTTCGAAGGTATTAATCTAATATTTGACATTATGCAAGAAAAACAAGAAATTGCTTGTATGATTAGATCTAGGCATGATTGATGAAAATCATTGCAAGCTTAGAGATAAGTTGCAAGTTTTTTAGGATCTCGATTGTCATTTCTAAAGCATTCATTCTTCTTTAATGCAATTTTTAATTATGCTATTAAGAATAGATTCTAATAGGCAATTCAAATATTAAGGTTAATAGACTTGAAAAAGTTATTAAATTTATTAGATAACTCTCCTGCCTAATGAAATTAGAATATTTCATGTAGAAGTCACATGTTTAATTCTACGGAAAGTAAGACCTAGATACATAGTTGCATTTTCAAGTTAATTTCTTTCTTATCTAATTTTTTTAAATCGAGTCTTGATTAGTCATTAGCTACAATTTAGTTAATTTCTTGAAATCTAATTTAGTCAGTTAGATAATAAAGAAATAGTAGTATTAGTACTCATATTCCTCGTAGGAACAATATTTGTTTTTAATTGAATTATACTACAAATCGATAGGTGCGCTTACCTTAGACCAATTGTTATGTCCCATTTATTAATATGGCCAAATAAATATTATAGACAATCGCAGTATTAAATTAGAGAATATATGTAATATATATATCAATGGCAATCAATTTTGTTATCATAATTTATAGTGTCTTCACATAACATAACACACTTACAATCACATGCATTCCCATGACCCTAAATATATAGCTTATTATCTTCAATTAGGTACACTAAATTTCAAGCAAATAAAAGTACAGTAATCAATAGAATATTCACCTAATCAAATCGTCTTATAGGTTGTAGTAATCTAAAGGCAAGTCTACGTTGAGGTCAATATCACCTTATATTAGTAAATAAGAGTTTTAATGAGTAGTAAGATAACTACCTATCTTACAACCTAAATTCATTGTAACTCCAGATTATAGTTAAAACTTACTTTTATTGTAACATTCTCATTTTAACTCTAATTTTTAGGATCTTGTAGTCGTTGCCCATTGGTTTCAAACATAATCTTCGATGGTGGAATCTATTTGATGAATGAGACCCACATCTATAGTAATAAGCCAAAAAAGTTATGGATTTCCTTTGGTTTGGGCTTTCTTTGCTTCATTTCATGTTAGCTTAAGCCTTCTTGTATTATTTTCAGTCTATATCAAGTTTTTATTTATTGATGGGGCTAATTTCATGATCGGGTTTAAATTATTAAGATCGATATTTACTCTTTGGCCATTTTCAATCTTTTAATTTAAATATCTAAAAAACGGGCTTATGGCCTTATTTTGAGTTAGTTTTCGACTTGGGCTTGCTTATTATTCTAATAGACCTAAGGGAGTCTTAATGGGCCTCTCAAAGGACATTTACCTTTTAATATAGCTACTAGTTATGCTGTGATCTTGCGTTAATTTTATCGATTTTGGCTCAATTTGTGATTTTTAGCCCATTTTAGCTATCTAAGGCTTAATACCGAAGCCTAACTTATTTGCCTGGGCCTTAAAAAACCTACCTAGTATATTTTATTAGCATTTTTTCTTCTTTTTTTTTATTACTGTATCAAACTTGTTCAATTTGCACTTTGAGCCTCTTAGTTCATTTCCAAATCTATCTTAATGATTTCCAATCGAATTGTTAACCTAAGGCCCTAAACTAGTAATTAACTCTACCAATCAAGTCTTAAACCACTATTATCAAGCTCTAATAATAATTTTAGAATTATTGTCAAATAAGACAAATTTCAACCCTTAAATGTTGTGATTTAAGGAAGGTGGTTTCAAGACAAATCTATAGTTTTTCTCAATATAGTTACATGTAGCCATCTAATTAACTCCTAAAAGCAAAAATTGAGCTAGGATATCTAGAGAAAACGAACATGCTCCTAGGAACAAGCTTTTAGGATTCTTGACCAGCTTGTGACACATCTAAATTTTGGTCCTTCTTGGGTTACAAGTTTAGGTGCTATAAACATGAATTTACGTACAATCTCTTACATTTACAAGCTTATCTAAGAAGGTTTTCTTTTTCTTTTCCTAACAAGAAAAGTACAAATATATATCTAATATCTCCTACTAATGCATACAGTGACCAAGAACAAATAAGGCCAATAGGAGGAATGGGTCTAAGTTTGCCAAAAACTTGAAGAGATGATGAGGAATGCACAAAAGTTACAAAAGGATGAATGAAAGAGTAAGGAAAAGCCCACAAACAGCTCTAAAGGATATAATACACTAATGAAACTTCCGAGGACTCATGGCATAACTTAATATGAGGCAGAGATGGTCCAATGATGTTATTCGCCACCTAGCCTTGCTTAAAGGTTAGGATAAGAGTGAAATAAAAGTAAATAAACATTGTTTATGAAAGGAAGAATATTCAGTTGTATTAATGATAATCTGATGTTTCTGGCTACAAGTATAAGGATATTTATACCCAATAAGTTAGGGCAATTTACTTAAAAGGGGAAAAGACAAAAAAGGGTATTTCCCAAAGAAGTAATATACAAGAATATAAAAAGTAAAAATGAATATTTAAGAAAAACAATAATTAGTGTAACAAATTCTACACATAGTCCTATGCACGTAGTGGATGTGCATTGGTAAGGCTGTTATAGGATGCAAACAAAGGAGTACGATTAGATTGCTTATCTGAGCAAGGGTGACTAAGGATTAGTCTAGGGTCTCTCTCTTAGCTTCTCAGCAAGGATGGTGCTAAGAAACTAGTTGGCTCAAATGTAAGTGAGTAAGCGTGTATGGTTTAGCTGTTGTCTTGACCTTTGAGAAGTGGGTAGTCATATGACTCGGTATGCAAAGTTGATCGGCAAGGAGATACTTAGCTTTGGTAGGAGTTAACAAGAACAAAATGATTCACCTTGCCATTCCCTCTAGCCCTCGAGCTCAGCTATGGGTTAAAGGCCCAATAGCCTAATTGATATCATTCCCTCTAAGTTGATTTGGATTTGGGATGAAATTTGAGTGGTCTTTAATCAACTCTCCATCAGGGTGATATGGACTAAAGTCAACAATGTTGAAGGTGTCAGAAACCCCATAATCTTTGGGCAACTCCAAACTATAGGCATTGTTATTAATCTTCTAAAGGATTTTGAAAGGTCCTTCAGCTCTTGCAAATAGCTTATTCCTCCTCTTACTTGAAAACATTTCCTTGCTCAGGTACAGCCACACTAAGTCTCGTGGCTAGAATTGTTTTGCTATTGTAACCTTAGCCTTTTCTCGCAATCTTTTGGCGACTTAGTCGATATGCCAAGTGACTTTGTTGTAGATGTGTTGAAGAGACTAAGCTCGAGCTCTCACGTTAGGGTCTTCTTACTTGGACTTAGGTACATGGGTGTGATCGAGGGGCAACTTGGGATTGAAACCATAGATAACTTCGAAGGGGGTTTGCTTAGTGGTGTCATGTACGGTTTGATTGTAAGCGAATTCGACCATCGGCAAGCAAACGTCCCAATCAGCCAAGTTCTTATCTACTATAGCTCGAAGTAACGATCCCAAAGTATGATTGACTGTCTCTGTTTGGCCATCTGTTTAAGGGTGACCGGAAGTACTAAATAGCAATTTGGTCCTCATCCGTTGCCACAAAGTTCTCCAGAAATGGCTTAAGAAATTTAGATCCTTATCCGATACTATGCTTCTCAGCACACCGTATAACCTAACAATTTCCTATAGGAAAAAAGAAGAAATAGCCAAAGCATCATTAGTTTTAGAGCAGGGCACAAAGTGTACCATCTTGTTGAACCTATCCATGATGACCATTACAGAATCTTTGCCTCAGGTAGTTCGTGGTAATCCGAGAACAAAGTCCTTACTCAATTTAGTCCATAGTTTCGTTAGAATAAGCAAAGGCATTGCTTTCTCTTACTAGGCTTGGCATCTAGCCCTCTTGTACATGGCACGACCTTCAATAACTCAGTGCACATCTTGCCTTTTTCTTGACCAAAAGAAATGACCATTCAACAATTCAAAGGTCCTTTTCTTCCTAAAATGTCTGAAGAGTCCTCCACTATAGGCTTCCCTTATTAGTAATTCCCTTAGTGAACAGGTTAGCATACATAATTCCCTCCTCAGAATAAGTATGCATCTTCCACATGATACCCATCTACAATCCTTCCATCAATACAACACACAAGTATGGGTCTAAAGTATAGATACTCGAAGTACTGCTTTTTAATGCTTACAAACCTAAACAATCTCATTTATAGCTAATTCAGGAGTGCATGCCTTCTCAAAAGTGCATCTGCAAATATGTTGCTCTTTCCTTATTTATATTTTATTACGAAGTTAAAATCCTTAAGGAATTCGATCCACCTCGCCAGCCGCTTTGACAACTTGGTCAATGTAGATGACAAATTCTCTCAGTAACAGATAATGCTGCCATATTTGCAATGCTTAGATCAATGATAAGAGTTCCTTATCATATATAGAGTAGTTTAGCTAAGTTCCCCTAAGCTTCGCATTATGGTAGGCAATTGTTCGGCCTTCTTACATTAGGATAGCACTTATCCCAATGCTTGATGTGTTACGTTCTAGCTCAAATATTTTCTTGAAGTCATGTAGAACTAGTATAAGGGCAAAGGTCAACCTTTCCTTTATCTAGGCAAAACTTCTTTCCTCCTTTTCTCCCCATTAAAAGTCAACATTCTTCTTTGTCATCTCAATAAGGAGTATAGTCAAGGTATTGAAATTTCTGATGAATCTTCTATAGAAGGAAGCTAATCCATAGAAACTTCTTACTTTGGTATAGATAGTAAGAGTCGACCACTCAATGATTGCTCAGATCTTCTTGTCATCCACTTGTAGGCCTCCTCCACTTACTATATAGCCTAAGAATACCACTTCCTCCTGGCAAAAGAAACACTTCTTGATATTGTCAAATAATCTCTCAACACAAAAGATATTCAATATGACTCGAAGGTACTCACAATGACTCGTCATGTCGGTACTATATACTAAGATGTCATCGAAATACACCACAACATACTTCCCCATTAGATGCCTCATCACATGTTCATCAGCCTCATGAAAGTGCTTAGGGCATTTGACAAGCCAAATGGCATGACCATCCACTCAAATAGTCCATGCTAAGTTTTGAATGCAGTCTTCCACTCATCTCCTAGCTTCATGCGAATTTGATGGTAGCTAAATTTTAGATCAATCTTGCTAAAGATCTTAGCTCTACTCAATTCATCCAACATATCTTCCAATCTCAGGATAGGATACCTGTATTTGATCATGATCTTGTTCACGGCTCAGTTATCAACACATTTGCCAGGTTCCATCCTTTTTCAACACTAAAAGCGTCGACACAGCACAAGGGCTGAGACTTTCCCTAACATACCCTCTCTCCAATAATTCATTAATTTGTTGTTGGAGTTTAAAAGCCTAATCAAGACTCATCTGATAGGCTAGCCTATTTAATAAGGTAGTGTCGGGTATTAAGTTAAGGTAATGTTCTATGCCTCAAATAAGGAGCAACCCTTTGGGTAACTATTCTAGTAATAAATTGGCATACTCATCCAGCATATCTTTTTCTTCCTAAGGTAGTTTACCTCGCTCCTTCAACTCTAATAGACACTTAAACAATAAGAAGGTCGGCATATCGACTTGAATAGCCTCTTTAAAGCTTGGCTCTACTCATCATCAAAGTCTTCTTCGATCCACGAGCAAGTTTGGCCTATAGTTTATTAACTTCACTTAGTGGCACCAAGTTTAGCATAATCTTCCTGCCATCCTTCTCAAACATATATGTGTTTTGGTATTCATCATGGATAACTCTTTTGGTCTACTTAACAACACGTGAGAAGCCCACATGGATAGTACATCACAGAGAATTTGGTTAGAGTAATTTCCGATAATGATCAACAATAGTACTTATCGAGTGACATTTAGTGCTCCCTTCTCACTCAACCAATGCAACTTATACGGCCTTAGATGTGCAACAGTCAACAACTTCAATTTTGTGATCAAATTGACTAATGCCACATTGGTACAACTACCACTATCTACAATGAAGGCATACACTTGATCGTTTACCTTACAAGTGATATGAAACAAATTCTCTATCTGCTCCTCCTCACATGAGGGTTCCATGTTCATTGCGCATCGGACAACTAAGATCAATTGGTCCAAGTCCTAGTCAAACACATCCTCCTCAATCAATTCATTCTCCTAAGAAACTTCTTTCTCTCATCAGTACTTTCTACTTCCAACTTCAAGACGTCTCCCCTGATGACCATAGTCCTTCGATTCGAGTACTGAGCAACCATATGTCTAAAACCTTGGCACTTGAAGAACTTGTTTAGCTCGTCTTCTTACCAAATCCTTGCCCCTTCTCATAAGTTCAGGTCGGTATGTTACTGTCAGGTCGACCCTTCTGTCCAACTTGAACATCCACTTTTCGAATTAGCTCGATATTTGATTGAGCTTGTTGATTTCCTTACCCCTATCAGCTAGTCAGCAATTTGGTAGGTACTTAGCTTCTTTTCTACCTCTCTACTTGTTGAGTTATTCTAATAGTTTCATCTATTGTGGTGAATCATTGGAGTTCTACAATGTCTCAAATGTCACCTCTCAATCTAATAAGGAACCTAGAGATTGTTCTTGCTAGTGGTTCCTCTACTTCACAACAAATCATAAGCATTTGAAATTCTTAGACATACTCATCAACAGATCGGCCTCCTTGTCTCTACTCCTAAAGCCAAGTAAAAGTATCTTACAGATGAGTATCCAACATAAATCTATTTTTTAGTATTCTCTTTATCTTAGGCCAAGTATTAATCTCTCTATATCCTTCTTGTTTCCTTATGGCCTAGAAATTCTTCTATCACATGGTGGCATATCTAGAGAACTCAACAACAATAGTTCTTACTTTCTTGTAATCCTCATATTGGTAATAGTCAAACACACAATCTACCTTCTCTTCCCACGCTAAGTATGCATCCATACTTCCAAACCCATTGAAGTTAAAATTTGAAGCTTTACATGGTCAGATGCTTTAGGTACTCGAACTTGCTCTTCTTCTTTATAATACTCTTCCTCATCCTCTTCTCCTAGATCTCCCACGTCAATCCTTCTCATTACTCGTCCGCCTACTCCTCCGCCCTCAAACTTGTCAAGATAGGTTTTGACCTCTTATAGGTTACATAGCTTGTAAGGTATTATGTGCAATTTTAATAGGTCAGTAAGCCATCACATGAACAACTCAAGTTAAATCCACTAAAAGGTTAGCCACCTCATCAAATCTCTTGTCAGTGCTCATAGGGGTTCCTTAAGACTGTTGGCCATGGTAAACAACACCACTGTTGTCATCTGCAGCACCAGCATTAATACTCAGGTTTGACATTTTGTCCAAAAGATTCAAATCTCAAACTCTTAAATTAGGCATTTCAAAACCAGAAATTTAATAGCTAGCAACACAGAAGCCAAGCGAACACAGTAACTTGCTTTGTTTGACACATGCAAAATAGAGTATAGATAGAACTTCGAAACAAACTACGATATAAGCAAAACCTCTACTCTAATACCAAGATAATGTGTACTATGACCAAGAATAAACAAGGCCAATAGCAGGGATGGGTTTAAGCTTGCTGAAAGCATGAAGAGATGATGGGGAATGCACAAAAGTTATGAAAGGATGAATAAAGGAGTAAGTAAAAACCAACAAACAACTCTAAATAATATGATGCACCAATGAAACTTCTGAGGACTCACGGTAAAACTCGATATGATGCAGAGATGGTCCGGTGATGTTACTCACCACCTAACCTTGCTTAAGGGTTAGGATAAGAGTGAAATGAGAGTAAATAAATAGTGTTCAACAGGAAGAATATTCAGTTGTATTAATGATGATCCAATGTTTCCAACTTCAAGTATAAGATATTTATGCTCGATAAATTAAGGCAACTTACCTAAAAGGGGAAAAGACAAAAAAGGCATTTCCCAAAGAAGTAATGTATAAGAATACAAAGGGTAAAAATGAATATTAAAAAAAAAATAATAATTAGCATAATAGATTCTACACATAGTCCTGTACATGTGGCGGAAGCGCATTGGTAAGGTCGTTAGAGAATGTAAACAAAGGAGTACAATTAAATTGCTTATCCAAGCAAAGGTGATCAAGGATTAGTCCGGGGTCTCTCTCTCAGCTTCTCGACAAGGATGATGTTGAGCAACTGGTCGGCTCGAACGTCAGTATGTAAGTGTGCATGGTTTGGCTATTGTCTCGGCAAGGAGATACACGACTTCGGTAAGAGTCAACAAGAGCAAGAAGATTCACCTTGCCATTCCCTCTAGCCCTCGAGCTTAGCTATAGGTTGAAGGCCTAGTAGCTTGATTCCTATCACCTACCTTACTCCCTATTGTAAGAAAATGCTAAAGAAGAGGAATGAACAACAAGAAAACTCTAAGTAAAAGATGTTACGACTACTCCATCATGGGACATCCAAGGTAGTTTTTCTTCTTTCAGTCTTGATTGCTCCTTCCTTATCCTTTGAAAATGGGTTCTTAGGTTGCTCCTTGGGGTCCCATAGCTACTCTTCATAGGCTTCTTAAAATGGTAGGATGTGGTGGAAGTTTTGGCTTGATAAGTTGGTAGACCATATGAGCAAAATAAAGAGGGGGTTTGGGATTTGAATAAGGTTGTTTGGTAGCATTTTTAGGGACGTTGATGGTGGTGGATACAGGCTAAGGTGATGGTGTCTTCTAGCTAGCATAGGAAGTTGATGGTGGTGTTGTGGGGTTGCAACTTATGGCTAGAAGCTAATGGGTATTCAAGGTGTTTTTAGGTAAAGGAATGTGGTGTTTTGATGTCTATTTTAGGTGGTGGCTTGTAGCTATTTAATTTCTTCTTCTATGGCCTTTTCGCATGGAGGGTAGAGGAAAAAAGAAAAGAAAATGATGCAACAAGTGTAACTTTGTTTAGGGTTAGTTTAGAGAGTTTTTTAGTGTTAGGATGAGGAGAAAAGTAAGGATGTTGGATGATTTTTTTAAGTGTATAGAGCAGATTTAAGAGTATAAAAAGAGGAAAAATGAAGTGATAAAAGTAGGTACACATGGGGATTAAACTAGCCATTAAGAGAAGAGATTTTGAGATATTTGTGATGTGATTTTTGCTAGAAATATCTGCACACATGGTGACTCATTTGGGTAATTAATCAACACATGAATCGAGGTTTGTATTGGCAAGAGTGGTTCTTGTTAGATAGGGAAGTTGGATGTGTAACGTTTTATCTATTCATATAAGGATGCTAATTCAAATTTGATTTCCCCACTACAATAAGAGCTTCAGCTAAGCTAAGAGAAATGAGAAGGGAAATATTATTATTTCCTAACTTAATATTCATGCATTACATCCCTTTATGTGTTGGCATAAAATTAAAGAGGAATATTTACTAGAATTAGGTAAAAGGTAGATTTTGATAATTACAAGGTTATTTATGTTTATATGATGGATGATACAATGCAATCTAATTACTCATTAATCTAGGCATAAGAAATTTAACTAAAAACACGTATTTATGTGTATGTACATAGAGTTGATGCATAAGGTAGTGTCTTAGGGTCAATGACATTTTCTTCCACTATTCCAATTAGGACATTGATCATTTTATCAAATTTATTTAGTATTGTTTGGTATGTTACATTAGTTCGAATAACATATCACCAGATAGATGAAAATTGGCAATCAAATAAAAGACTATTAACGCTTAGGGTGCTTCATGGCCCACATACAATACAAAACGTATATAGAACTATAAGTGTTATTTCATATGAGTATCATTTGGCTTTAAAATAAATAAATAACTCCATTGGATTTGATGATACTAGTGCAAACAACGTCTCAATCAAGGACCTTAAAAACTTATACCAACCTACACTCAATAAAACATTCTTCAATATAAGATGTGTATGCCATATTTTGAATCTATGTTAAGAATGGAATGTCTTGTCTAAAATATAAAGTGTTTCCAATCAGATAAGCGGTTAAAGCGTTGGTTGATAAGCCCCCTATACATAAGTTATTAAAGAATTATTGCCATCAAAACGATAAAAGGGTAAGAAATTTAAAAAATATATATATTAAACACCATTGAAATTCCACATATGAAATATTGCAAAACACAATTAATTATTAATACCTTTTATGTAGTTTTTATATGAACAACTTATCAAGATATAAAACAAAGATTCCCTAAAGGATGAGCTTTGCAAACCTTAGCCTCTCTAAGGATGAATATAGTAACAATGCGCAACATAGCAGGAAAAGATTAGCAATCAATGAACAAGATCAACCAATAGGTGTATCGATGAATGATCCCAATAAGGAAACAGATCCTTAACCAAGGAAAATGTCCTTTAAGGATTCTATGTTCACAAATATACCAGATGCATATGCTAGGCATTGTTTTCTAAAGGTACAAATTAATGGTGACATGGACCATGATATTAAAAACATGGTTGAAGAAGGGAACCATTTGAATAACCAAGCTAAAATGAGTGAGTGTCAGTGGTTTTCTCTAAATCTAGAAAAAGTAGTATATGTGCACCATGCCAAAATACATTTATTGCAAAAGTCAAGGGACCAAACCTTGGGTTTCAAATAATGGCAAATTAGATTAGAAAGATGTAGCCATCTATAAGGAGTCTAAAAGTGATCATAGTAGGATCGGGCATATATTTACTAGTGTTGGATAACAATTTTGATTTTCAATGGGTGATCTAGAATAGACCACTGTTTATTAATAGGCATTATTTTTCCTTAAAGAGATGGGAACCTAATTTTTAAATAGACTAGAATTCCTTTGATTCCATTACAATTTGGGTTTGGATTATAAGGCTACTGGTAGAGTACTATTCATCTTTGGTGATTAGAAAAATTAGAGAAAAGATTGGGCTAGTGCTTTGGCATGATGCTTATATGGTAGGGCTTGAATAGGGTAAATTTACACTAATATATATTAAAGTGAACACTAACACTCCCCTAAAGCATACCATGATTATTAATAATTTGTGGTATCAAGTTCAATATGAGGGGCTACCTCAACTATATGAGACTTATGGAAGGCTTAGTCATAATAAATACCATTATCCTTTCATAAGAGCTGTCAGAGGAAATTCAAAGCAAGAAGAGAGCAGCTAGAAAGCATGTGTTATTAATGAATAGGTTGTTGAAGTCCCAGCAAAGGACAATGACACATTAAATACAATTGGTAAGCAAGTTACTGTTGAGGGGGAAACAATAAATATGGCACCGATTAGTTCCTCAGATGAAGAGAAGTTAAGGGAAGTTAATTTTAATGTGTCAGCTCCAAAAGATACAAACATTAGGAGCTCAAGTATAGAAAAATTAAACGATGAGAATCTTGTTGATTGGGTAAAAGTACAATACAAAAAAGCAGCACCAAAAAAAGGGGAACCTAGGAAAATAACTAACAATTTGGAAACTAACCAAAAGGTGAAAGAGAATACCTTTCAAGATACACAGTTCCATTCCTAAACTGGTGCATCAGGTCATAACTCTAGAAGTGAACAATTTCCGCAAGGAAATGTATCTAAAAAAGATAGACATGTAACTTTTGGCACACTCACTTTTGTTTTAAAATCGAGAGATAATAACATCCCTAAACCTAATATGTTTTCTTTCTCCTTTAAAAAGAAGTTGTTTAACTACCCCTAAAAGAAAGTGACTGTAAAGAAGTTAGAACAAAAAAATGGTGCCTTTGCTAGACATCGAGATCAACATCAAACTCTTAAGCAACGACTAGGCTCTATTGCAAATACACTCAAACATGGAGTGTAGGAAGTCCGCACAAAGACTTTAACTCAAAGGATAGTCATCGAGTTAGTGAGCATTATATTGATAGAGACAAAGTGGTAGAGAAAGAGAATTCCAAAGATCATGTTTCGGCAGATCATAAGGAGAGGCAGATTTTAGTTCGAAGGAGAAGGTTCATTCAAATTCCAATGGCAAGTATTTTAGTGGTCAAAATGCCAATGTGCAAGACAGATCTGCTAGGGAGAGATGTATTAGATGTGTTGAAATGGATGTATTTAACAGTCATAGAGAGAATAATACTGCTCTAGGACATGCCATTGGAGATTCAAAGGGTACCTTTTACCCTATCCATGATGGACAAGAACATGCAATCAATGTTGATCACAGCATAGGACATACAAATGTCCATGCTACAAAAACCATTTCGATCGAGCAGATGGAGGTTGACCATTGATTGATTCCAATAAGTGTACAATGGCAAACACTAGTATAGGCTTTCCACTTAGAAGATTATGACTGATTTCATGGTTACTCTTTCTTTAGATATGCTATGTGAACCATGTAAAGCGCTTACCTAGAATGCTAGAGGAGTTAATGCTAGTTGTAGAAGATAAGCCATTAAGGATCTAATGCAATGGTATTAGCCATAAGTTTTGGTTATTTCTAGGACAAAGATGGGGAGGCAGGCTTCAATTTAATTGCAAGAGTTTCTGGGCTTCAACCAATTTCTATGCTTGAAAGTAGAAGGATTTAGTAGAGGAATTCTTATGTGTTGGAATGAGGAAGATCCAATCATCCACCCTTTACAAGTCTCTTGTCAACAAATCCTTGTGGAAATTCAAGTGCATCAAACAAACCTATCTTGTTATTTCTCAACTATCTATGCTAGTCTAGTTTAGGAGTCTAAATGTATGTTATGGAATGATTTACGTAACTATACTCATAGACTAAGTGGACCTTGGCTTTTATTAGGTGACTTTAATGAGATCCTTTCAAGGGATGAAAAATGGGGTAAGGTGGACTTAAACCAATTGAAAGTTCTAGCATACTAACGCTGCATAAACACCTATAGGATGGCTAATTAAGCTTTGTTGGGCCGAAATTTACTTAGTCTAAATGGTTAAAAAACATAAGTGAGTTGATCTAAACCCGACTTGAATGAGTGTAAGGTAATGTAGAATGGAGAAGAATTTTCCCTAAGGCTAAGTTATTCCATTTAGCATCCTACCAATATGATCACCTACCTATTTTGCTCAATGCCCAACCATGTGTTGGTGGATGCCCAAAGCCTTTACCACCCTTCCAATTTCAGCTTATGTGGCTAACCATCCCTCTTTTAAGGAGTTTGTGGTAGCAAATTAGGTTTAGCCACATTTTAATGTCATGAAAGACCACCGGGAGTTTATTGACAAATTGCAATTATGGAATAAGGAAGTCTTTGGCTTATTGCTCGTACAAAAGAAATATGTTACGATCCTTCTTCAGCAATTGAGGAAAGAGTTGTTTAATCGCCCAACCTAACAACTTATCCCAAGAGAAAGACATTTATAGGAGGAGCTAAAATTGATTGAATGGTAAGAGTAACTCCTCTAGGTAGCTAAAGCCCGATCAAAGTGGATCATTAATGGAGAAAGATATACTAAAATTTTTCATGCAAGTGTTATAGCATGGAGATTGATGAGCACCACAGCCAAGAACATATAAAGCCAATCACAGGAATGGGTCTAAGCTTGCCGAAAGCTTAAAAAGGATTATGGGGAAACTCACGAAAGGACAAAAGATGAATGAAGGAGTAAGCAAACCCATGAATAGCTCCAAAGGATATAATGCACTAATTGAACTTCCAAGGACTCATGGCACAACTCGATATAACACAAGAGATGGTTCGGTGAGGTTACTTGCCACTTAACCTTGCTTAAGGGTTAGAATAAGAGTGAAATGAGAGTAAATAATCAATATTTACGAGAGGAAGAATATTCAGTGTATTAATGGTAATCTGATTATATGCGGCTATATGTACAAGGGGTATTTATACTTGGAGAATTTAGGGCACTAAAAGGGAAAAGAATAAAAGGGGTATTGTCCAAAAAAAATTAATGTACAAGAATCCAAAAGGGTAAAAATAAATATTAAAAAAAAATATTAATGTAGCAAATTCTACATGTGGTCCTGTACATATTACAAAGATGCATTGGCGATGTCATTAAAGGATGCAAATAAAAGAGTATAAGCAGATTAGTTGTCCAAACAGGGGTAACTGAGGATTAGTCCAAGGTAGCTCTCTCGGCCTTTGGCAAGCATGATGCCAAGCAATTTGGTCGGCTCAAACATGGATGACCAGACGCACAAGGTTTGGCTACTGTCTTGGCATTCTTTAAGTTGCACACAACTTCTAAAAGGTAAGTAGTCATACGGCTCAGCATACAGAGTTGATCAGCAGTAAGGAAAAACTCAGCCTTAGCATGAGACGATTGGAGTAATAAAATTCACCTCACTAATTCCTCTAGTCTTCGGGCTCAACTATGGGTTAAAGGCCCAATAGCTTAATTCCTATCAAAGGTCAAAAGCAAGAATTGTGAACTTTTTGATTCAGTTGGGGACTAAGTTAGTCATAAAAATGAAATGACGAGCCTTGTTGTTAGTCATTATGAAGAGTTATTCACTTCTGGAAGGTTGGCTATACACCTTTGGCCACATAGACGAAGAAGTAGCCAAAGGGAATTAAACAAAGAGGAGCCAGTAACCTTGGGAAAGGACTAGACGAATGAAGAAGTTAGAAAGGGCCTTTGGTGTATTGGTAGTCATAAGTCACTATGGGTAGATGGGTTACATGTAGAATTTTACAAAGCACATTGGGAAACTATTGGAGGGACAATTTGTGATACAATGAAGGACATTATGTTGAAGGGAGTTATACCAAAAGAGCTTAATAAGACATTAATTGTCTTCATTCCAAAAATTCTTAGAGTTAATAAGGTTAAAGACTTTAGACCTATTAGCTTATATACTACTCTGTACAAAATTATCACAAAATGTCTTGTGAATCGGCTTAGGCTAACGCTAGATAAGCTGATAAGCCCTAAGCAAGCAACCTTTATACTTGGTCGAGCAGTACGGGACAATTATTTGGTGTTTCATGAAGTATTGCATATGTTAGGGAAGAGAAAGGGGAAAAGGAGTTTCATGATGGTTAAACTAGATTTGGAAGAGGCGTATGATAGAATGGAGTAGGATTTCATATATTGTACCCTTAGTCTTGGTTTTCCTCACAATTGATTGAAACTTATAAGCTCCTACTTTTGCAGATCTCAATGACAAATCCTCTTTAATGAAGCTATGACAAATTCTTTCTGTGTAAGTAGAAGGCTGAGGTAAAGAGACCCACTATCTCCATATCCATTCATTATGGCCATGGAAATGTTAAGTAAGGTCATTCATTTCAAAGTGGCTGATGGTAGCTAAAAGCCGCTAAAGATGCACAGCATAAGCATTAATCTCTCACATCTATTCTTCATGGACAACTTACTATTCATAGGTAAAGCCTTTGAGGAAAACATCTAACAAATGAATGAAACCATGGATTTCTTCTACCAACTTTCAGGACAAGGAGTGAACTATGAGAAATCCTGTATCATATTTGCATGTAACCTTAGAAGAGAATCAAAGCAAAAAATTGCTGACATTTTTGGCACTCAATTGAATGCTAACTTAGGAAAGTACCTTAGAATTCTAATGAAAGAGGATGGAAAGTTTAAATCATCTAATTTAAAGTTCATTCTTAATAAGCTGAGAGTGAAGTTATCCGAATGGAAAGCCCGGTTACTCAGTATGGCTGGAAGAAGACTTTTGATCTTGACATCCTTAGAGAGCATAGTGAATTATTACTCACAAGTGATCCCTTTGCCTTAAAGCTTCACCAAAAAAGCAGAGAAAATTCATCGAGACTTCCTTTAAGGATCAACAAATCAAATAAAGAAGATTCACTAAGTCAGTTGGTCAAAGGTGAAAAAAGCTAAAGAGAAAGGAATGATGAACTTATAGAGGAGAAATGCAACAAACCTCCTGAAAATAGTTTAAGACTTGAAGAAGAAATAGCTCCTCTAGACAGAGCTTCAAATAGAAATACAAAATTAATGTGCCTAATAGGAGAGTAAAATATAGTTCTCACCTCTATAAGAAAATGTATAAGTTGACTAATTGGTTAGAGGAGCATGTGCATATAAAGGTGAGAAATGGAGAAATTAGTAAGTTTTGAAAAGATATATGGAATGATAGAGAGATTATGAGCAGCTAGTAGTAAAGACCTCTAACAAAGCTAGTAGTAAAGACCTCTAACAAAGCAAGGTATTATCATTCCTTTGAATTAGGCTTAAGATGACAAGATTGAGTGGAATGAAGATGTCATAGGACACCTGTTGGATGAGGAGATTAGAAGTTGATTGGTGAGAATTGTTTTGGATGTTGATACAAATTCTATCGACTATTATAATTGGCCATATGGGATTAATGGGGAATTAACAACAAAATCAACCTATATGTAGCTAGGAAACATAAACGAGGAAAACTCGAGATTACAAGATAGGACCATGCCCACTGAACATGCAGAACCTAATTTGGAGATGGTGTCACAATGTTCTTGCTACGAGGGATAACCTAACACATAAGGGAATTCAGTTTGGTCAACTTTGCCTTGTTTGCAACTTGAAGGAAGAATCTATTCAACATGTTTTCATTAAATGTCCTTATAGCAAAAGAGTTTGGGAAGACTTAGGATTCTTTCTCCTAGTAGAATAGTGGTCTCTCGAAGAAGTTATTAAATGGGTCAAGCAATGGTATAGGAAATTTCAAAAAAATTGGAACTTAACAGAAACCCTAAGGGAAGTTCTACTCTATTTTGCTTTGAAAGGTATTTGGAAGGAACAAAATAATAGGGTGTTTAAGGCAAACCAAAGTGGCATGATCAACTCACAAAGCATAAAAAAAGAAGCAAATGAGTGGTGGTGTATCTTTTGCAGGGCTAATTTATAAGATTCAAATCCAACATGCCTTTTACAACAAGTGCACATAGATGAGGATTAGATACAAATCAATGGTGATAAAGCAATTACTAAGGATAAAATTACGGCAAGAATAAGAGTGTTATGTAGGGACTTTCAAGAAACAGTACTAAGAGGAACCTATAAATTCTAGAAGAACCTATCTCCTCTTAAAGTGGAACTACATGCCTTGAAAGAAGAATTGTTGTTGGCAAAAAGATTAGGAAAAGGGAAAATTATATGCAAGACAAACTCCTAACTCTTGGTCTTTTGGCTTTAGTTAATCATGATACTTGCCATCTTGAATGCTGAATGTAAGTGTATGTTAACAACTCTTGCCAATGTTGCCATCTATAAGGTCGATAGGAGAATGAATGTTGCAACTAACAAAGTAACAAAAGAAGCACTAAAGGAGTAGGAGTATTTTTTTTGTTGATTTTGTGTCGTTATTTTTGTTAGATATTTACTCTTTGAACTTGTCTTTAAATTTGCCTTTTACCACGCCATTAGGCACTAATGTTGAAAGGGGATGCCTTTCTTTTGGTGTGTAAGACTTATATTTCTGTTTTAGTGGAAGTTTATCTTATTGTTGAAAAAAAAAAAAACTTATTAGGATATTGAAATTCACTCAAATGATTGGAAAGTATGCAATAAGTTATTGTGGTATTTAAAGTTTTCAATGACGCTAATAAAACTTTCTATCAAGATTATAAGCTTAGCATGCACTACTTCATAATGGAAGTTATTAATATAGCTGTTGTTCCCCTTAATGCACACTCAAACCTAATCTTTACAAGTGTGCAGTTGATATGGCAATCAAATGTTATAATATTATAGGCAAATTCCTTCCATTTTATCTTATTACGACTATTTAAGACCTGTGGCATAAAATTGATGTTCTTTAAGCCTATCTTAACATATATTATCAAATTGTTGATAATCTTTCCAATATACAAGATATGTATATAAGCATGAATGGAATTTTGATAGGCAATAAAGAAAATGAATCATTCACATTTCTCATATGTATATGGTGGTCATGCTGTAGTGACTCCCTCAGTGCCACCTACCACATACAGTAACTCCTTTACAGAGAAACAATTGTTAGTCTAAAAATTAAAAAGACAAAATTTCAAAGGGCCTCAAACAAAGCTTTAGCACTAGCTTAACACCAACTATAAGTTCAATAACAATATTGACATTCAAGAGTTCAACATTTTGGATTTTTTTACACATAAATGGGCCTACCTGATCTTGTCTTGCATTGCACAATAGGTTCTCACTATTATGACGTCCATGGTTGTAGTGATACAGGCATTTACCATTGCTAGCGTAATTCTTGACAATTGATGGGCCTCTCTTTATAGAGAGTAGGAGCCATGTAAGACAACTACTTTAACGAATTGAGGAAGAAGATTATTTCAACAACTATTGAGAAAGATAATTATTTCAGTTATTTCTACCAATCTAAAGGAGGTGCAAACTTCAATCCAAATTTTACACAAGATGAGAGTGACTAATTATATTTTTTTCAATTATTTAAAATTGTCTTGTCACTTACAAAATTTGTATTCCTAATTACACAAAATAATAATAATAATTGCTTGTTTTCAAAGTTGGGGCTTTTATTTTTAAATTTTTCCAAATAAATGGACAAATAAAAGTTAACGCATTTTTCAAAATTTTTTCTATAAGGGAATACGTAGAGTTAGTTTTTTCCCAATATAAAGTTGACCACACTCTAAATAATATTTTTTTTTTTAAAAAGTCAAATTACGATAATTTGACTTCGATTAACAAATACATACACACCTATAAGGCAACCAAAAAATTATGAAAAGAATTTTTTTCCTCAAAAAGCATAATTTCATTATTTTTTATTTATTTTTGTTATTACTATTTTTTTATAACTTTGTAACATGTCTGTTTGACCATTTCTTTGTAAATTTCGATATGCCATACTTATATCAAATCCAATGATGAATCTTTAGCAAATCCATTTTTTGCATAGCATGCTTGTCTTTGTAACATGTTTTTTATATTACATGTAATGTAACATAATATATAATAATATAAAAAGAAAAACCAAAAGTAAAAAAAATTGAACAATCTATTTCACGGGCCAAAAAACCAGCCTATAAGCCGGCTAGCCTTTTGAACTAGCGTAGAACCAACCCAACATGGGCCGATGACAGTTCAATAAATACTTGAACTGCAGCCCGCCGGTTCAGCCCATTTCCAGGTCTATCCCGACCTACAAGTATCGGGTATATCACATAACACATCATCATCCCGAGGTCGATGGTTGCTTTGCAGCATTGCTATATCCAAGTGCCCTTAAAAAGTCACCCCAGGCATCTATAATATTGATAAATATAATAAATTAATATTACGTCAAGATAGCAGAGCATCGTCATTACCATGTTTTCATGAAATTCTGATGCTAATACGAAGAGGATATTTGAACTCGTAAACTGACTTCCAGTGCTCAATGTGCTTTCCTAGAAATAAATCCATTTGTAATGGCACTGAGCTGAAGAACATTATTGTCATTATACAGACAAAGAGTTATTCATATCTGATACCACACATCATACTAGAGTCACGGAAGAGAATCTGTGCCTCTTTATAACATGATTCAAGACACTGGACATCCAGATTGCAATGTCCATAAGCAAATATCTCATTTCAAATGATGTAATCAATGAGTGATTTCCTATGCTTTTAAGGTCTTCCTGACCTCTGTTAAATACATATCGAGCAACAAACACTGCACCTTATCTTGTGTACTAAAAGGTTGCCTCACAAGAACGTGTAGTGAACAATTGAAAAAGTACAAGTCCCAATATATTTCCCAATTTATCACACATTATTCTACCAGCATTAAGAACGTTTCCTAGAAGCTGTATCGATGCTGGATGTTTCCGCTTTGCTCCATCTCCGTAGCTCATATCTTACATTGTATCAAACATTCCAAGCACATCCTCTACCGGTTAGATGAATGTTTAACTCACAATCAACCCTTTTTATCACAGACACCATGAACATCTAGTCAGCACTGGCATTTCATGGCTAGAATTAATCATGCCAAGCAACAAAGCCCCAAAACTAGATAGTACAAATCAAAGATGATAGCACCTGCACATATTTCTCAAACAAGATTTCTGCAAATGTCAAACTCTAACACCCTTGAAGCACTTTCTAGCACAAAAAGCAAAATCCTACTCCTGACAACAAAAATGTAATTCCCTCACCAAAATATGATAACTTTTTTGGCTCATCATTGTATCCCTACTTCTGAACTTTTCAAGCAAATCGAATGCTTCACTGCCCTTCCCTTCCCTACACAGCCCTTCCAACAAAGTTTTATAGGTCAGCAAATCTGGTGCCATAGCTTCTTTCAACATGTCAAACATGACTTCAGTTGCTTCATCAAAATTCCTCTCCAAAGAAAGACTACATATCAAAACCATATAAGCACTAGATTTTGGCACCAACCCTTTATTTCTCATTTCCTTATAAAACCTGAAACCTTGTCCAACCCTCCCTTTCTCACACAACCCCTTCACGATATAACTATACGAATAATTATTAGGCTCACATCTGTACAATACCATCTCATGGAAAATCCGGATAGCATCATCAACCTGAAGACACTTGGAATAAGCCTTTATAATCATATTCAACACAAATGTATCCGGTATAACCCCCGATGCCTTCATCTGCTTCGTCATTGACCGGACAGCGTGCATATACACATAACAAACATTCAACTTATTGAACCTCCTAAGCAATGAATTGAACAGCAATGCATACGTTTCAAGATTAGGCTTACAATCATCAGATATTAGCATTTTCTTATAAACATCGAATGCACGACTAAATAAGAATTTACGACCACAACAGAATCGAATCACTGAATTATAGAGCGGAACACTCATATCACAAGCTCCGGATACTACCTCTTCCACAAGGGTTTCCACATGGCGGTACCGACGACCCGAAATGAGTATCTTGATGATGGTGAGGTAAGTGGAGGGAGCATGGTTGTAGCCGCGTTGTAGGGCGGTCCAGCGAAAGATGTCGAGGGCAAGATCTGGGTCAGATTGGGAACGGAGAGCTTGTTCGACTTCAGGCGGTCCGAATCCGGACTTTAGGGTTTGGACCCATGTCTCAAATTGTTTCTCGAGTGGGGTTTTGGCTCGAGGGGTAGGGTTTAGGGGTGGTAGTTGGGATGGCTCGGTGGAAAATGGGCGGTGGAAACGAAGGAGAGGGAGGGGTTCCGGATACTCGGAGAGATTTTGAATCAGAAGGGTTTTCTTCTTCAGGGTGTAGGAGAACAAGCGAAGCAGCCGCATGACGCCACCCCTTACGCGCGCGCACGGAGAGAGAGAGAGAAAGAGAGAGAGAACGGCAGTAGCGTTTCGATTTATGCCCCGGTTGATGAAAATATTTATTTCGAATTTTTTTAATCTCTATTTTTAGAAATTTGATTTATTTGTACATATTTATTTCTATTTCATAATTATAAAAATTAAAATATTTAAAATATATATTTTATATATTAGAGCTAATTATTTTAATTGATATTTTTGTGAATATAAAAAAAATAAAGAGTATATAAATTCAATTTTATTAGAATTTGTTAAATATTTAATTTTAAAGAGAAGTATATATGAAATTATATATTTAGCTTTTTGGTATTTTATTATTATCAAATGCAAGATGCTAATAGACACCAGAAGAACACTAATTAAAAAAAAAAAAAGATAAATCAAACTTAACTTAAACCAAGTGCATGTTGCATTCATAGTGCACTTACCATAAAAATTATCTATCTATATTATTATATTAATAAAGTAAATGGTACCACCATACATGCCATACTTACCATAAAAATTATCCATCTATATTATTAAAGTAAATGGCTTCATTTTAGTTTTTTTATGGTTTTTTGTTTTGTTATTTAAATTTTAAGATACTATCCTTATATTAAAAGCCAATCCTATTTTTATAGGAATAGTTATATGCTATAATTTCCATTTTTTGAAAAGGTTAAAATTTCCAATTTCTATGCCTAAATTCTATCTCCCAATAATGCCTTAAGACTTAAAATACAACAAATCGCCGCATATCCCTAATTCTCTAATGAAATGTTAGGTTATGTTTCAAAATTTACAATCTTCTAAATACATTCAAATAGCGACCACTAACTTTAATAATTAACAACTCTAAGACAAGTACATCATGTCTCCAAAATAACTTCTCATAAAAGTAATTAAAAACTATTTAACATATGAGAGTCTCCTCAATGTAACATGAAGATAAAATTAAGCATCATCTCAAAAGCAACTATTAAACCAACATCAATTCACTAACTCTTAAGGCTAGTAATAATCATCATAATAATAATAACTATCAGCATAAGTGTTTCATCAATAACAACTATCTCCTAATTACTCATAACAGTAATAACCCTCATAATCATCTAAATAATTGTAATTAGCAAGATCTCCATAACTAACATCCTGACCTATAACTGTAGGAAAAAGAAGAGTAAGATAAAGCTCAATACATAACATACAATCATATGCGCGTAAGCAATCATATGCAGCATAAACACATGTGTTTAAATGTAGATAAGTAAAACACACACATTATTTTAATTATCTTTAAATTAACCAAGCACACATTTCACAATGGAGGTCTTCATAACCCATAACAACATGAATTGACTCAACATCTTAATGGTTAAGCATACCTCTCTGGGGCCCTCTATAACCTACGATAGGTGTACTTATTTAGATCCCTCCACAATCTTAAGTCAAAAGTCTCACTTTAGGCCCGATCTATAATAACCTAACCTTGGTGTGCCACTTCGAGCCCCATCTAATTATCCTAGATCATTTCCTAGCGAGACTTCATAAGGGACAAACTTTGTAAGGATCATTAGGGTTGCTCCTTAAGGATCTACAACTCTAGGTGCTTAACTTAAACCATACACAAGCAATAAACGATATTTAAACCAGATAAGTTATTAGTCCGTTTAATATTTATACAGAAATATAAGCTAGCCCAGCAAGCATAAGCAACACATAGTATCACGTACTTGGAATCCAATGAAGGAACTTGACTGATTCTAGCTTAAAAGAGTAATATATAATATATAGTAAAAAGACTAGTAAAAGTTTTTTTGCTAACAATCTACAACTTATCATAGGCTTCCTAAAGGTTTTAGACTATAACCCTACGCCAAAATAGACTAAACTTAGGTTAAAAAGAAGGAATAAGCCTATAATAAGATCATGATTAGGGTTCCTACCTATGAACCTCAGCAATATCCAATAGTCAAGTTTACACCCTTAACTATAGAAGTGTATCACGACTATATTCCTCTTTAAAACTCAATAGTCTTATATCACTACCTTGTACCTTAACTGTGATCTCTTTGTCTTGAATTTTCTCAAATTTCTCACTTCTTAAATATTATGAAGGGAACACAATCTGGGACCATACCTATGGTTCCTAGCCATGTTCTTCCCCTTCAATTGTTGTTCTCTCCTTTCTCTAAGAACAATACTCCCTAACCCTAGATCTACCCTCCAATCTTAATCTCAACCTTAAACATCACAATTCCCTTTCAAGATTCACTAATCCATGCCTAAACAACTTTACAATACATTAAAATTTTAAATTTACTACTAAAGAAACAAACCTGCAAGGAATGGAATACATTACCTTTCTTTTGTTGAATCCTAAAGATAGTTTCTTTGAAACTTTCACACCAATCAAGTATCCATACCTTAAAGATCAAAAGAACATGTTTTTAGATTCTATCCTACGTTTACCATAAATATCGAATCACTTAACAATGAAGGTTCTACGGTTACCCTTAGCCTTGCGTGTTAACTCCATTGCCAAAACCTCCCTCTTGCACTAGCGAAGAAAACCCACAATCAATTCTAAAATTCAAAGAGCCAATTAGGTCTTAGAGATTCTTGTCTTACCGTTAGGGTTCATGTCATTCACTATGAGAGTTCTGATACGAGGCAAGCGCACCTATCAATTTTAATATAGCGGATATGAGTCCGAGTCGATCCCTCAGAGATTTTGAGTACTAATATTAACTTTAGCTTTATTATCTAATCGGAAAATTATGTCGAATTGAATGAATTAAAAATACTGAAATTAATAAACTAAACTACTTATGAGACTTAATTACGCAAATTAGAAAGCAATAAAACTACAAACGACTTCAAGTATGCAATAATGTATTTAGGAATTATTTCCCCTAGTGTTTAACATGTAACCTTTTTAAAATATATTCAATTCAGTTTCTATAATTCTTGACCGGAGGGATTCACAATTAAAGCTAATATATTTCTCAAAGCATATTAACCCTAATCCTAAATTATTTACCGGAATCTCTTCACTTAGTAATATAACATAGAATTGCATTAATGTTTAATGAATTCCCACACAAACAATTAACTTTCCGGAAGAAACATGTATCTTATCTCTAAGTATACATGTAATTCTCTCCAATTATGCTAAGATCTAATTACACATGCAATTTCTTAATCAACATGCATAATATCATGTATTGACACTCTAGAATTATCAATCCATAACTAAACGACATAATTGAATCAAGAAAAGATAGAAACTTTCTTGAAATTATAATTCAATCCAAGGGTTACATGAAACCCTAGGTTCCATAATCCTAAATACTTGAATTCTAAGCTATCATAACTAATCTAACAACGAGTTTCATCAAAAACGTAAAATAAAGCATGAAAACCCCTCTGGATTTGATGAACAATCTCTCTAATCTTGAAATCGATGTCGTTCTTGCTTCTTGATTGATGTTCTCCTCAAGTCTCCTCTCGTCTCTTATCTCTCCCCGTTTCTGTAATGTCTCTTCTTCCTTTAAACCCTAAGATATCCTTTTATATATGTATTACACGGATTTTATTTTCGTCACCAGACACGGCCTGGGACATGGCCGTGTCCCCAGGTCGTGTAACTTTCTGCACTAAAGCAAAATTTCTGCACAACTTCAAAACTTCATAACTTCTTCGTTTGAACTCGGAATTAAGTGAAACTTGATTCGTTTTCTTCGTTTTCGAGCCTAGAACGCGTTTAAACCCTGAAATCAACATTTTACTCAATTAAGTATCAATTTCTTTAAAGAAAACCAAAAATGTAAGGGAAATACCATAAAATCACCATATAAAATATGTTTAAAATTAGAGTTATCAAATTTCCCCACACTTGAGCATTTGTTTGTCCTCAAGCAAATAAATCAAAACAAAACTTTCAGGATAAGAAACACTAATCAAAATTTATCACTGTTTAAGAAACCGGTGAAAGAATACACTTAACCCGAAGAAAGGTAAGAAAATCATTCTCAACTAACTTGCAATAATAAAGTCAACCAATTTCATCTGACCATATTCGAATGCTCCAACAATACTTAACACTAGAATTCACTAGTTAATTTATGAAAATCAAAGTTTAACCAAGCCATTTAACCAAGGATTCTTAAACTAAAAATTAGATTTAACATCTCGCCAACTGAGAAAGAGTCATAAAAATTTTATCCATTTGACTAAAATGTATACAATTCTCTCTTCCATCTCACTAAGCACCATAATCTAAAACAAACACATTTTGCATCCACTCTTCCTCTGTTCATCCCCCTAGCTCATACTTTTGTTGAGAGGTCTTTTGAATTTACTTTATTTAAGCACAATTGTGTTGGTAGCGGGAAAGAATCTCGCTCTTCTGACAGACCAAGACCGATCCATACCAACTTATTTCTTATATCGATAGCGGGAAAGAACCTTACTCTTCTGACGGACCAAGGCCGATCCATATCAATTTTTTTCATTAGAATTGGCATTGGGGCTCAATCTCGCTCTTCTGACGGACCAAGACGAATCCTTACCAATTTTTTTCTATTCATACACTTATTATTACTTTTGACCTTCAATCATTATGATATTTCAGGGGTTTCTCAAAAGAAGAATTTTATTTGTTTGTTTGTTAAAATTATAGGGCTCTTAAAAATTTCTAAGAAAAAGGTATACAAAAAAGTAAATTTAAAAATAATCATGATTAACTCTCAACTAGTGATGTTGCTCCAATCTCAAGTCTTAAAATCCTAAGCTAAATAACTCGTAACATTGCCTTCCAAAAATTTGACTAATCAATTCTCCTAAACAGTAACAAATTCATATATATCCCTTCCCCACACTTAAAAACGTACATTGTCCCCAATGTACCACTAAGAAAGCATAACATCAAGATATGAAACAATAAAAACCATCATAGGGAAAAAGGAAATACATGTATTGAAAAAGAAACTAATACTTCCCTACCAGTCGAAAATAAGGTGAAGAAGTTCATAACGAGGAAGCATCATCATCGTCGTCACTACCCTCAACATCCTGTTCACGACCTCCAACCACCTTTTCCTCACCATGAAAGAATAAAAATGAAGTAAACTCTCAGACAAAATGCATGTATCAATTCCCAAAAGTCCTAAACGTCGGGTAGCTAAACATGCCTAAACAATGAGGGAAATACAGCATAAACAAGAGAGGACAGAAGAAAAAAAAATTAAAAGAACTTACTTGGATCGGGAACATGAGGAGAAGATGGAGAGAAGATGAAATGTGAAATGAAGCTGTGTGGATGTTTGTAAGTGGTTGAGAGAGAGTGTGTGTGTTTGGAAAATATTGTGCAGTGCGTGTGCGAAATCATATGGGGCTGGGCAGACACGGGCTGGGACACGACCGTGTCCCCTGCCCGTGTGACTTATGCTTCCCGTGTGTGAAGACTGGACGGACACGGGCTAGGGACACGACCATGTCCTACGCTCGTGTAACTTTCTGTTCACTGGTGAAAATTCTGGGCGCACACGGGCTGGGGACACGACCGTGTCCCACGCCCGTGTAACATTCTGTTCGCGGGTGGAAAATTCTGGGCGCACACGGGCTGGGACACGATCGTGTCCCTCGCCCGTGTAACTTTCTATGGGTGGACATTTTTGAACGTCTGGATGGACATGGGCTAGGATACGACCGTGTCCCTCGCCCGTGTAATAATTTTTTTTTTTTACCTAAATTCATGGATTTAAAAATACAAGAAACTTAAAATAAATAAATAAATAAATCAATAAAGAATAAATAAATAAATAAAAATACTTAAACTAGAAAAATAAGACAAATAAAACTAAAGAGAGAAAAAAAAATGAAACTAAAAAGGGAAAATCCTATGACTAAAATTGAAACAAAGCAAAACTAGATCAAAGAGAAAAATAAATAAATAAATAAATAAATTGAAATAAACTAAAATATGAGCAAAGTTAGACATGGGTTGCCTCCCAAGAAGCACTTTAGTTAACGTCGATAGCTCGATGGGATACGTCTTCTCATGATTCTTCATTCAGTTGGAGATAGGACTCCTCCTGTATCTCGCTTTCGAACCCTCCATACAAGCGTAAATTTACCTTTAGGCCATTGACCTTGCCAATTCCATTTCATTGGTGCATAACTTCCATAGTTTCTCTCCTTATCATGCCACTTATCAAATTCATGTAGCCGAAACTTCCTCATCTTGTCCGCTTTTACCTTAGATGTGGTTGTCATTGGAAGTTTTGAACTTTTCACTACAAAGGCATGTTCCAAATGATTTCTTGACAGTTTTGGTTCCAAAGATGGTAGCTTCTCTTTGAAAGATTTTAACCTAGGATCCTTCGACTTATGGAGTTGATCAACCCCCTTCTTGTCTACAATAGATTCATGAATTTTTATTTGAGATACCGTTTCTGCACAATTGGGGTTGGTCACCAAATTTTCATCTCCCTTTTTCAAGCAATAACTTGAGGAATCCTTGGCAAGCGTTTCCTGTACACATGTAGATATAACAACATTAGTGGCATTAACATTGTGACATCTATCCTTTGGGTCAAGAAATTTGTTCGTTTCCTCTGAAGTTTTAAAAACTATTTCGTCATCCCCGACCCGTAATATCAACTTATGCTCACTAACATCAAAAACAGCCTTAGTAGTAGCTAGGAAGGGTCGACCTAAAATGATTGGCACCTCAATATCTTCATCTATATCAAGTATAACAAAATCCACAAGAAAGATAAATTTGTCTACTTGCACTAAAACATCCTCTATGATGCCTCTAGGGTATGTGATAGACCTATCAGCTAATTAAAGACTCATGCGCGTTGGTTTAGGTTCTCTTAACCCTAGCTTTTTGAACAATTTATACGGCATCAAATTTATACTGGCTCCTAAGTCTGCCAAAGCATTATCTACTAACAAATTGCCAAGCATACAAGGAATAGTGAAACTCCCTGGATCATTTAATTTTTGTAGCAGCTTTTTCTGGAGAAGTGCCAAGCATTCTTCGTTCAATGTGATGGTTGTGAGCTCCTTTAATTTCCTCTTGTTCAATAAAAGATCCTTTAGAAATTTTGCATACTTTAGCATCTGCAAGATAACATCAACAAGAGGTAAGTTAATGTGTAATTGTTTGAAAATATCAAGCAATTTACCAAATTCCTTATTCGGATCAGTGGAACTTTGCTTAAGGCGCTGCGGGTAAGGGATGGGAGGTTTGTACTCCTTCACTTTCGGTGGTTCCGTACTTTCTTTTGATTTTAGTGGCTTTACATCTTCCTTACGGTTGACTTCCACTTCTTTCTCAACTGCTTCCCCACCATCCTTCTTCTCCACTTGCAGTTTTCTACCACTTCTCAAGGTCACAGCATTAACATGTTCCCTAGGATTGACCTCAGTATTCCCTGGGAGTGTCCCTTGTGGTCTTTCAGAGATTAGCTTTGCAAGTTGACCAATTTGGTTCTCAAGGTTGCGATTTGAAGCCTCTTGATTTCTCAACGAGGATTCAATATTGGATAAGCGAGCTTCATTGTCTTGAATGTATTTTGTGAGAAGTTCTTCCACACTGGGCTTCTTTTCTTGAGGGAGAGGAGGTAGGAATGGTTATTGAAACCCAGGTGGGCCAAAGTTGGTCTTCTGCTGGCCTTGGTTTTGGTTTCCCCATGAGAAATTGGGGTAATTCCTCCATCCTGGATTGTAAGTGTTGCTATAGGGGTTATTTTGTTACTTAGGTGGATTTCCTAGATAATCCGCCTGTTCCAGTTGTTCTTGTGTTCCATACCCTTGCATACCAAAATCACTTACATCCGATTGCACTTATTGAGGGCCAATTGAGAGTGCATCAATCTTTTTACTCAACAAGTCCACCTTGGCTGCCAGAGCAGTGGTCAAGTCCACATCATAAATTCCCATGGCCTTTTGCTTGGCTCTAGTGCTTTCCCACTGATAGTTGTTCATCGCTATTCCTTCAATTAAATTTTAGGCTTGCTCAGGTGTCTTAGTGTTCAAAGTACCTCCTGCGGATGCATCAATCATCTGTCTAGTGGATAAATTGAGACCGTTGTAGAAGGTCTAAATCTGCATTCATAGTAGGAGGCCATGATGTGGGCACCTCTTGAGCAAGTCCTTGAACTGCTCCCAAGTGTCATAAAGTGTCTCCGCTTCCAATTGAGCAAAACACGAAATATCATTCCGAAGTTTAGCGGTCTTTGCAGGTGGGAAATATTTTTCCAAAAATTTCTCTACCAATTCATTCCAAGTTAAGATTGAATTTCTTGGTAGAGAGTTCAACCACTGTTTTGCTCTTCCCCTCAAGGAGAAAGGGAATAGTCGTAGTCGAATGGCATCATCCGTGGCTCCGTTGATTTTGAACGTATCACAAATCTCTAGAAAACTAGAGATGTGGGCATTAGGATCTTCGTCTTAGAGACCGTCAAACTGAACATATTGTTGCACCATTTGTATGATGTTAGGTGCAATTTGGAAGTTATTAGCTGCGACGGTTAGCCTTGCAATACTGGAGTCAGCTCCAATAAGTGTAGGCCTTGAATAATCGGACATGGTCCAATTTGCTTCATTCCCGTTGTTAGCCATGTATGGTGGATCTTCTTGCTCGATGAATTGAGTGTTGGCCTCTTGACCTTCTTCCTTGATCTTAATGATTGATTCGTCGTCTATGGTTGCCACAACTTATCTAGGTTGCGATCTCAAATTTTCAAGGGTAGTTCTCTCAATTTTAGGATTGAGTTCTACCAAATCTTCCGGATTACTGCGGGTCATGCACTACAAAGACAAGAAATATAAAATCAATTGCAGCTCTAGATAATAAAAATAAACAATGAAAACAAAAGAAAATAAAGAAAAAATGGTTAAAGTAATAAAGCAACTAGCGTTATTAATATAAAAAATCCCCGGCAATGGCGCCAAAAACTTGATACGAGGCAAGCGCACCTATCAATTTTAATATAGCGGATATGAGTCCGAGTCGATCCCTCAGAGATTTTGAGTACTAATATTAACTTTAGCTTTATTATCTAATCGGAAAATTATGTCGAATTGAATGAATTAAAAATACTGAAATTAATAAACTAAACTACTTATGAGACTTAATTACGCAAATTAGAAAGCAATAAAACTACAAACGACTTCAAGTATGCAATAATGTATTTAGGAATTATTTCCCCTAGTGTTTAACATGTAACCTTTTTAAAATGTATTCAATTCAGTTTCTATAATTCTTGACCGGAGGGATTCACAATTAAAGCTAATATATTTCTCAAGCATATTAACCCTAATCCTAAATTATTTACCGGAATCTCTTCACTTAGTAATATAACATAGAATTGCATTAATGTTTAATGAATTCCCACACAAACAATTAACTTTCCGGAAGAAACATGTATCTTATCTCTAAGTATACATGTAATTCTCTCCAATTATGCTAAGATCTAATTACACATGCAATTTCTCAATCAACATGCATAATATCATGTATTGACACTCTAGAATTATCAATCCATAACTAAACGATATAATTGAATCAAGAAAAGATAGAAACTTTCTTGAAATTATAATTCAATCCAAGGGTTACATGAAACCCTAGGTTCCATAATCCTAAATACTTGAATTCTAAGCTATCATAACTAATCTAACAACGAGTTTCATCAAAAACGTAAAATAAAGCATGAAAACCCCTCTTGATTTGATGAACAATCTCTTTAATCTTGAAATCGATGTCGTTCTTGCTTCTTGATTGATGTTCTCCTCAAGTCTCCTCTCGTCTCTTGTCTCTCCTCGTTTCTGTAATGTCTCTTCTTCCTTTAAACCCTAAGATATCCTTTTATATATGTATTACACGGATTTTATTTTCGTCACCAGACACGGCCTGGGACATGGCCGTGTCCCCAGGTCGTGTAACTTTCTGCACTAAAGCAAAATTTCTACACAACTTCAAAACTTCATAACTTCTTCGTTTAAACTCGGAATTAAGTGAAACTTGATTCGTTTTCTTCGTTTTTGAGCCTAGAACGCGTTTAAACCCTGAAATCAACATTTTACTCAATTAAGTATCAATTTCTTTAAAGAAAACCAAAAATGTAAGGGAAATACCATAAAATCACCATATAAAATATGTTTAAAATTAGAGTTATCAAGTTCGCTACTCTATATGAGTTTATGGGAAAAGAAGGGGTGTTTTGTTGCTAAACTAGGTTAGGAACCTTTCAATATTCTCAACATGCCTCTAGTTCTTTTATTATTTAATTTATCTAAAAGTAGTAATAATAACCTCCTTTTTTCTTATTATATCTTAATTTTATTTCCTTATATTTTATTTTTTCCTCGGTGGTAAAATTTCTCTCATAAATTAGTTACCGATTCTCCTTCTCATTTAAATAAGTTGTATCCTCTTTAGTGAAATGATATAATTTTATGTGATTAACTAATTATGTTAAAATATGTAAGTGTAATATTTAATATATGGTGATTACAAATTATATGGTCAACTACATAACTATTGTTGATATGGATTTAGTCCTAAAGTTTGGAAGACCTCTAAACGACTTGAGAAGATTGTTACCTAACCTCATGAGCTTGATCCAACCTTTACTAGTCATCCCTAAAAGAGGCTTGAAGGTCATATGGTTTAGATGACTAAGAAGCTCAAATTACAAGTAGGAGAAGAGGTTGAGATTGCTTCAAATAGGTCGGAAAAGAGGCCAAGAGGTTAGTGTGACTTTGCTCAACTACTAAAAGTTCAAATTCAAACACAAGCACAAATAGTTATGGATTGCTACATGAGTAACTACCTGCTACTTACCACAATACATTCTTGAAAACGAGGGAATGGTTCACGTGTTAAGGAATTTCACCATATGATAAATGCGAAGATGGTGATTTTCAAGGGTAGTTACTAGTCACCATCCATAAATAAAGCTTACCAATCAATAGGAAGGCTTCTTCAAAACCCTTACTCTTTTACGATCGCATTTTACTTATTTTTCTCACCTTCCATAACTTTATATCTTACTTAGGCATAAGAGTGGCAATACCAAAGCTGCTTTGGCATCGTTATAGCCTAATTTACTTTCTTTTTGCAAACCATTCATTGGTTTAACAAGTAAGTCATGAGCTTTTTAAATTTGATTATCAACAATTTGGTACCATATGTTCTCAACCCACTTTGGTAGCTAGAAGTAAGAGTAAAGATGATCTAACTGTGAAGCAAGTAATGCCCCTCATGTGTACCATTAGGCTTAGAAAAACCAATTAGGAGCCCAATAAATCATTAGTACCAGATTTGGAACTTATGAAAAATGGATCATTTAGTAGTTTTAATATGTTATAAGGCCCATTAGATTAGACTATGAACAAGATATATGCCCTAGGATATGAATTAGGCTTAAATTAAACTAAAAGGCTCATAAATCAAGTCATATGCCCATTTAGTCACATGGGACTAGCAATTATAGTGGATAATTAAAACTTAATTAAAAAGCTCATTAAGCAATTAAATAATTTAAGGAACCCCCTAATAGGCCTATGTGTAAATAAAGCCCATAATTAGTGAAGAGGAGTTGTTTAGGCCCAACAAGAGATGGATTTGGACTTGAAATTTAATTGGTTCAACTAAATTAGTAGTCTTAAAATAAAAAACTAAGGTCCAACAATAAATAATTTAGATTAATTAATTAATTTAAAATTAGGCCTTAGACCAAGACAAGGCCTAATTCTTAATAGGTTGAAACTTAAAGGAACAAAATAAGAGATAAAGAGACCTATAGCCCAAGACTTAAATAAAACTTTGGTCTAGTAACAATATAAAAACCCAATTAATAAAGATAAGTAAGTAGGATAAGGGTTTGAACATTAAAAAACTTAATTAAACTAAAAAATCAACTAAGTAAAAATGAAACATATGAAAATTTGAATCTAACCCTGATCTAAACAAATAGTTGTAGGTCCTTGTCGAGCCTGATTTTTCGATTTCTTTTATTTAAAAATTAATTTCCCATTTCCAATTAATACTAAACTCTGACCCATTTAATATTAATCCTCGACTAAAGAAATTGAGAAATTCTGGTATTTTTATTAAAAATAATTTTTGAAATCGCCACTCGACCGGAGCTAAAAAAAGAAAAGAAACCGTAACCAATTAAGTGGATTGATTACGATTTAGCTACCGGTCTTTGATTTCAATTTGAGTAAAGAACCAGAGGGTTCCAAATTTGGGGGCTAACCTATTAAACCTTAACGGGTGCCACTATTTATTTACCGAAGTTAAGATTATTTTTCTAATTATAATATTTAAAATAAATAGATAAATAAACAAAAATCAAAAGAAAAAGAACCTAAGTTTCTACATGTTTTGTCGTCGCCTCAAAAGTGCCTACGTATCTACTAACCGAGATCAGACGATCGTAATTCTTTCCAAAAAACTTTAGTGTGTTGGTTTATTTTAATTTTTGAAAACCGACCGAGTTTATGTTATTATCAATTTAGCTTTTCAAAGAAAACTCTAAAAGGGTCTTAACTTTTTAGTATTCTTATTTTATAAAAAATTCTCTAAAATAACCTAATGTTAAACTAAACTAATATATATGACGAACTACTAAAATAAAATAATTCCATATAATACGTTTATGTGAAAACTAATACTAAAACCCCTATATCGACATATTCACACATTATATTATATTTGACTAGTAAAATATACAAATCTATATATAACAAAAACTAATTTTAACGATTCCTAAACTAATATTCACATCCCTATTTAAATGACTACTATTAAATAACCATTTACTTAAATTTTTATCTAATCTACATAATATTAGGAAAGTAATACTAAACTATACTATTTTATGCACATATCTATATATACATCATATAATAACATAACATGATATAATAAATAATAAATAAAACAAGATCGAACCGAACTTGATTGTTATTGAAGGATCAAGGGACGTGCTGCGAAGATGAAGGACGGTGGGGTACTCATGTGGCCGTTCGTGGTAGAGACGTGACGGTCAGTGCTGATCAGGGGCGTTGACATTGGGCATACGGTTGCTATTGTTGCTTTTAGTTAATAAAGGATGCACAGACGTCGCTGTTAGAGTTGTATGCAAGAGGGGATGTAACTGTTGCTGTAATGCAATGAATTTATATGTGCGTTGAACTATGGCTGGAGTCAAGCGAGGCTAGATAGTAGTGTGACAGCAGTAGTTATAGAGCGGTGCTACCATAGTTTTCTCGATCGTGGAGTGTGCGTTGATCGCTATAGTAGAGAGTGCGTCAAGCAAAGACGGGCTACTGACAGTTACGAGTCAGTTGCTGTTTGTGGAGCGTACTGTTGGATGAAGAATGTATAGCGGATATTGCTGTTGTGGCGTTGCATGGACGACGGAGCTACATATCGACTGCGGCGTATAGTTGATCGGAAGTGTATGTATTGGCGTAGACTGCTACTATATGTGTTTAGTGTAATGAAGTGGACATGGAGTGCTACTGTACGTGTTTAATGTAATGAAGTGGACGATGGGCTATTGGCTTCTGTAGTGATGAAGAAGACTAATATATGGCCTGAGTTGTTGTTTGCAGCAATGTGTGTGCTAGTCAGCAGAAAAATCTGTGTACAATTGATCGTTGGCGGGGGTGACTGCAGCGTAAGCATGCTTGTGCGTGTATGTAGTTTATGCAAGGGCTGATGGGTTTTGTGTTTTTATGGATAGAGACTTTTTTTTTTTGCTTGCTGTTGGCTTTTTTCTTTTATAAAGTCCAAATCAAATCTTACCGAATCATATTCTGTATCTAATTAAACCAGATCCAAATTAATTCAAATCTGATTTAATAGAATCAAACTAGATTCAAATATAAATCCCGTTTATTTCTCTTGCTCTTGTAAAATATAGAAAAATAAAAAGATAGGTGCCTACTGAGACTTGAACCCAAGACCTCAAACTAAGTCTATTCCAATACTCCAATGCTTATCCGTTAGGCCGTTAGCCTGTGCTTTGACACTCAGCTCAATTAAATTGTACTTAAACTACTCGCTTCCCTTAAATAAATTTTTTTAATTAAGCTAAAACTAAAACTATTTTCTCTAAAATAATTTACTTCTTAAAAATCTACAAAACACTTTATAATAATTTTTCTTTTCTTTTTTTTTTTTTAGTATTTTCATCATTTGTTAATTTTTATTATTTTTATCTTTTATTTTATTTTTATTATTATTTTATTTTTTTGAATTAGGACCCTTTTTGTAAAATAAAATAAAAATTAGGTGTCTACAGTCCTAATGTGAAAAATCAAATTAAAACAAAAAATTTATCATAAAACAAGTTTTGACTGCACTTGGGAATAATATAGTAAAATTAACTTAGGTAATTAAATAGTTTCACCATAAACTTATAGTATCATCATTATTTTATTATAAAGCGACTTTGACATTGATTCTAAGAAAACCTAAGGATTTCTACAGTTATAGGCGTCATGATCAAGTGAGTATTCTCAATGATTCTATATTTATTTATGATATAGTCAGTTACACAACTAATTAAAGATAATTGAATTGATTGCTTTGGGTATATGGGTTGATGCATGTGTCTAACACTTGTTTGAATATTGTGGCAATATACCTTACTTAGAAGAGAATGAAATGCAAGCTATATTATTGATATGTATCTATCGTGAGTGTTTATGAACTGCTTAATCACTTAATTGAACCACACCTAATTATATTAGGTTTAATTAATTAAAATGGACATGCACAATCACGACATTGCATCTATTGTTTCGACTATCACCTTATGTGGAGGTAAAGAGGGCCTTGTGGGGGTCATATCTATGTTGGTTGAAAGCTCATGTTATAAAGCTATACTTGTAAACTCTACTTTTAGTAGGCCTAAGACTTGATTAAGAGTACCTTCAGAACGTTCCCAAAGATCAACCGAACCAAAAACTTAAGTTTATATTTAGGAACAAATTAAATTTTTACAATTCAAAAGCCAATTGTCAATTCAAAAGCCAATTGTCGATAAAACCCGAGCTTGAAGAACTGCGAGCTCTGAAGCTACTTAAAACCCTAAACCTTAAAAACATTAAGGAATTTTAACCTTAAATAATTAATCGATAATTTAATTTGAATAATTCCATTCAAC
Source organism: Lumnitzera littorea (assembly GCA_024138015.1). Lineage (NCBI taxonomy): Eukaryota > Viridiplantae > Streptophyta > Magnoliopsida > Myrtales > Combretaceae > Lumnitzera > Lumnitzera littorea. The sequence continues at coordinate 58,313,621 of JAMXBB010000007.1, read as the reverse complement.
TTTAGAAAATTTCACAATTATACAAAAATCAAATCATAAATCACAAAACAATGTAAGATAAAAATCCTAAAACAATTTTCTATAAGGCTATACCTTATCTTCATGCATAAGCCTTACACATAAATAAGTAGACCAATCAATCACCTTAGATAACTTATCAATTGAGAGTTGGAATCATTTATCAATTGATAACTTATCAAAATCTAGTGATAAGACAATTTCCTTATCACCTCTTCACTTATACTACATATGGACAAATTTTCACAAGAAATCATGAGCTTAACTTTAATAAAGGTGACAAGACCACTCCATGGCATAAAAAGACTTCCAATGGTAGATTTAAACAAGGAGGAATGGGGGGCCATACTCTTGTCTTTCAAGCATCAATCACTTTCTCTTACACATCACTATTCACCCCTTGATGCTTACATCATCAAGAGTTGCAATTGTTGACTTTTTGTAAGCTTTAAGACAACACTTCCAAGACATTTAAACAATCCTTCTCTCTCCATTTCCAACCGGCCACACTCTTCACCATTTCTCTCCCTTTCAATTTCACTTTCACTTCATCTTTCTCTCTTTTGAAACAAACATAAAAAGGGGAAACAACCTTACCCCACAAAATCCATTTTTCTTCCATTTTGAAGCTTCAACTCACGGCATTTTTTTCTTGCTCATGTGCCATTTTCTTTCATCATTTAAGATCATCTAAGACCATTAGAATCTTCTATAAACCCCTTTCCAAAAGACCAAAAGGTTTGGGTTTCAAAGGGTAAGCAAAAAGGAGGAAGCAAAGTTAAAGGCTTAAGAGGAATCTTAGTGCACAACCACCAAACTTTGCGTTAAGGACGAGTAAGTGATTCTTGTGATGTGTGGATTAATATTTATGTTAGAAGACTTGGATTTCTTGAAGATATGAGTAAGGTTTGAGTTGTTATAGCACAAAAATTTGTTTTAAGAAACAAACCCTAAAACCATTACATGAAGTTGAAATATGAGCATGTAAAGTTGGTGTTTTGTATGGACATTTGTTTAATGCTTTGAATGGAAGATTTTAAGCTAAGGAAATCTTGAAATGAGAACTTTAATGAAGGGTAAGCATGCTGGACATGAAGGTTCCATGATCATTTGAATGTTGATTTTGTTTCCATTAAGTTAAACATGCTCAAATCTAGACTTAAGTTAAGGAAAAATCCATCACATGAAGTTTTATGAAGAAATCAACTTTGTATGACATGAGCTATGATATGGAGGTTTTATGAAGTATAAGATCTTTTATTTCTTTATGTGGAGCATGAGTTAAAGGATCATTTGATGGAAGGAAACTTAAGTTAAGATTTATACACAAGTAGTTAAGTGCATAATCTATCACCTAAACTTAAGGAAATGATGGAACAAGTTGAAGAACCAAGTAAGGACCCCTTAGGACCAACATGAACAGATCTGGAACATGGGTAAATGAGGCCTAAAAATATGATAAAAGTGAAAGAACAAAGTGAAAAGATTAACCAAAGCAAGTATGATTAGCATACAAAGCCTAAAACTCAAAACCGGACCTAAAACTCTCAAAACAAGCTTAGAACTCTAAGATGGGCCTTCAACAAAAATCTGACCAGCAACTTAAAGTACCAAGAGAAATTGTTTTGAAGCCCATAATAAATCCACCTAAGGCCCCATAAGCCCACCAAAGTCATTAACTTTAGTTTGAACCAAAAACAAGCCCATTTGATAACTTAAGCCCACTAAAAGGCCCAATAAGTGGTTGTTAGCCTTAGGAATATAAATCAAGATTGTAAATCTGATCTCAAGGATTATTTTAAGCTTAGGATAAAATCTTAAGACCAAGCCTAAAGGATTTCTCAAGTTATCAAAAAAGCCGATTTACCAAACAAGGCCTAAAAACACTCCAACGCATGAGGAACGCTACTGTTCTGACCCATGGACAGAATTGTATACCTCATTTCGAAAATCTAACCTTACCACGTTAAAGTACACTCGAAAACGATGAAGATTGACTATAAGATCATAAAAATAGGATTTAAAACGAAAAAGTTATACGCGATTGAACTTAAGGTAAAAACCGGGAAAAATTTAGAAAACTAGTCAAGAGTATAACTTAAGGAAAATTTACTTAGTTTTTTAAGTTTGCTTCAATTCCTTATAAAAATTATTTCAATGACCAGGGGACACTGTTTACGGAGACGACTTACCTTCGGATTACTTTGATTGACCCATATGGCAGAGTGAGTAAATTCCTAATGACTCTTTACTTGATTGTGCTTGTAGAATAGATGCACCTAAACTATATATATAAATTTGGATGCTTGTGGGATATGGGAGATGCATGTGTTTGAATTTATGGATGAATGCGATGATTTTTTTTTTATTATATATAATAATGGAAATTGTTTGTAATGCATATATATATGTGAATTGTATGGAATGAAATTGTTTGGTCACTCTAAAAATCAAGTTAATCACTTGTACGATTAAGAACTCAAAATGAATCATGCATTCCCCATATTGCATACGGATAACACCGACTGCCGCTTCACGTAGAAGATGGGAGGGGACTCACAGGAATACGAGTTTCCTGCAGGATTGGGCACTAGCTATGCCATCATATATATATTGAGTCTTTGACCTAAGCTGATGGGCTTACTAGGCGCCGGGAGACGCCAACTGTCGGCGAAGGGCCGAGTCTTGTGGCTTCTGCTTAGGGCGTGTGTTTGTGGACTGCGGGAGCCACCACACCGCTAGACTTGGGATTTTAAAAGATATGATTTGATTTTGGTAAAGGAAGTATATATATATATGTAGAGTTTTGTTTTGGTATGAGCACGATAGTGCAAAGGAAATAAAACCCAAGGTCTAGAACCTGGATTTTGGTTTGGGTCGGTTAATTATCTCCAAACCCCGACTTCAGGGGGCGTAATTCTGAGTCGTATGCAGTTCCTAGGTCACTGCATGCGTTTTTGGCATACTGATTGTTCATGCATTCATATGATTGTGCATATAATAAATTTCTGCTATGTGGTATTGACGAGGGTAATTATCTCACTAAGCGTAAGCTTACACCCCAACAGTTCTTTTCCTTGCAGGTTGATCGATAGTTGGGAAAGGGGATAGGAATCGAGTGCAGAGTGTTACCATTGATTCAGTATGATGAAAAGATTGTGTAGTTAATTCGGAATGCTCCGAAAAACGACTAATGTCTCATTTAAGTTTACTATCTTTAGTAAGTTTAGAATTTTCGAAAATTGTATATCCTATTTCATTATTTTGATAGGGGATACCGATTCTCTGCGATTCTGAGGAATTGTGGAAAAATTGGATATCCATAATTATATATATTATATAATGAGTCAATGAACTAAAATTGAAGACTCTAGCAAACAACTATTTAGAGTCTTGCAATCTCTGACTTGTAAGGCGATTTTCTTATCATGGGTGCACACGTGATATGGAAATTTTAAGCAATACTACTAGGCCCCTATTAGGGTCGCTACAATACTATTGTGGTATACTCATCTATAAGTGCTCTAGCCTCATCTATAGGCTTACTAGGCACTTGAAGAAGCTAACCATATGGCTAATGTCATGTTTAGAGACCTTTACTATAGGGTATGAGTATAAACTAAAAAGGTCATGATACGCTGCAGTAAGAGTAGACAAGGGTGACAATATGGAGATGAGTTCAAGCTTGTAGAAAGCTTAAAGTGAAGGGTAGTGAAATGCCAAAATGGGGAATAAGTAAATGAAACAAACAAGTAAAACCATAAACAATTCCAAGGATATGACAAACCAAGGAAACTCCATTAATTCACAAAGCTAACTCAATATGACATACGAGCAGCTCGATGAGGTTACTTGCCACTTAGCCTTACTTAAGGGTTAGGATAAGAGCAAAAAAAGGAAAGTAAATACACTTAGCTCGTGAAAGAGGAGAAGTATATTCAATATCAGATAATATGATTACAGCTACATAGAACAAGGATATTTATACCCAAAATGTTGAGTATTCTACCTAAAAGGGAAAAGACAAAAAGAGCATTACCCAAAAGTAGTAATGTATAAGGAATAATAAAAGGTACAAATGAAAAATCAAACAAATCAATTATTAGTGAGTAGAATCCTTTCAAGTGGGACTAGTCACATGGCAACAAGTCATTAGAGATGCTTTTGGTATAAACAAACAAATGGCATGGTCAGCATAGAGGTTACTAAGGAAATTTGGGGGTCTTTTCAAGCAAACGTGGGTGTAGATGTCTACTAGGGCTATTGGCACCAATACTACCGAGCTGAAGGTTGGCATGGTCGCGGTCGAGTATATATTTGAGGGGTTAGATTGTTGGTGGAACATATTTTAGGTCAACACTTGACTACCGAGATATGAGAAGTTACTTTGCTTGGCATATAGAGTTGGTTGGCAGTGAAGATCAACTTGGCCTCAAGAAGAGTAGGTTGGCCTCAGTAGAAGTTACTCCTTACACTTAGGCTCGAGTTAAAGGTCCGGTAGTTTAATTTTTATCATCCCTTTCTAGTTGATATCAACTTGGGATCAAATTCGACTAGTTCTCATTAAATTCTTCTTCGGTTCGGTAAGGGTTGAAGTCAATAATATTAAACACGTCAGACACTCTGAAGTCTTCTAGCAATTCTAGCCGATATGCTTTATCGTTTATCTTCTAGAGTATCCTAGATGGTCCTTCAACTTTGGCAAATAGTTTATTTTCCTCTTGTTAGGAAACATTTCTTTGCTTAAGTGTAGCCACACTTGGTCACTAGGCTAAAACTGCTTGGTTTTCCTTCCCTTGGTTTTCTCTTTTAACTTCCTAGCAGCTTGAACAATGTGTTGAGTAAATCTTTGGTAGATTTACTAGATGGACTAGGCTTTAGTTCTTGCCTTTAGATCTTCTTAGTCAATGGTTAACATCGAGGTATGGTTAAGGGGCAGTTAGGGATTGAAGCCATAAACGACCTCAACTAAGGCGTACCTAGTAGTAGCATGTACCATTCTATTATAAGCAAATTCTACCACAAGTAAACAAATGTCCTAATCGACTAAGTTCTTTTCCACTACAACTCGAAGCAGCAACCTTAAGGTGTGGTTAACAACCTCTATTTAGCCGTTGGTTTAAGGATGGCAAGAGGTGTTAAATGGTAGTCTAGTCTCATTCAACGCCAAAGGGTTCTCTAGAAATGGCTTAGGAATTTTAGGTCCGTATTTGACACCATACTCATTGGCACTCTATATAAGCGAACTATTTCCTACTAAAATAAGGAAGCAATAGCCGAAGCAATAGCCAAAGCATCGCTAGTTTTGGTGCAAGGCACAAAATGTACCATTTTACTGAACCTATCTATGACAACTATTACAGAGACTTTGCTCCGGGTATTCCAGGGTAATCAAAGGACAAAATCCATCCTTAGGTCAACTTATGGTTTGGTTAAAATAGGCAGAGGCATTGGTTTCCCTTCTTCTACTCGAGTCTTTACTTTCTTATAGATGGTGCATCCTTCAATCACATAATGCACATCACTTTTCATTTTAGGCTAAAAGAATATGTCATTCAATAATTCATACATCCTTCTTTCTTTGAAATGTCCATAGAGTCCTCTATTGTAGGCTTCTCTAACCAATAGTTCCCTCATTGAATAGGTTAGCACACAAAATTTACCTCTTCGAAACAAATGACCATCTTTTACATGATATTCATCCATTGCCTTGCCCTCTTCATAGCTTCTATATATCAGACCAAAGTGAGAATCATGTTGATACTACTCTTTAATGCTTGCAAACCTTAATAGTCTAGTTTGCAACTCAATGAGAAGTAGATGTCTCCTTGACAAAGTGTTGACAATTACATTACTCTTTCCTTGCTTGTATTTAATGACAAAGCTAAATCCTTTGAGAAATTCAATCCATCAAGTTTTGTGTTTAGAAAGCTTTAATTGGCTCTACAAATATCTCAAGCATTCATGATCTGTGTAAATGACAAATTCATTTGACAAAAGATAATGTTGCCATATATAAAGAGCTCTAATTAATGCCAAGAGTTCTTTATCATACATAGAATAGTCAAGTTGTGCTCTTTTGAGCTTTTCACTATGATAAGCGACAGGTCGGCTTTCTTGCATCAGTACAACTCTAATGCCGACACTTAAAGCATTGCATTTAAGATAAAACACTTTATCAAAGTCTGGTAAAGCCAAGTTGGGGCAAAGATCAATCTTGGTTTCACTTCAATAAAACTCCTTTCTTCTTTCTCTTCCTACGTGAACTCCACATTCTTCTTGATTAGCTCAGTTAGAGGTGCTACTATAGTATTGAATCCTTAAAGGAAACGTTGGTAAAATGACACCAATCTCTAGAAACTCCTCATCTCAATACACGAAGTTGGGATCAGACACTTAACAATAGCCTAGGCTTTCTCTTCATCAACTTTTAATCCTCCTCTACTAACTATGTAACCTAAGAAGATTACCTCTTCCTAACAAAAAAAAAACACTTTTTCACATTTTCAAACAACCTTTCTACTTGGAGGACATAAAAAATAGCTTCAAGATGTTCAATATGACTAGCTAGGTCAATACTGTAGACAAGAATGTTGTTCAAGTAAACTGCAATACATCTTTCAATGAGATCTCTCAAGACGTAGTTCATCAATCTCATAAAAGTGCTTGGGGTGTTTGATAACCTAAAGGGCATGAACATCCACTCATATAGGCCATGTTAAGTCTTAAAAGTAGTTTTCCATTCATCCCCTTACCTCATTCGAATCTGGTGGTATCTTGACTTTAAATCAACCTTGCCGAATACTTTGGCACTACTCAATTTGTCTAACATATCGTCCAACCTTAGAATAAGGTATCTATACTTGATCGTAATCTTATTGATAGCTCCGCTATCTATACATATACACTAAGTACCATCCTTCTTTGGTATAAGTAATGCAAGCACAACATAGGGGCTAAAACTTTCTCTCACATATCCCTTCTCTAATAGCTTGTTAACTTGCCTTTAGAGCTGCATAGCTTACTTGAGATTCATCTTATAAGTTAACTTATCTAATAGTGTAGTGCAGTGCAAGGTATCAAGTCAATATAGTACTTAATACCTTGAAATGGAGGCAATCCCTTGAGCAATTGCTTTAGAAATAAGTTAGCATATTTATCGAATAGTTCTTAGACTTCCTTAGGTAGCACAACTTATTCCCTCAATTTTAATATTCCCTTGACCATCAGGTTGGTTGGCATGTTAGACTTAATGGCTTTTGAAGCTCGACTCTACTCAATGCAAAAGCCTTCTTAAATCCTCAAGCAAGTTTAGCTTGTAGCTTGTAGCTTGACTCGCTACCACCTTTCTCAAACATATATGTGTTTTTAAATCCATCATGCACAACTCTCCGATCAAAAAGCCAAGGCTTACCTAACAACACATGTGTCGAGCTTTATTTCGTTTTTCTTGATTTATTTTATAATAAGTCTTGCCCGCTTAATATAAAATATTTGACATAAAATTAAGGAAATATTTTTCTTTAAAATTTTTTTTAAAAAAAAAATACATAGAAAAATTGGAATTGCTAACCAATTAAACTAGTAAAAAGTGAAATTAGGGTTTTCTAGGGTTTTCGAATTGGAAAACCCTAATTTAGCCACCAGTTTACAAATATTCTAAAAATAATTCTTTAGAAAATTAAACAAAAAAAAAAAATAAAACTAAATTCAAGGGATAATCTATTAAAACTAAGTCACCATGTAAAGATAAAAATAACTAATGGGCTTTATTTTTTATGATTTTTCTAAAAATGCTAAGATATGTATACATATGCAAAAATACAATTAAATTGGATTTTTAGTAATTTTTATTACGAATTTTATAAAAAAGGAAAAAAAAGGTTTTTTTTTTTTATTTTATTTTTTATACAGTTTCCCTAAAAGTATCTACGTAATCACTAGTCAAAATCAAACTAACGTAATTCTTTTTTAAAAAATATATAGTGGGTTGATTCTTTTTAATTTGAAAATTGAGCCAAGTTTACATTTTTTAATTAATTTATTTTTATTAAGAAAAATAATAAAGAAATACCTAATTTTTATTCCTAATTAAAAAAAAAAAACTAAAGACTTAATTTAAAAAAAAAAACTTAAAGTTAGTATTTTTTTTATTCTTGGAAAAAACTGCTACGTGATAAAACTTAAAAAAAAAAATCCTAAAACACCTAAATGAAAAACAATAAATAAAAAAAAAAAGATGCTAGTTTTATAAATTATGCTAATATGCAATTATCATAGAAGACATATTGTTTTATGAAAAAAATGTAATTATTATTGGCAATATGACTAACCATGGAAGAGATGTTTAAATCATAGAAAAGATGTATAAACTATAGAAAAGATGTCTAAACTATAAATAACATGCTTAAATCATAAAAAAGATATCGATTAAAGATTTTTTATTTTATGAAAACTAACTAAGTGACAAATGATTTTTTTATTCTTGAAAAATCCCTAAAAGCCTAAAAATGCAACTTTATGACAACTTGCTAAAATATGCAATTTTTATGCAAATGGGATACTTCTAAAAATGCAATATCTATGCAAAAATATATTTTATTACTTTTAAAATGATGACATGCCAAAAATCAACTAATCTGAATTAACGCTAAGACCTATAAAAAAAAAACCATGTTAATACTTATTTGATGTAAATAAATCATCTAAATTATGCAACTTTGTAAAAATTAGTACTACATGTTAAAATTACAAAATATTAACGAAGCTAACAATAACTAAAAAAAGAAAAAACCAAAACTAAGTATGTAAACCCTGCAAATTTTACGTTTTATCCTTAGAATCAAATTCGAAGAACCAATGGTATTCCTTAGGCTCAATCAGGCTAAAGAAATTAAAACCGAGAAAATTTTAAATTAGAACTTTAAAAGTGAACTAAAAAAAACATAGAGATAAAGTTCTACGAATCCTAATAACGTACAAATACTCTAAACTCAAGTACGCGTGACCATAAATTAGAAATCCAAATTGAATAAGAACTCTAAACCTTAAATCTTAGAGTCATAAAACCTTAGCTTAAACTTTGAATGCAATGAAAACCTTAAATTGAAACATTTCACTCGAATTATGTAAATCGCATAAACTTGATAATGAATGGTAAGAGATATCTACAAACGATAACAATCAAATAAATTAAGTCAGTTAAGCTAATAAATTAATGGGATTACTAATTTATCTCGAATAATACATTTTCTCTAAAAGTAACACTAAAATCGTAAACGTACCTTCAAAGCCCTCAAACCCTCATAAAACTCTAAACGAATTAGAAACTATAATTTAGTGTCAGAAACCTTAATTCAATTAATAAACTCTAATTATATAACCATATTATTAAGTAATTACTAATAATTCACTAAATTATTGGAATAGCCCCAATTTTCCTTCTAAGATCATAATCAACTAGTGATAATTGATTCTAACCCTTAGAAACCCTAAATTAATTAGATAAAATGATCCAATGGGCTTGATGAACTTAATTAAATATGAAAAACCCTAAACTATGTCTAACCATGGTCATCTACCCTAGTAATTAAAGTCATAAACTTAAATTGCATTCTAATAATCTAAATGCATTCATATATCATAATTAGGTAAAGATAATCACAATTAACTATATAGGATAAGATAATTAGTTGGGAAAATAAGGGTCTACTCACCTTTAGTAGATAAATCATTCCCTCAATTGGCAAAAATCATAAAAAGCAAATCAGTTCTCACTTGCACTTATACCATGCAACCAAGAATGAAAGGGATTTGTTCCCTACCACACTTATTCATAATCAACCTCTTTTTGACCCCTCTATCTACATTTTACTCCATCTTCTTCCTTAGAATAAACCCTAGAAACACTCTGTAAACATATAATTCAAAAACAAAAGAAAAACAAGAAGGAAGGAAATAAGAGTAAGCTTCTTAGACCTGGCTATGCACCCAAACGCCTCAAGTTATAACTCTCCACCACCACCTCCAAATGTTACAAAACCACTTGCATTTGAACCCTCCTTCACTCCTCTTTCTTATCGACAAACATCATCCACCAAATGAGTTTTTTTTTTTTTTTTTTTGTTTTCCAAAAATGAAGTGAAATGAAACCCTTCAAATTTCCACTGAGGTAAACTTACACCTTTTCAACTTTCCCTTTAGTTTGAGTTTATGAGCATGATTCATAGGCTTAAAAACTAAGGAGAAATTATTAAAATGCCACCTCTATGTACCATGTTTACATGCCCATACGTATGCATTTTCTTAGATTTTTAGTGTAGTAAACATGTTACATGTAACTTTAGAAGCACATAAGTTGTAGTAAGATGATAACTTAAATAAAAGTAAAAGAATTATCATCATATCTTCATTCTCATGCTAGAGCCAAAACATATGTATGTATATCACTACAATATTTTTATTTCTCATGTTTATTTTGGTAGGAAATGATTTTAGGTGCATTTTAGTGGTAGTTTAATGCATATTATAGCAAGTTAAGTATATGATGTGTAGAAAGCCATATGAAATCATCTTAAACCACCCCAAACATGTTAAACAACTTGCTATAAAATGTTTATTAATAGGTTAATCACATGATAAATTAAAGATATTTAGGATTTAATCTTATAAGATAAGAGGCTAAACAAGGTCTATAGTGAGTAGTTAGGCCTAAAATGGACGATATGTTTAGAAAAACCCACTTGAGAGCCAATAAACCATTAGTATTAGATCTAGAACTCATGATAAAATGGGCATTTAATCATTTAAGTAAACTATTAGGCCCATTGGATTAGAATAAAGTCAAGATATAAGCCCTAAGATATGAATTAGGCCTAAATTTAACTAAAAGGCCCACAAATCGAGCCTTAAGCCCACTTAATCACTCATGACTAGATCTGTAACTTTATGAAAAGTGGACTAAAATTAGGGCCAATGATGAACCTAAGTCCAAAGTCCAAAAAGGTAAGTAGGATTAGGCTAAGGCCTTAAATTGCAAAATGAGCCTAAAAAGCCTTAAGGAAACCAAAATATAAGCCTAAATAATATATGACCATATCTGAACCTAACTTAAAAAGACTCAAAGGAAGATATTCAAAAGGCCTAGTAAACCCTAAGGCTCACCCAAGACATCCACTATAGGCCCCCTAATGAGTTGAAGCTTTAAACTTAAGGAGATAACCCGTTTAGGCCCATAAGACCAACACCAAGGCCCAAGATGAAAATTTAAAGTGTTGGGTAGAAAAAGTTCACTAAAAATACTTAAAAGGAAGCCTAAAATATCAAGTGCAAGGCCAAAGATAAAAAACTAAGCCTAAAGCCCAAAACTAGGCCTAAACTCTAAAGTGAGCAAACTCACCTTTTAGGTATACGGACTTATAAGACCCAAATCGAAAACTTGTTGAACTTAAAGCCAAAAATGACCTTGTCAAATGAAAGAACACTAAAAAATGATTAAATCAACTATAAGAATAAGAAAAATGAACATAAAATAAAGAAGTTAAAGCGAAAACAAGTTTTAACCATACTTGAAGATGAGGGCGAGCTTCAGTAATTAAGTAGACTTTTAGATTCTTGAAGAAACCTTCTTTTAATTACTTATATATACATTATTATTAAGTTTTAGGTAGCTTAATTTCTAATTCAAGGACCTCAAAAGTTAGGACAAGTAGGCAAGTAGGCCAAGTGAAGGAGTTTCGATGAACTACTACTTGCTCATGTTTGATAATTGTTTGATGTTCTATTGCTTACCCTTAGTTGTTCGTTAAGTGACTAGTTGTTCTTTTTGCCAACATCCATGTGATCGCCTTATTAAAATTGGTAAGTTTATATATTTGGCCAAATTAACCGGATATACTTGTTGCATATCTATGATCCATTAGTTATGGACTGTAATGTCTATAGCTTTGCCAAGTTTTCTGAAAAATTTACTAAAATATATTTTTGAAATGCTTTACAATTCAAAGAAAGATTTATTAACTTAGTAAGTACTCATAGTAGTCTCCTATGGCATTTTACTTGTTAAGGCAAAGGTAATAGACTATCTTCAATTGATTGATAGTGAATAGCTTAAGTTAGGACTCGTACTGTTTAGCCTGTGGGGTATTATATGAATTGGTTGATAGTGAGCCTATAGGTATTGTATTGATTGTTGATAGTGGATAGCTTTAGATGGGGTCTACCTAATTGATTAACATGGTATTGTCGATTAGGGTAATAATCGAGTTTTGTCTGTTAAGATGATACCTACATAGAGGCTCATGCAGGTAAGGTGAGGTGCCCCGTATAGTTAAGTACGAGGGATAATCAATGTGTAGACGATACAAATCTACACCTTCCATGGTTCTAAAGCCTCATGGATGTGTTGCTTACATTCATCATGTTTGTATTCATTTCGTATGTAACTAAACCGCATGTTTACTAATAATGCTTAAAAACTTACTTGAACGATAATGGCGAGAGACAAACTCATTAAGCCTTAGTATGCTCAGCCCCTAATAGTTCCTTTTTGCAGGTAACCAAAAGCTAAGAATGAGCTAAGGTCAAAGTGCAAAGTGTTCCTATGGCAACTAGATTAGATAGATAAGATTACTTTAATAAGCTATATTAGTTAAGCTAGATCTTTATAATATTTAGTAACTCCTAATGTTGTAGAAGTTTAATTATCTTGTCTTATTGTTTAGTAAGTGATTCCACCTCTTTATGGTCTTGGTGGATTGTAGATTATTGGGTTACCCTAGTTGCTTATATGAAGAAGTAAATGTAAGTAAAATGAATAAGTACCTTTAGAAACCTAATAGTTAGACTCTTGCAATTTCTGACTTGTAAGACGTTCTTTATATCATGGGTATACATATAATATGAAGATTTTAGGAAAAACCACTAGGCCCCCTTATGGGGCATTATAAAATACTTGCATTAAAAATTAAAGTTAGTAAAAACAAATTTATAAAAAGGATTAACATTACTAAACTGATTAAAACAACTAAATAATTACAATAATAATAATGATAAAGAAAAAATGCAAGAGAAAATGGAATCCAAAACAATTTAACTGGTCAGGTTAGATTTGCTTATGCATGGGTTAGATTCGAGTCCTGCTCATGTTTGTAGATAGTGCAATAGCATATAGTGTGAAGTGCAGGCATATGTGTTGTGCTAACCGTAAAGTGGACATGTGTATATGTGTTTCGATCATGTAGCATCTTGCTGTATAGCCATGTATAAGTGATGTTAGGACAGTGTGAGTGATGTGAGGGACTATATGTGGGTGAGTGTGTGAATTAAAAAATTATGGATAGTACGATGTGAATGGTGGGGAGATTATGAGATGTGTATGTAATGTGAATTGTAAAAACGTGTCTTTTTTAGCCCCCATTGTCTACTATTTATAGGCCATAAATCTAAAGCTTTTGGATCCTTTTGGATGAAGATTCAATCTTAACAAATCCAAGATTGACAAGATACGATGATACTCTATTTGGATTTATTAAATTCGTTGAAGATTCAATCTAGCTTTAGTTTTTAGAAACCTTACATGGATTTAGGCTTTCTATCTTAGGCTTGATTCAACCTATCTTAATTTAGCCTAAAATATACGCTAATATATTTAATAATTCTTAAGTCTATTTAGCCTAATATAAATTAGATAAAAAAAAATCCGCTTTATATTAGAATGGACTAAAAATATTTCTGTGATTATTTAAGACTCAGAATTTATTAAATTGAATGTACACCATTTTCCGATCCGACCCTAAACGACTTGACTTGACTTGATACTTTATATTTTTTATTTTTCTTTCAACTTTCGTTTTTAAAATTTTTAATTTAATTTAATTATTTATTTCTTTTTTTTTTTAATTTAATTTTTTAACTTGACTTAAAAGTTAAAAAAAAAAAATACAATTAAAATAAGAGTGGCAAAAATAGAGTATTTACAGCTATTCTTCTTTGTAATGAAATTTGTAGTGAAGTTTATAAAAGCTTTGCTATAAAGATAAAAAGACATACTCATTTTTACCAAGTCTTGACTTGAATTGGTAAGGTAAGGACTTTAAATGTCAAACAAATTGGGTCTTGACTTGAAAGGTCTAGTATCCTTAAGAGGATAGATCTCTTTTAAGATGAATTGCTCGAAAGGATAGATCTTTCAAAAGCAAGATATGATGACGCTCTATTAAAGACAAAATAGGATAGTGCTCTACTAACCAAGTGATCCAACAAGGATAGGATAGCGCTCCTATGAGGAAGCGATCCAACAAAAGATAGGACAATACTCCTTTAAGCATGCAATCTTAGAAAGGATTGGATGGTGCTCTAATAAGCAAGCGACCTAACTATGAATATAGGATAGTGCTTCTTTAAGCAAGCGATCCTATAAAGGACTGGATGGTACCCTATTAAGCAGGCGATCCAACTAAGGATAGGATGACACTCCTTTAAGTAGGTGATCTTAAAAAGGATTGGATGGTGCTCCACTAAGCAAGCAATCCAAATAGAACAACGCTTCTTTGAGCAAGCAATCGTAGAAAGGACTAAATGACATTCGATTAAGCAAGTGATCTAACTAAGGATAAGATAGCACTCTTTTGAGCAAGTGATCCTAAAAAGGACTGGATGACGCTCCAATGAGCAAGTAATCCAAAAATGAATAGGACAATGCTTCTTTGAGCAAGCGATCCTATAAGGATAAGACAACACTCCTTTAAGTAAGCAATCTTAAAATTTTAAGGACTTTGATGAGTTTTGATAAAATGATTTGAGACTTGAGTTTGAGGGATTTTGATGAGTCTTTGAAAATTTTGACTTTTTCTTTTTAGGAAATCTCTATTGACAATTTTTTAAAAAAGTTTTATTTTTCTTCTAAAAAGGTTAAAAAAAAAAAACACTCTTTGATGGAAAATAGAGTTACTAATAAGTAAGAAATTCTCGAAGACTTTAAAGATCACAAATAAAGGGTTAACTTGCCCCTTGCCCTTGATCACTCATTATTTTAGTATTGTTTCTTAGAGTATATTCCATGATTTTTGCAATCTCTTGAAGTACTAATTTTAAGCTTGGGGTTAAAACTATTCATGTTTTTGACAAAGCACCCAATTGATCTTTAATTTTCTACTGAAGGAATAAGTATCATTACTTGAAATGTTACTCCAAGTGGACTTCCTTGTACTCTCATAGGTCTATTTTTACTTTTGACATTAATTCCAAAAATTATAGTCCATCTTGCAAATCATGGTTATCAAAATTATGATTCTACTATTCATTTAACAGTATAGAATTTATAGAATTGTATAAAACTGTATAAAACCAGTATAATCGTAAGTTTATAGAATCGTAAATAAAAGTTCATAATTTTATCAAAAGTCTCAACATAAACAATTTTATCTTCATTTTAACTAAGAAAAAAGTTAAAAAATTATGAACTTGTAGAATCGTATTTTTGACTCACGATTTTAACAACAATGCTACAAATGATACAATATAGTCAATTAGTTAGGTCTTTCTTGGGTTTGCAACGTAAGGCTTTTGGTCAATGGTTTAAGAAAATGAATATCAATGCACTTTAACCAATTTTGAAGAAATCATATACAATCTGTCTCGAATTTACAAGCCAAAAACCTAAGAGAAACTAAACATAGGCTTGCCTAAGTTTCATGACCAATTATTGTTTCAGATAAATCCATTTCTTTAGTCAATAGAGTTTCATCAAGGGTGGTAAAGTAGGTGGGACTATAAAGTGAGGGCTTTGCTTTTGGGCTTAGGAATTTAAAATGTTTAGCCTTTGTATATCCTTCACAAGTTTTGACTGTAGGCTTAGTGGCAATTTGACTCAACCTTAAAGGTGATTGCCTTGCTAATATTTTCAATTTTTCTCTTTTTCACTTTTTTCTTCTTTTTCTTTTCTTATTTCTCCTTGTTTTCTTTTCTTTTTCTTTCTCTCTCTCTTTTTTTTTTTTAAGTCAAGGTAGTCGCCTTCCCTTGTTGAGTTTTTTCTTGATGGGATTCAGAGGCTTAAAACCATGGGTTCAAAGGGTATAAGCTTAGGAGAAGTGTATATGGCTTGGAGTGTTAAGAAAAGTCCATAAGCTTGAGGTGTTTGAATGAGAGTATAAGCTTAAGTGAGGTATATATGGTTTAAAACTTTTCTTCATCCTAAAGAAATTGAATTATCTATTACAATATTTACTCATGAATTAACAAAACTAAGGCAAGCACAAGTCATTTTACTCCTTTTCTCCAAATTAATTACCTTAAACTCCTGACTGTCCCAGTATGGGGTAGTTCTTGGCAGGGTTAATTTAAAAAGAAAAGTTCTTGGCAGGGTTAATTTAAAAAGAAAATTATCTAAAAGTTCAAATAGGTTTACAAGGGATAATTGTGTTTAGGGTAATAAAATGAATGCCTAACATCATTTTGACATGTATACCAAGTTTAAGATGGACCTCATTTAAGGAATGAGTCCAATACTCACATTGATGGCACTTAACTTTTATGTGTGTTTAGGACATGGGTTGCCTCTTTTCATCCTAAACTTTTTAAGTAATGTGTTACATCCCCTTAACTAGAAAATTTTAAGCTTTGAGTTAACATTTACTTTATCCATTTTCACTTACCCTAAATCTTGCATAGAGCATTTTATTAAGTGAAGGACCAATGATATGCCTCTATTAAGCTAAAGACAAAAATGTACAAGAAGAACACTTTATTTAAATAACTTACCTATTACAAACTCTAAAGTGAAAAAAATAAAATAAAATAAATGCAAGAACTAAAATTCTTTTTCACTTCTTGCCCCCATTTCTATCACTTCTTCAAACTTAGCTCATTCGGTTGAATTAATCTCTTGGAGATATACCCAATTGATTCAAATGGTGAGCTACCTTATCAGATGATAGTAGTAGGCTTTTAATATCTAATGCTGGAGGTTGCCTGCTTGATGCTTCCTCATAACTTGGGGAAGCAATACTACTGCCAATTGACCTATTAGCCTCTAGAAAGCTCGGTTGGATAATCTTTGCATCAATAAAATCTTGCACCTTATGCTTCAGTTTCCAATAGTTCTTTATGGTATGCTCCACTTAGCCCATATGATATTTACACCATTTATTGGAGTCATAATCCTTTGGCTTATAATTTGTTGTTGGGTTTTCATATGCTAGCAATCTTGCATCTCTCAATTGCTAAACACTTTGGCCATTGGAATTTTGAACTGTATAAGCTACCTCCTCTTGTTGTAGATGGGCTTATCTTGATCGTAGGCTTTCCCATTTGGCACATTCATTCTTGACTTCTTTATTGCTAAATCATCCTCATGCTTAGGTTGTGATGTCCTATTTGTATTAGGATCTATGTTTTTAAGCTACTTGAGCACATAACCTATTGCCATTTCTATGCTAGTGAGTCTTTCTTCTAACTTTGCTAACTTTTCTTCTAGAGTAGCAACCCTTTATTTCTAGACTTGGTCTATAACATGCCCCTTAGGCTTGACCATTCAAATCTATCCCTTAAAACTTTTCCAAACCTTGTATCATGTTGATAGTAAGCTCTATGTAGAATTTGGGCCTTGGATCCTTAACAAAGTCCAATTGGACCAATTTTTCGTCAATCAAATCTTTGACTTTTTTCTTCAATTCCCAACAATGGTCAGTAGCATGCCCTTATTGACCCATGTGGTACTCACATTATGCATCGAGATCATATTTTCGAGGTCTATACCCTTGTGTTAGAGTCTTAGGATGTAGCAAACCCTCTTCTTTTAGGTGGCAATAGACCCGAGATATAAGAATCGAGATATGAATGAACCTTCTTTTAGGTGATTTCTGACTTAGCTTATTTTTCTCGAGTTCTAGACTAGTGCTTAGGGTAGTAGGCTCGCGTATTGTTAGATAGGACATCGTAGTGTTCACAGTAGCCTCTGAATCCAACAAGCTTGATTCCTTCCCTATCGATCTCCTTACCTTAATGGCATCTTCAATGCGACTATGTTTGCAAATGTAGAAACGGTATGGCTCAAGAGCTGATTATAATAAGGTTCACCTGATATGCGGATGAATATGTAGATCAATTCATTTTATGGTAATTATACTATAGCTCGAGCTGCTATAGATCTCCATCTTTGGGCATACTCCTTAAAGGACTCAGTCGGCTTCATTTTCATGTTATTTAGATCCATTAGGGAAGGAATCACTTCTTCATTAAACTTGTACTATTGATAAAAGGCCTAAGATAGCTTATCCCAAGTATCAAGCTTAACTAAGTCTTATTAGGCATACTAAATCAACACCGACCCAATTAGGTTATCCTAAAAAGTTTGAATCACCAACTACTCATGTTTAGTGAATTGGGCCATCTTGCAAACTTAAAGCTTAAGGTGAAGTTTAGGAAAACCTATTCTATCGCACTTTTTGAAATTCGATACCTTAAACTTCTTGGGCAACTCATGGTCTTCAAAAGCGTAAACATTGCCCAAGCTTAGATCACTCTGTACATTGTGATCCTTTAGAGCTCTCATTTTCTCTTCAATTGTTTGAAAGATTTCCTCTTCTATCTTCATCAATTCTTGCTCTAATTCCTTCCTTAGGTCTTTTTCGCTATTGTTAGGCCCATGAATTAGCAATTCTTTAAACTTGTCTACCTCAGATAGTATGCCAACAAGCACCTGGGTTCGAGTATGGGCCATAGTCTCAACTTACATTGCATGCTTGCTTAAAACCCCTTCTATTATGGCTATTCTCTATTCAAGAGCTTCAGACATCTTGTTTTTAAAAACAAGTAATTATGGGCTTCAAGTTGGGTCAAATAACTTAAAAAGCAATCTTTTAAAGCCTGAATCAAGTTTTTAATTTTGAAAACCATTCTTTTTTTTTTTTTATTTGGAAACTTTAATTAAAAAAAATGTTGATTTTTCATCACAGAAGTCTAATATTGACATCAACGAGTCTAAACAAAAAAAAAAAATGGAAACATTAGGATTAATGACCAAGGACATAAGATGACGTAAGGACGATATAGAGATGTGGAAATTATTTGACAATGAAAAACTTATTAAAAGATGATATAAGGGCGATGACTCATAAAGAAAATTATATTAGGGCTATGACAACTTAAGGGATAAACACGAAGAATGAGAACTTAGACATTTACAAGATTGATGACCTTAAGATGAAAAATAATTTACAATGAAAATCTGATGGTTAAATCTTTTTTATTTTTTGATTTTTGCTTTTTTTTTTTTGTATTTTGTTAGTTCCTAATAGTATAGTACATTTGAGATATTGTAATAAAAATTAACCAAGTAAAAAAAAATTATCATGAAATTGGTTTTTTATCATAAAATATCTTTTTGAAATTTCCTTTTTTTTTTTTTTTAAAAAAAAAGTTATTAGAAAGCCTTTTTAAAAAATGACAGTTTCATAATAATCTTTATCACAATTAATTTCCATAATTATAAGCCTAAAAAAAAAAATTTTTAAGTTGACACTGAAGTTTATTTTATTTTATTTTTTTTTAATGTTGGCCATATAAGGAGAATATTAATGATTTTGTGTCTTCTACATTAAATGTTATATTACACAATCTACTACTTATAAAATAAAACAAAATTCACAAGACTCATATATATTACATAAGATAACATATACAAAAAAATATGCAAGTTAAAAATATAAAAATAAATGCAATGCAATGCAATATGCTACACATGTGAGTAATGCAATGGAGTTGGTTATTAATAAACTATAGGAATAGAATTGTGAACTTACAGTTAAGAATAGACTTATATATAAGTGAATCAAAATAAAAAAAAAAAAATTTTTAAAATGAAGCTCATAGACACTTATGTATAAGGTTATTGATTCTTTTAATTTTTTTTTTCTGAAAAAGAAAACCTAACTAATCACGAATTGTTAAAATTTCCCATAATTTAAAAATGACTAACCCCTTTTTTTTTTTTTTTAAAATGACGTAAGAGGGTAAATTCTATAGGTCTTAGGCTTTATAGCCTTAAGCAATTCTAGAGGAAAAACCTAGTGGGCTATATTGAAGCATGAGTGAACTCACCTATTACCGCTAGATGGGGGTAAAGACCCCAGCGACTTGAGTGTTACATAATAGTAGGTAGTCCTAAGTTCCTAAGGTAGCCTAAATTTGACTACATCTAAGTACACACATAATAAATAAAAGATTCCCTCAAATCCCCAATAATGGGCCTATTGGGCTAGCTTTTTCTTAGAGATCTACATCACTAAAACCTAGTTAGTATAACTACATTACAGTATATATATAAAACAAAATGAAAAAAAAGAAGCCCATTAATTAACATGGCTAGCATACCAAATGTCCCTAATAGAGTCGCTAATTTTGTCGAGCCTTATTTCATTTTCCTTAATTTATTTTATAATAAACCTAGCTCGCTTAATAGAAAATACTTGACATAAAATTAAGGAAACATTTTTATTTAAAAAATATTTAAAAAAAATATTTAGAAAAATTGGAGTCATTAACCAATTAAATTGGCAAAAAGTAACTCGAAAACCTTAATTTAGCTAATAGTTTGCAAATATTCTAAAAATAATTTTTCATAACATTAAATAAAAAAAAAACTAAATTTAGGGGTTAACTTATTAAGACTAAGTCACTAAGTAAAGATAAAAAGAACTAGTATGCTTGATTTTTTATAATTTCAAAAGGTGCTAAGATATATATAGATATGTAAAAATGCAATGAAAATGGATTTTTAGTAATTTTTATTACGAATTTTCTAGAAAAAGGAAAAAAAAGTTTTTTGTTGTTTTTTGTACAATTGTCTTGGAGGTGCCTACGTATCTACTAATTGAAATCAAATCAATGTAATTCTTTTTTAGAAAAAATTTAGTAGATTGATTCTTTTTAATTTGAAATTTGAGCCAAGTTTATGTTTTTCACCCAATTTATTTTTATTAAGAAAAATCCTAAAAAAAACCCTAATTTTTAATCCTAATTAATAAAAACCTAAAGACTTAATTTTTAAAAAGGCTCCAAGTTAGTATTTTTTTTTATTCTTGGAAAAAACTGCTACGTAATAAAACTTTAAAAAAATCCTAAAACACCTAAATGAAAAAGAATAAATAAATAAAAGATGCAAATTTTATGAATTATGTTGATATGCAATTATCAAGGAAGACGTGCCATTTTTTGAAAAAAATATAATTACTATTGACAATATACCTAACCATTGAAAAGATATTTAAACTATGGAAAAGATGACTAACTATAAAAAAAGATACCTAAATTATGGAAAAGATAAATAAACTATAAATAAGACACCTAGACTATGGAAAAGATGTCAATTGAAGATTTATTCTTTAATGACAACTAAATAAGTGACAAAACGATTTTTTTTATTCTTGAAAAATCCCTAAAGGCCTAAAAATGCATCTTCATGACAACTTGCTAAAATATGCAATTTTCATGCAAATGTGATACTTCTAAAAATGCTATATTTATGCAAAAATATATTTTATTATTTAAAAAATGATGACATGCCAAAAATCAATTAATCAGAATTAACGCTAAGACCTACAAAAAAAAAAAAACCATGTTAATACTTATGTAAATAAACCATTTAAATTATGCAACTTTGTAAATATTAACATTGCATGTTAAAATTATAAAATATTAACAAAGCTAACAATAACTAAAAATTAAAAATAAAGCTAAGTACTTGCATTAAAAAATAACGTTAGTAAAAACAAATTTATAAAAAGTATTAACATTTAAAACAACTAAATAACTACAATAATAATAATCATAAAAAAAAAAAACAAAAGAGAATGAAATCTAAAACCATCTAACTGATCAAGTTAGATTCGCTTATACAAGGGTTGAATTCGTGTCCTATTCATGTTTGTAGACAGTACAGTGAGCATATAGTATGAAGTGCAAGTGTGTGTGTTGTGTTGATTGTAAAGTAGACGTATGTTTTGGTTATGTGTATATATGTTCCGATTGTGTGGCATCGTATTGTGCAGTCATGTGTGAGTGACATGAAGATAGTATGAGTGAGGTAAGGGACTATATATAAGTTAGTATGTGAATTAGAAAATTGTAGAGTATACAAATGTGAATGGTGGGGAGATTATGAGGTGTGTATATAATGTGAATCATAGAAACGTGTCTTTTTCAGTCCCTATTGTCTACTATTTATAGGAATCTTTTGCATCTTTTTGAAAGAAGATTCAATCTTAACAAATCCAAGATTGATAAGATACGATGATACTCAATTTAAATTTATTAAATTCATTGAAGATTCAATTTAGCTTCAGTTTTTAGAAACCCTACATGGATTTAGGCTTTTTACCTCAAGCCCGACTCAACTTATCTTCATTTGGCCTAAAATACATGCTAACCTATTTAATAATTCTTACGTCTATTTAGCTCAATATAAATTAGATAAAAAAAATTGTTTTATATTGGATTAGATTAAAAATATTTCTAAATAAAGCCCGATTATTTAAGACTTAAAATTTATTAAATTGAATGTATACCATTATTCGATTTAACCTTAAATAACTCGACTCGACTTAATACTTTATATTTTTTATTTTTCTTTCAATTTTCGTTTTTATTTTTTTATTTTCATTAAATTTTTTTTTTAAACCTGGCTTAAAAGTAAAAATAACTAAAATTAAAATAAGAGTGGCAAAATTGGGGTGTCTACAACATGGGCAATACATCATAAACGATTTGATCAAAATAATTTCAAATAGAGATCAACAGCAAACTTGTTGAGTAATATGCAATGCTCCTTTCTTATTTAACCAATGTAACTTATAAGGTTTTGGGTGTGAAAGGGTCGGCAACTTGAGCTTCTTAACTAGGTCTGCAAATGCCACATTGGTGTAGCTTCTACTATCCACTATAAGAACACATACTTGATTATTCACCTTGCATGTGATGTGGAATGAATTCTCTCTCTACTCCTCTTTAGTAAAGGGTTCTAAACTCATCATACGTCAAATAGCCAAAGTAAGCTTATTTAGATCTTTAGCAAACACATCTTCCTTAACTTATCTAGTATTAACCTTAATCTCTTCCTCTACTTCTTTTTCCTCATTTCAATTGTCTACTTCAATCTTTGGGGCATTTCCTTTGGTAATCATAGTTCTCCTGTTCAAACATTAGGCAACCATGTGCCTAATCGTAGACACTTGAAATACTTAATTTGGCTTATCTTCTTCCTAGATCCTTATTCCTAGATCCTTATCCTTTTTTCATAAGTTCTCGGTAGTACCTCACCATCAATTGGTCAGCGCTTTTATTTAGCTCTGACATCGATTCTCTTATTTAGCTTGGCATTTTGCTGAGCTTGGTAACTTCCTTAAACGGGTTGGCCTAGTTGGATTGGTAAGTTTATTAGAGGTTGGCTCGGTTTTTTCCTCCTTTACCTTTCTACTTGCTAGGCTATTTTTATAGACTCATCTAATGGAGTAAATTATTGAAGCTATACGACATCTCGGATGTCACCTCTTAATCTAGTGAGAAAATGGGATACTGTTTGGGCTAATGGTTCATCAACTTCACATCGAATTATGAGTATTTGAAATTCCTAAACATATTCATCAACAACTTGGCCTCTTCTCTTGAAACCAAGCAAATGTATCTTGCAAATAAGTATCCCATAAGAATCTATTTTTAAGTATCCTCTTAATCTTAGGCTATGTATTAACTTCCTTATATCCTTCTCATCTCCTCATGATTTAGAAGTTCTTCCACCACATCACGACATAACTTGAAAACTCTAAAGTAGTAGTCCTTACCTTCTCACGGTTATCATTTTGGTAATAATAAAAAAAACATGCTTTACCTTTTCTTCCTAATCTAAATAGTAAGGAGCATTTCCAGAACTATTAAAGCTCAAAATCTAAAGCTTCACATGGTCAACAGCTCGAGCTTACTCTTCTTCCTCTTTACACTTTTCTTCTACTTCATCATCCATACCACACAAATCAATCTTTCTTTGTACTCGTCCTCCTACTCTTCCACCTCAAGCTTGTCGAGCTAGAATCTATCCTCTCACTGGCCAAGCAGCTTGGGGAGTATTCTGCATGGCCTCGATAGGTCGAAAGGCCTATGTATGAATAGCTTTGGTTAGATTAGCTATAAGGTTAGCTACCTCATCAATCTGATCATCTATACTTCTAAGGGTGTTTTGGGGTTATCGTCCATGGTAGAAAACACCGCTATTATCATCTCCAATATTAGCATTGACACTTAGATACATCATTCTCTTCAATAGAACTCAATAATAAACTCAGCTTCTAAGAAACAAAAGAAACAGTTCCTCCAAGCTAAACAATATACATATATTCTTCTACACAAATGTTCAACTAATTTGTGAACACAACAACCACTCTAAAGAACAATAAATGTAATTGAAACTTGTTCTATTTTTGTATGTTTGAAACAGGGCAAAACAGAGTATACAACCACAACAAACTATTGTACCTTCTGCTTACTCAATCACTCATAGCTGACTTCTATGAAACTACAACACATACTACCATAACAAACACTACTCATAAGAAAGCTCAAACATAACTTACTTAGACGAACCTCCACTCTAATACCAAGATGATATGCTACGCTGAGAGAAAATAAGGGTGACAATATCTGGGTGGGTCCAAGCTTATAGAAAGCTTGAAGTGAAGGGTGGCAAAATGCGAAAGCAAAGAATAAGTAAACAAGATGAATAAGCAAAACCATAAATGATTCTAAGGATATGATGCACCAAGGAAACTTTGTAGACTCATAAAGCTAACTTAATATGACACACAAGTAACTCGATGAGGTCAGTCTCCACTTAGCCTTGCTTAAGGGTTAGGATAAGAGTAAAAAGAGAAAAGTAAATACATTTAACTCACGAAATAGGAGAAGTATATTCAATATCAAATGATATGATTGCTGCTACATATCACAAGGGTATTTGTACCCAAAATGTTAGGGCATGTTACCTAAAAGGGAACAAACAAAAAGGGTATTGCCCAAAAGTAGTAAGGTATAAGGAACAATAAAGAGTACAAATGAAAAATCAAAGAAATCAATGTTGGTGCTATAAAATCCTTTCACGTGGGACTACTCATGTAGCAATTGGTAACTGGAGATACTTTTACCAAAAACAGATAAATCATACGGTCAAGATGGAGGTTGTTGAGTAGAGGTACTGAGTAGACCTAGGGGTCCTTTCGAGCAAACATGGGTGTGAATGTGTACTAGGGTACTTGGTATCAATATTATTGAGTTGAAGGTCGGTACAGTTATGACTAAGTAGATGTATGAGAGGTCGGACTATAAATGGAGCATATTTCAAGTTGGCACTCGACTGTTGAGAGATGAGAAGTTACTCAACTAAGCATATGGAGTTGATCGGCAATGAGGATCAACTTAGCCTTGGTAGGAGTGGGTTAGAATAGTAGAATCCGCTTCGTTAGTCCCTCAAGACCTTACACTTAGGCTCAAGTTAAAGGTTTGATAGTTCGATTCTTATCAAACCACCTCACCAATCGACCTAGGGCTTCAGTTATTACTAGATTTTGGAAATGAAAAATTTATTTTTATGAAATATGGAATTTCAAATTGGTTAAGAGTCATGTGCTAGAACCCGATTGTGATTAATATAGATGGATCTCCAATTCTAACTTTGGAGGGTGTAAAACTAGGTTGTATGTAGCATTAGTCAGCTACATGCATCTTTTGCTTGTTCGGCATATTGTTTATTCATGCATTTGTATAATTGTTAATAATATATGTCCAGAATCGAATATGTTTCCTTAAAAACAATAAATGAATGGGTATTTTGTAGGTATTCAGTATACTTCAACCTATAGAGAATGTATACGTGAAATAATAGAGTAATCAAAATAAGAAGGAAATGAAACATGAGTAGAAAGTTTATTAGAACATGAAGATAAAAGTAAACATGATGAATGATTAGAATCAACTATAATAGAGCATGAATCTTTAAAGGGAAAGATATTTTCATAGATTATGACATCTCTACTAACAAGAATCCTTTTATGAGCAAGATCAAATACTTTATACCCTTTTTCTCCATGAACATAGCTTAGGAAAACATATTTAATTCCTTTGAGATCAAATTTGTCTTTATATGTTGTATGATTAGCAACAAAGCAAAGATAACCCATCACTCTTAAGGTATCATAATCGGTTGGTGTGTGAAAAAGTGATTCATGTGAAGTTTTCTAACGTAAAGATTGCATAGGCATTTTGTTAATCAAGTGTATAGTAATGAGCAAAGACTCTTCCCAAAATTTCATTGGCAAATCAGCATGAATTGTAAGGGTATAAAGTGTCCATATTTCTACTCAACCATGTTATTTGTTATGGAGTATATGGTATAGATTTTTTATACACTATTCTTAAGCTATGTAACATGGATTGAAATGAAGTTCATAAGAATTCAACACCATTGTCCATTCATATGAATTTAGGGGTTGCTAAGAAATGGTTACAAACATAATAAAGGAACTAATTCAAAATATTAAAAGCTTGAGACTTATGTGAAGCAAATAAGTCTTAAGTAAATTTTGTACAATCATTGGCAATGGTTAAAAAGTAACAAGCACCAAAGATAGATGCAACACAATAAGGACCCCAAATGTCCATTAAAGCAAATGAAAAGCTATATTAGAAACATGCTTAATTCATGGAAAAGAAAGCTTATGAAACTTAACTTCATGTTAGCTATCACACACAAAGTTATAAGTATCAAAATTTTTATAAGACTCCAAATTTTTCAAAGATATTATTGAACTATGACCAAAATGATTATGAATCAAACGAAGCAAAGAATTTTAATTACAAGTATGTGGAATACATGATATTAGGGAATTATTTATACTAGAAATAGAACTAAATACCTCATGATTTCCATAGGAAAGCACATAGAGCCCATTACATTCTTATACTTTTTGCTACTTGTTCATAGGCTTTCAGGTCTTGAAAAGAACAACTAATAAAATCAAATTGGATGAGTAAATGTTGGTCTTTTATTGATTTGCACATTGATTAAAGGTTATGAGTGAATTGTGGAACAAAGAGTACATTGTGTATAGTTAAGGGAGGAATAATACTAGTGGATCCAACTCTATCAATATTTAACTTCCTTCCATTGGTAGTTTGACCTAAATTGGTTGTGATAAAAAATGAATATCATGTAACTTCAAAAAGAATGGGATCATGTGGTTTGTTGCTATCATGTCCATCACGCAAGAGTCTACTACATTACTTAAAGGATTGAGAAATGAAGAATAAGCAGAAGTAATACCTATAGATTGCACATTATTTGCTGTTGCTAGCTTTAGAGATTCCTTTCCTTTAATCATTCACATCACTTAATGACAAATATTCTGAAGCAATTGTTTATCTATTGAATTTTTAACAAATGTCCCTTTACTAGTCCAAACTTCAAAAGAGCTACTGCCATCATTACTAAACACTTCATGATCAAAAGGAGTAGTAAGCAACTGATTCGATGCATTTACCTTTCAAAAAGCTACTAAAGATGTTATATTAGAGCTATTTCCTCTATTCCTATTATTAATTTGCTTTCCCTTGTACTAATTTGGGTAGCCAACAAGTTGGAAGTATGTTTCTACTGAATATCCTTCCCTTTTATAGTACTTACACACTAACCTATTCCCTTGTCCTCTAAATCTTTTCCTTTCCCCTTAACACCTAGCTCTTTACCTTACTTGTAAGAAATGTAGACGAATCTACACAAGCTTTACTAAAAATAAAAACTTTTTTTACTATTCAATTTGTTAGATCAAATAAAATGTTCAACTAACCTTAAGAAGAGGACCCATGGACAATATCTAGATTCTTACACTATCATAAAGCCCCATTAGAAATTTTATCAAATTGTTATTTGACTCAAATTATAAAACCTTTTCCTATAAACCGTAAGTACAAAGGGACAACTTTCTACACTCACAAACCAAATAATCATGCAAAAATTGTAACTCATCCCAACATTTCTTCGTTTTATGATAATACATACTTACACTTTGATTATGTTACTTCAAATTATAAATTTCATGCTCTAATTAGAAGATCAAAGGTACATTGGCAACCTTATACTATTTTTGAACTTCTGTCTAAAGATCATATGTCAACTTAGAAGATATGAAATTCTATAACTAATTAATAATTATTAAATTAAGTATTCAACATCTAACCATGTGGTCACAACCTAACCATTTCATTAGATCAAGTGAATCATCTAATGGTTTTTTTAATTGTTCCTTCTATAAAACCTAATTTTAACTTTGCGCCTAATTACATTCTTATTGAACAACTCGATTCCAAAAAATTAAACTATTGATGGACATCATAGGACTCTCAAAAGAACTTAAATATAATAGATTCAAAATTGACAAATCTGAATTTATAGATGATCCTTTTTCATTTAGCTAACTCATGATTCAATCAATTAGTTATCATAAAATAGTAATTGTAAAGATAGTACCTCTATGATTTGATACCATGTGAAATTGTATATAAATAAAGAAAATACGAAGATCAATACACAATGATGAAGCAAATGAAGAAATACTAATGTAACAAAGTTAAGAAGAACTCGAACTAAAAAGTCAAGAAGAAGAAAACAAAATGAATATTATAGTAATAATGTTAACTAAACCACTTTATAGTGGTAACAAATAAATCTTACACATCATCACACATGCGTGGAGGCTAAAGAACAATTCGATGTTAATTTGAGTTTTGCCACAAAATGGGGAAAAACAAACAAAATTGAAAGAGAAACAATAATAACAACATAAAATAACCTAAAAGTATATCATAGCATATGTGAAAAATCACCTCTTGATTGTGTGTTTTCATCTCCATTAAATAAGGCTAGGAATTTGGATTTAATGATAGGGGCTTTATTTCTTCTAGAATAAAAGTTGAAGGATCTTCAATAGACTTGTTACATGACATACTAATGCAAAAACCAATATGAGCATAGACCAAAGACAAACAAATATATAAGATTCTAGTTTGAGGTAGAGTTTTACCATGGCTATTTATATGAGCTAAGGATAATTAAGGACTTCCCTTGACTCTTAGTATGGTACAGGGATAACTTAAATTGTTGTCTCCAAATTTGTGTTGGTATGATAAGAAAAGAAGAAGGGAAATGATGGAAAGTAAAAGAAAGTGAGGGAGAATAAGAGAGAGGGAGTAGGTTTCTTTCTTTTTTATTTTTATTTTGCTTTTAACTGTATAAAATTTAGGAAAGGGAATAGATGGGGTGTTGGAATAGATTGAGTGCATAGGGAATGGAAATGTCGTAACATGCCTATTTATTTTTTTCCCCTTTCAACATATTACTATCTTAATACATGTTTTTGATTTAAAATTGGATATAAAATGCTAAATTTTGCGTTATAGGAGTTTAAATTGCAGGCATTGGAGAGGGAAAATGGCTTTTAGGAGTTCACTTGGTCTAATTATACTAGCTTTGTAATGTATAGGATTAGGAGCTATCAATTGCTTAGTTACTTAAATTAATTACACTAGTTAAAGGCTTGTGCTATATACGGATTTTTATTTAAAACATATATAACATTGAAAAAACAAAATATAAAATTATTATGAAATTGTTGGGAAAATTGCATGTTATAATATTATCATAGAACTTGAAAAACATTGTTAAAACTATTACCTAAAGCCAGTAAATTATTCTTAAACTGAACATATCCACATGATAAAACACATGTTATAGAAAACATAACTAAGTCAAATGACAATCTTTACAATGAAAAGATGCAATTTAATAAATAATTGTCCATTTGGTGAATATTAAGGAATAGAGATAAAATATTATATATTCCTGCAAAATAAAATTGTAATGGTGCTAACCTCTTAGGTTTGTATTTATTGCGTTTGAATTTCTTTCTCCAAGATGAAGTGGTTGTGGATGTTGCATAACTATGAACCCTGTACTTGACGAAGAGGAATTGAGCGGGTAGATTTCGGGTATTGGTGAAACTAACCTGATTAACATAAAAACTTATGTATAGGCTCAATTGGAGAATGCATGGGATAAGAATTGAGAATTTTGACACCTAACCATATGTCATTTACACATGTTAATAGGAAGAAAAAAATCAAAAGCCACTCAATTGGAGATATAAAATTACATCCTACAATCTAAAGCAAAGTTTGATCATTTTTTAGCTTGGAAAAATTTTGGAAGTGGAAAATGTAGAGAGAGAAAGTGAAGAACAAAAATTAGGACAATAGTAGGTAAATTTGGGAATTTGTGAGTACCTAAGGAAGTTGAGTAGTTGGAACTAAAACTAAGTAGTGGTTTGAAGGAGTGGCTAGCGATGGATTGGGTTGACATACCCTTCCCTCCCTACAGTAGCTAGAACTCGGGTTTCCGGTAAGTTACTAAACTCTTCCTATTTCGTCAAAAATTAGGAAAACATAGCAAACGATCACCAAAAATTATGAAATTTGGTTTCACTACGTATTTTCTCATAAGGAATTCAAATATCTATTAAGATTTTCAAAACTTTAACTATAGATATAGGGTCCTTAAGAAAAACATCCTATGCATCGAATTTTAAACAAGTGATTGAAAGACCAATTGATGTAGTTTCAACTTGAAATTTTGTGGTTATACTCTTAAGATGATAAATTTTGATGTTATATGGTTGGACTGCAAAAATCATGTTGTTGGGTTTTGGAGAAAAATTCATTTTTGTCAAAATAGTGTGCTAGACGAATGTTTCCAAAAGAACTTTAGTGATTTTTTATAAAACTATAATGTAATACATGATTATTACCCTGTAGTAACTTGAAGTGGATTATTATGATTTAAGAAGTGATGATTTTTAAGTGAATAGTTGGTATTTGGTGAATTCGACATTAAATCTTTAAGTTATTATATAAGTATAAATGAGTATTTAGCATATTGGGAATTGATATATATATATATATAATTGAAGTTCTTATGGATATTAGTTGATGTTCTAGAGTGTGAAATTTTTAGAAATGCATGGTAAGCTTGTGTATGAGTTAAATAATGAGTTGTAGTAATGGCTGAAGAGTCAGAAACTATGTTAGAAAGAAAATCAGAATGTACTTTAGGAATGAATAACTTGATTATGCTAAAAATGGGCTTTGGGTTAGAAAATAATCGATACTGAAATTTATAACTGTACTAGAGTCAGAATATAAGTAGGGAACTTCTTAAGTAAAAACCTATCTTACTGTAATGGATTAAAACCTTAGTCAGAATCTATCCTAAGTCAACTAAAGGTTAAATAAATAACTAAAGTACTGTAAACACCTAAATTTTCTAACCTAACATCTGAAGTAGACTCAAGTGTGCTAGAATATCCTAAGAGACAACAAGGTTAGCTAAGATAAAAACCCTAAGACAACAATCGATGATTCAATCACGTATAAAACTTTTAAACCCTAAATATATGTAAATACTAGAGATTACACTTGAAAGTAATAAAAACCTTAGAACTATAACTTTAAGTATATAAACGTACTAATTCATCATAATTTCATTATAAGACCCCAATCGAATATCAATGCTTAATAATACACTAAATCATATAAAATCATTAACTAATGATCAAAGATAACTTCTAATTGCTCATAAATGTATACATATTAAATTAATTTATTAGAAACTATGATATAACATTATGTATAATATTAACCTTATAATTATACAAATAAGCTAATAATATGTATGTTTAAGTATTTAGTTGGTATTTAAACCATATATAGTGATTGTTAGTATTATAAATCATACTTTTCATGATAGGCATCTTAATTATGGTACTAAATATTATCTATATTATTATAAATAAGGTTCAATTAATTATTTTACTAATTACTTCATATATTTCCTCAATTTTTCTTCTAATTATGTTCATTTCTAAAAATATATGGAATAATTACATGTAAATGACAAGAGTTAACAAAGTCAACATTTGACCAAAATCAAAACGTTGACTAAGTCAAATGTTGACCAAGTTAGAGTGTTGACTAAGGTCAACACATATCATTTTCACCTAGAATTCTTTATCACTTTCTATAGAATTCTTTTCAATTTTCACATGATTTTTTTATTTTGTATTTTTATCCGCCCTTGCTATCCACTCCCTCCCTCTTTCTAGAATTCCCTTCACATTTCACTTTTACATATTTACACATCACAAAATCTACTTTCCTTTTTCTTTTTCCCAACCGTAACTCCCTCCTTTTTTTTTTCCCTTTCTAACTTTTCACTTTCATCCGCCATTTCCCTCTTATAATTAACTTAAAAATCTTTACCATAAGAATCATAAATGTCCATCCACTTTTGAAAGCAAAAGAGGTACATGTAATATACTTCTATTATTATTGCATATGAAGTGTGTTTATGATCTCTTTACATCTAATTTGTGAATTAATATGGTTATGATGTTAGTAAATACTTAGTTTATGTTTTAGAAGTGGATCATAATGGTTACATGTACTATCTTGTTCTTTCCAAAACCTCTATATTATGTACATGTACAAATACATATAAGAAATACCCATACATGTGTATATAACTATAGAAACTCATGTACACATATAGCATAGGTACTTATATGGACTAAGTATGTATAAATCTTAGTAGAATACATAATATAACTATACATATACATAGGTAAGAATAGGAAAAACACATGTACATATGTGTGGATATTCCTATACATGAGTATCCTTAGTGTACATAATCGAAAATAATAGAAGTATTAAGTATATATACATATAGCATACTAATTAAACCTATAACATGAAAATATATGAATTATATGAAGATTTCTTAAAGGTATACTAGGGACATACGAAATATGTATAAATATATATATACAACTGTATGTATATATGGGTATATGTATAAGTATATATACAAGTATGTTATAAGCATACATATACATAACATACATATAAGAAATATAAGTATATAAGGCTAGTACATATGCAAATTATAACATAAATATCTAGCATACTATAATATAATATAATAAAGTAATAATGTATAATGTACATATATATGTTGGTATGGGCCACAACCATAAAGGACCCATAATACATATATCAACTTATATTAATCTTAAATACTTACACATAATAATAATAACAATGCAAAATTATAAAAATATAAGAATTAAATGATTATTTAGATCACAAAGTAATAAAATGAGATACAAAAGTAGCAAATAAGAATATTCAAGTCACAATAATTAAGATTATAATAATTTAAGCCCATATCGTAAAATACGAGACTTAATATCTAAAACAAACTCTATCGTGTAAACGTACATTCGGAAACGATAAAAAACGACTATAAACTCATAAATATCGAAAATAAAACGAAAAAATTATATACAATTAGTGATAAGGTTAAACGAATGAAAACTAATAGGAATTTAAGTAGAATTAGGTAAACAAATACCTAGAACAACTAGTTCATTTAGTTACTTATTATCATTTTTATCTCGTAATGATTAGGTGATTTTGACTAGGGTTTGGATCTCCTAACAGACTATTACGATTAGCACATGATATCATGGCTAAGTAAGTATTTCCTTGTGATTCCATGCTTGTGTGTACTTGTAGTTAATGAACTTAAATAACATTAATAATTAAATATTGTGTGGCGTTGAGAAATGCTTGTGGATGCTATTGTTTGTTGAATTGTGAAATTACTTTAATTACTGATAAAAAAATGTTTGTTGCATATTAGTTTGGATAATAATTGTATTGTTTGTGATATTGTTTAGTTATACAATAATCAAACTTAACTATATTTGATTGATGAAGTAAAATTGGAACATGCATTGACATGCATCGCATAAATTAATTCCAGCTATCACATAACACGAAGGTAGAGAAAGGCCATACGAGAGTTGTTGATTTTATGAATATAATGGTTTAGTATAGTACATACGTACTATATGACCTTACTTGGCCCGCGAGAACATTAGGTGTTGGAAGTATCAATTGCTTGGCTAAGGGTCGAGTTTAGAGACCTCTTTTAAAGGGTGAGAGTGGACTGCGGGAGCCTACTCACAATATACATAGAACTTGATTTTAGTAAAAAAAAAAATAAAAGAATTGATTTATTTAAATACGAAACGTGGAGTTTTGTAGAAAGTAAGTTCTAGTATAATACCTAGATCTGATTGGTATCGTATATTCTCTAACCTTGACTTTAGAGGGTATTAAATATGAGTTGTGTTCAGTGACTAGTTAATTGTATGTATTGGTTTGGCATGCTGTTTTCTCATTCATTCATATGCTTGAATTTAATGTATTTATAACTTGTTTGATGATATGGTCGAGGGTTTACTCACTAAGTTGTTAGCTTATACCTTCTTAGGCTTTTGATGTAGGATTATCTTTTTATCTATGCTAGCCGTAGAATACCAGAGGTTTGTATGGGGATTCTAGGTAAGAGTGAGCCAATTAGAGTATCGAGAGGACATAAGTATATATGCTTTTATATGAATCTTAACTATGTTGTAGACACTAATGTACTAGATCTTGCTTAATATAATCTTTATAGTTTAAATGATATATATATATATATATAAACATGAGTATGTGATGATATCATCTTGATCTGATTGTTCTTAGTAAGCTAGTAGTTGTGGAAGTCTTGTATATTGTATGAAGGGTCCATGATTGGAAGGGTAACCAATCTATAATTCTTCATGCGATATACGACATCTGCCATGACTAGACCACCCTAAGTCATGATAAGAACCTACTTATGTTAGAATGTAAGCCTACTTAATAATAAAAATAGGTTCTTATTTCATATGTGAATTTAAAATCAAAGTTGTGTATTACATTATAGGGATTATTAATGAAGAT
Organism: Lumnitzera littorea; assembly: GCA_024138015.1. NCBI lineage: Eukaryota > Viridiplantae > Streptophyta > Magnoliopsida > Myrtales > Combretaceae > Lumnitzera > Lumnitzera littorea. The sequence goes on along the minus strand of JAMXBB010000007.1, from coordinate 58,278,620 downwards.
CACGAATGTGACGTATAGGGGTACGTGACATTACATCTCGGTAAGTTGGGATCAAAGCTTAATGACATATTGAAGTATCATATCAGGATACTTGGAAAAGTAAGAGTGCTTCTTTGTAGTTGCAGTTAGATTGCTTGTACATATTGTAAACCCCGCATATTTAGTTATTTAAGAGAAGGATTGAACCCTAAGACTATAGATGACTTAAAGAGTTATCAAAGCCGAGTAAGATAAAAATTTAATAAATCATAAATCTAAATATATTATAAATAGTAAAAACTTTAGGAATTTATCGAAACCCTAAATTGCCTACTAAAACCCTAAAACTAGTTTAGGCATCATTAATTGAAAATTGAACCCAAAATTGCTCGAGAGCCTAAAATCATAAATGTAAACCTATAAAATAGTTAAATATTACACAATAGCAATAAAATTATAATCGAATGTAATTTTCGACTAAATCGCCTGTTTGTACGACATTGTAATGAAATTACCATAATAACTTGTAAAAATTATAATTGTAACGGGTACCAGTTAAATTGATAAAATTTCACAAAATTTTGAAAACTAATTTACGAGGAGATTCATTATAATTTATATGATTTGAAAAATTACAGATATTTATTACTAATTTTCATTTTCCCTCTCTTTAATTTCAATTTATCTCATTTCTCACTTTCCTTTCTTTCTTTCTTTCCTTAAGTTCAACATCTAGAACTTTTCTCACTTTTATTTGGACTCCCATTTACACAGCCACGTAGTGTTATTTTATTTGTCTTATTTACTTTAATAAAAAGTGAACTTAGCTTAAAATTGAAGCTACCATCACGTGAGCAAGGGAAATGGATATAAATATGGAAAAAGAAAAAAAAAATTTGCACAAACACACACATACAATCTGCAAACCATAAGGAAAAAGGAGAGAAAAAGAAAGAAAGAAAAGAGAAAAAGAAGAAGGAAAAGAAGAAGAAAAATCCAAATTAATTGGTAAGGAATTTATTTTAAGAAATATATATGTATATGATAGTATACATATGTAGAATTATGGTATTTTTATGATATTTTATGGTATTTGTACATATAACACTAATACTATATGTTTATGTATATGAATACCTAAATTCAATTATATGTGTAAATATAGGATTAAGTATGTCTACATGTATGTACCGAGGTATATAGTATGTATTATGTATTTTTTTTATATACATATCTAATTGGTAATTTACATCATTCTAGCATAAATATATATATGTACCGTAACTTTATATATATGGGTATACATATATGATTATATATATATGTGTGTAGTTGTATAGTATATAGTGGAGTATTTTTATAAGTATGTATATATATATAATAGTATACGGTATATTATGTATGAAATGTATAGTATATATATTTATAGGTATGTATGCCGAACATATATGTATGTCTTTCTAGGTATATATATACATGTAAGACATATAAATAAATAAATACAAAATATATATNTGCCTACCGACTATTACGATCCCTGAACTAGCTATGGCCGAGTGAGTTTTTCCTTATGATTCCATACTTGTTTGTGCTTGTAAGTAGTGAATCTAAATTATGATGTATAAATGAATGTGTATGGGGTTGGGTTATGCTTGTGCATGATAATTGTTGTGAATTGTGAATCTACTTTAAAGTTTAATAATATAACGTTTGATGCATAATAGATTCAATAGATTGATTGTTTGTGACTTGGAATGATCACTAATTAAATATAACATAACTTTTATTCGATTAGAAAAGTTAACTTAGATCATTCATGAATCATGCACTGCATAACTATTTCCTTGCAGTCACATTACACAGAGGTAGCGAGAGGCCATACTTGGGTTGATTATTGAATGTTATTGATTTCGTACGGTGCACACATGCGATATGACCTTACCCTCGCCCGTAAGATGACTAGGCGTTGGAGGCACCAACCACCTAGCTATGGGTTGAGTTTAGAGGCCTTCGTTTAGGGGTGAGTGAGGGCTGCGTGAACCTACTCACAATCATATGTAGAACTCGTTTTGTTAAAGCTGGTAATGGATGTACCATTACATTTTAAATATGAAACGCGGAGTTTCGTTATGAAATAAGTTCTAATATGATACCCGGATCTGACTGTACCGATGAATCTCCAACCTTGACTTCGGAGAGCGTTAAATTTGAGTTACATGCAGTACCTGGTCACCTGCATGTATTTGTTTGGCATACTGCTTGTTCATGCATTCATTTAATTGAACTTAACTGTTGTATAACTCAATTGTTGTGTGGTTGAAGGAAATTAACTCACTAAGCTCTTGTAGCTTACTCCCCAATAGTTTTCTCTTGCAGGTTGCTAGACGATCGGACATGGGTTAAGAATTGAGGGTTGAGTGTCAACGTCGAGATGAGATGCATAGAAGTTAGACTCTAAGGACAAACTATATGGTTCATTGGAATTCTTGTATTTTATATTTAAATTTTGTGACTTTAGTAAGTTTGAGTTTTAGAACTTTTCTACCTAATCTTATTATTTGGTAGGGGATACCGATTCTCTATGGTTTTGTTGGACTGTGGCTTATCGGATATCTATAGTCACATATATGTGGTCGTAAGTTAATTAAATAAAAACTTTAGTGACTAATTATTTAGAATCTTGCAATCTCTGACTTGCAAGATGATTTTCAAATCATGGGTGCACACATGAAATGAAAATTTTAGGTAATCCTACTAGGCCCCCTGTAGGGTCATGACACATATGCTATGTGTGTGCTTGAAATACTGATTGTTGATTAGGAGTTGAACTCCAAGTGCTATTTTCTACTTGAACATATATCATATCTTGCGTGTATGAACTTGGTTGGTCACCCAATAATCTGCACTAATCTTCAGTTGACTAAATGTCTAACCTGACATTCACAATAGCCCAATAGGGGTAATGATTAGGTTGTCAAACTAAATGTTAATGCATTCATTAAGGATAGTAGAAATGGTCCTTCTTTTACCATTAATTGAACTAAGTGATAGGAAAGACGGTTACAAAAAGGTTGGGATCAATGGTTTAAATGTTGTATAGGGAGGAGGGTACTCTCCAGTACACAAGTTTGAATTTAACCTGATAGTATTGCATTGAAACTCTTCAAAATCTAGGTTAGAGTGGATGAAATTACTTTAACTTCACATTGAACGGTTAAACATTGTGAGATGCTATATCTTTTGTTTGTTGCATTTGCATATAATTAATGATTGAGCAACCTTGTTTGTTAATGCGTTCTTACGACTCCATCCTTTCTTACTGAGTTAGTTGAGCTCACATCCCTATAGATTGTTTTGCAGGTGTAAAGTAGTACTAAAAGATGCCATGTTAGACTTATCCATAGGTTAGTTTCAACAGGTTGGGAGTAAAGTAAAGGAGTTTAATGAATGGAAAGAAGCTTAAGTCTCTTTTGTTTTTCTTTTACAAGGGATTTAAGGTCTTCCTAAGAGGCCTTATAGTCTTTGCTAGCTCACCATTATCATTATATATGTAATGTAGTCCTCCTGTGGAGATGTATAGTTTTTCTTGAAAGCTTTGGACTCTTGGTGTACCTAAGATTATGTAATGAACCAATCTATCTATAAGTATAAGAAAATGTGTTTTGTAAAATGTTACTCCACAGATCTTATATACTATAGGTGCCCATTTAACTACGTTAAAGTTGGTTGAGTCGTCATTTGCCTTATTTGGATGATACCTATGTTAATAGCTAAGGAGATAGCTTTTAACCTAAATTAGTTTACATAGTGAGACTGCTATGACTCTTCGAGTTTGGGGTATGAAAACAACCTACCCTAACCCGAGCGATTGACTGATCTTCATATGATAGACTATCCATTAGTGTTGAAATTTTGCTATTATATTGTTAATAACTATACAATAAAGATTATAAAGTATAATACAAGATGAATTTTTTTTTTAATTCTAACGTCATACATATAACAAAAGAAAAGGAAAGCAACAATTCAATTTCAACAAATTACAAGTTGAATATAATGTACCAAACTTTTCCATGATTTTTTTTTTCAATAAAGAATTCTTATCATTGAGAAAAGGCAAATATAAAAAGCAAATTAAAATCACTAGTAATACCATAAGTCATAAATGTACTACTTGTAGTACATATCTCACCATGTTTGACTTATATATATGATGCTAAAAAAACACAATGTTTGTTGTAGTTCCCATCTAGACAATGTTTATTATTACTAATTTTTTTATGCATCATAAGAAGATATATTTATTGACATTTAAATTTCAATTTTGAGGACAATTTTGAATTACAAACCAAAATTATACAATCTAATAGGGAAAAGCCCTAATAATTGATCAAGAATAAATAGAGAATGAATGTAGTTATATATGTGTATAAAGCACATTCAAATTTCAATTTTGAAATGATTATGAATCACAAATCAAAATTACAACATTCAATGGGCACAAGCCCTAACAACTGATTGAAAACAAACATAGAATGAATGTACTTGCATATGTGTGTAAAACCTAAAAAAAGGGGGTAAAATATGGTAAGATCACGCATGTATAAAGGGCTTAAAAAAAAAAAAAAGATGATCAATTTGTAAAAGAGTTACTATAGAAATTATAGAATAGTAGACTTATATAAACTACCAAAAGTAAATAGTATATTAAAATAGCAAATAATGAAAAGAACACTTGTCTTTGAGAGAGGAAAGAGAAGTGATAGAGAAAAGAAGAGGGTAAGATGAGGTTTTCGTATTTACCTTAGGAGAGAAAAAGCTTAAAGAAGGGAAGAGTCATGAGTGAAAAGTGAAAAGGAGTCTCTTACCTAATCTAAAAATGAATAGGTGCTTCATGGAAAAATCTGAAATTGAAAAAAGATAATAAATATGAAAATAGATTTCGTAGTATCAATAGAAATGAATATTGTAATACTCTAAGGCTTTGAGCCAATGCAATAACCTTAAGTTCCAAACCACTAATTTTAGGATATCGAGCAACATTATTCATTTTAGTCCAAACTTCACAATAAGACTAGAAAAGTTAGAAAAAAGTATCATAGTAAAGTCAATTTATCAAAATAAGTTATATAAATGAATTAATTTGAGAAAAATATCAATTTATTGATAAATTTAATAATTATTGAAAATACGAAATTCGAGCTTTGAGATATAGTGAGATATTATAGATATGTTATTTAACTTATAAAAATAATAAATGAATTTGAATTATATATAATATATATGTATTTACATAGAATATACTTTATATGTATTAAATATATACATTCAATATAATAAATTATAAAAATAAGGTAAATTCATATAAAGTAATTGAAAATTAATTAAAAAATGATTTGGTGAGTTACCAAATGAAGTGGCAGCATAACAAACAATTGAAAACATGACTCATCATCAAAGAAATAAAGAATTACCGCCTCAAGCTTAGAAACCCTAGGAAAATGCCATGTGTAAGCCATGTGTTAAATTTTTATTCAAATCAAACCAACCTTAAATCCATAAATAGGTTTTCTACATGACTAATTTATCAATGCATATTTTGCATGGAAAGCTTGGAAACTGATAAGTCCTTTAGGGTGTTCACCCAAGTGAACCCTATATAGAGGGAGGAATTATAAAGTTTAGATATAAAACTGGATTTAGGCTAATTGGATTATTTATGATATGGAACTTAAAATCCGTACTTGATACTAGGTTAATGTGTTCCATGCTTATTCATGGCTTGGTACGAAAGGACCTACATGTCAAGTTTCTAAAAGCATGAATGTTGTTAGGTTGGGTTTTGAGCATATAGATTTGTATTGCTCAATCAATTCTGGCCGCTTCATGTGGTTTCAACTAAGCCGACTATATATTGGATTTCCAAACCATAATAGGTGGTTTTAGTTTTGGATGACTTTTAGGGGTCTCATTCCTAAGCACTCCTTACTACCTTTAGGTTATTAGACATTGTATCCAGATACTTGAGTATGGTGATAAATCGGATGAGTAAATTAGAAGAGCATAGGATATCGGTATCGATGCTTATCATATACATGAGCACGGTACATATTCCCTGCATAGATAGTGTATCTCGGTAACTTTGAATATGAAATTGAATATCTTATGATAATGATATTTATAATTGTGTTATGCTTGATTTGTGTTTTTTTTTTTAAATCCACTCTTGCTCAGCTTACTATAGCTAAGAAGATATGTTATCTTATCCTTAAGTAAAAGTTGAGTTAGATAGAGAATCCCAATATAGAGATAAAGAGATTTCAAAATACTAGTAAAGGAGGATGAGCTTTTGGAAGAAGTGATTAACTCTAGTGTATAAGTTTAGTACATGAAGGCAACTTTTCGAGAAAGATGCTAGAGTTATTTTACAAAGGATTTAGTGTAGTTATAGTGGTTAAAAGTGTGTGCTTGTAAATAATTATGATATAGTGTCAAAATTCTAAGTATGGCTCACTTTGTAAGAGTTTCCATTATTGCTTATCATGTTGAATGAGTAGTAGATGAGCAGGTTGAATATAGGTTTTGCTTTATCCTTAACTCAAGGATGGTAGTAACAAACTGTTTTTAGGTAACAAGAGTTGAGGAAAAAAAAAAAAATTTAAGCAAACACCTAGAAGGCATTACAAATACTTAAAAGTGTTTGATTTTCTTTTTAAAGGAGAAATTGTGTAAATGCAAATATAAAAATATGTAGTTGTAAATTTGAAAAGATATGACTACCATTTAAAAAATAAAAAAGTGCAAGAATTGTGTAGATATAAATTTGAAAAGATATGACCATAGACTTTTGAAATCATATATTATAATTAGATGGATATGGGAAAATACCATTATTTTTCATATATCATAGTTTTTTGTCGTATTTTTCTCATGAAATGATACATTAACAAAAAGAATCATCATTTTTCAAACTATAGGGATGAGAAATTATTAATGTAAAGGATTGCTTCATTTTTCATTAGTTATGCAAAGAGTTCCAACTATTTATTTAAAAAATTACATAAGTGATACTAAGAGTTGAAAAATAAAAACAGGAAATACTATATGGAAACAAACTCATCTAAAGTAATATTAACTCTATTAAAAGTAAAGGTTGGGAACTACCTATTTCAAAAGGAAATACTATATGGAAATTCATTAATTGAAATTAAAATGTAATGGAACATAATTAAATCAAATGAAATAATAATAATAATAATATGTAACTTTTAAAAAAATACTAATAATGAAAAGACGTAGTTATAAAGAAACTTTGAAATTATATATACATATAATATTTAAAATCTAATGGGATCTTTTATGAAAATTCTAATGACCCAATATCAATATTGAAGAGACCCTACTAAAATAAATCATAATGATAAAAGTAAGATAACAAAAAAACTTTGGTAATCATATACTATAATATTATATTTTCCAATAGAAGTTTTGATTATTTGAAAGATTGTGAAACTAAATTAGAATATGAATAAAATGATAAATAAGAGTACCCTAAATAATAATAGATATAAACAAAATATATATTAATAAAACTTAAAGTTATATAGTTTGTATTTCCAATTATCAGTTAAAAAATAAATTAAAAAAAAAAGCTACATAAGGGATAAGAGTAAATCTATAAAAGGAGATATTCGTAAATGATATTATTTAAGGATTAAAAAATGATATATTTAAGATGCCTTCTAAAGATATGTGATATATGAGATTATAGGTAGATTTGTATTAAAAATCCATGCGACAAAATCTTCTTCAGATTAAGGCCTCTTTATCTCATCCTTCAAAATTATACATTATATTATAATAAAATAGATTTAGATGTTCTAAACTTTTATAAGATTTTAAATCATTATTTAAAAGATTTGCTATGTTGGTTTGAATAGATAAATTAAGTAAAAGCTTAATTATTAAATAAGATATGATCTTATATACATGATATATGCATGAGTTGTGAACTACACTTATAGGGAACTAAACAAATTTCATATATACATATATATTTTTATGTTACAACAGTTAAATTTCCAATTATCATTCATTTTTTAAATTTTAAGGGTGTCCTCTTAGATAAATTAAATTAAAACTTATTGAGGTATATGAATGAAAATTTTTAAATTAACAAAAATTTTATTAACTTCTCTACCCAAACTACTCCAAACTTCTTTAATAAGACATACCGAGTTCATATGGCTTTTTAATCCAATCTTTATCTCTAAACTTTGTCTTTATACCTTGGCTTTAAATTCCAAATCTCACCTATAGGGCTCTCATTGTTTCATACTTATAATTTTTTTCTTTTCATATTCTTTACTAGTTAAAACTTGGACTAGCTAGTCTCTAATTACATTTGTTGTTACCAAGTCTTTTTCCTTAAGCATCATTATCTAACTTTTAGGGTTTCACAGATATTGCATCTAAATTAAATTAAAATGGAAAGAATTTCATGAAATTATTTGTGCAATTCAAGGTCTAAAGAAAATGGCTCATTTTTAGGGCTCATAAATGACAAAATTATAGTAATATATTATTAAGAAAATAGAGACAATCAAAGAACAATCAACATTAGACAACTGATATTTGATTTTGATGAATATTGATGGGAATCAATACATAATAGATTAAATGGTAGAAAATATAAGTTTATGATTGATTCATAGTTCATTAAATAGGCAACAATACATTTTTCATTACTAATCTATACCGTATTATTAGCATTTAAGATAATTCATAAAAAAAATGCAATTGATTATTGAATTTATTGTTTCCATTATATTTCTAATAAGTGAATGGGAGCTAATAAGAAAAATAATATTGAAATAATAATTGAGTGCAACATTTCATAATAATAACAAACACCATAAACATAATAACAAATGGCAGCTTTTAAAAATAAATTGAATATCGAAAAGGTATTTGAAAAGATTGAATACCTCCTTAGGAGTTTTAGTAAAATAAAAAATTTCAAATCTTACAAAGAAAAGTACTAAGAAAGAATGCAATTGTCTCCTAAATGTATACGCCATGCTTTAGAATGGTAAATTATGAGGTTAAATTTATAAATTTTTATTTTCTATTTTGGCAATCTAGTAATTCGAAATAGTAAGTAGGCAAAATGTATAGTCATTTTTTTTATGCCAAAGATCTTTTTTGTTAATATAAATGTATTATTAATATTATCAAATATTAGTTAATGAATGAAACCAAATAGTCACAAAGACAAGAAGAATACCTTCCTAAAAAGATTTAGCTGTAGACCCAGTTTTTGAACAACTCTTAAGAACTAAAAGTGCTAACACATTCTTGATAACCATAAGTTAAGAACTCAAAATGGTAGTACATTTTTGATAACCATATAACTTAGAAAATATGACTTAGAAAGTGAGAAAATAAAGTACTCATGAGAAATACAAGTCACAAGTACTATTACGTAAAACAATTGTAATTACTTGAAATTAGTAGATTTAGGATTTAAAAAATATTCTTAGAATCAAATGAATTTTTAATATGGGATAAAAAAAAATTAAAAGAAACATCCCAATAAGGTTTATTTTGTAAAATAAAGTAAGAAAAATATATTCTTATCTGATAGCTAATATTTTTATAGTAAAGTTGAAACATAAGACCAGAATGTAGCGAGATTCTAAAAATAAATTTACTTGACCTATAAAAGTTATAATTTGAAATGAATTGAGAGTGAAATAACTAATATAAGTATCACTTGTATATGTATATACCCAAAAATTGAAAATAGTAATATATTATATAATAATATACCTAAATTAATGTACAAACAAGTAAAATAAATTTACAAAAATTAGGGGACAACTAAAGATTCACTTTAATTCAATGAGTGATATGGAAATCTCCTATAAAAGGGTAGAGTAACACTTGTGTAAAAAATTAGGATAACCAATACCATAAGAAGAGGGGATAAAGTAACAATTTTTATTCTTAAAAATTCCCTACCGAAAAGTGACATCCTATAAATTCAAGGGATCTTCTCCAACTATAAGTTTAGTCAATTTTCAGTTCCAAGAAATTCAAGATCAATAGAAGAAAGAGCTAGAATAAGTTTAAGGGAAATTAGGAAGAGATTTGTGACAATTAAGGGAATAATTAGATGCAGGTGTAAAACGAAGATCAACTTGTAGCCCAACCTTCAACTAGCAACATAGCCAAAAGGAGGACCATCGAATAGGAGTTTCCAAGAACCCCTTTGCAATTGTTGGTTGCCAAAGAGCCGTTCATCAATAAGTGTCCAATTTTTCTCTAATTCTTCTCCAGAATTCTAAAAATAGCAAATATTTTTTAGAAATTATGAAACTTGTTTTTGTTAAGTATTTTTGTGTGAGGAATTCAAATATCAAATCAGAATTTTCATATTCAAAGTGGAAATATAGGTTCCTTAAGAAATCAAGCTTAAAAAAGAATTTTGTAATAAATTTTATAGATAGTAAATTATGTAGTTTCTACTCCATTTTTTGTATATAAGTTCCTTAAAGGGTTTATTTTAATGTTGTGCAAATATTTCTAAAAAACTATGAGGTTAGATTTTAGGCATTTTTGGTTTAATATGGAGTTATGTGCTGAAAATACTTAGAATAGAAGATTAACAAGTAAATTGACTTGTATCTATTATATCCTGATTATAAATAAGTATTGGGATACTAAACCATTCTGGTGGAATATGAAAATAAGGGAGTTGGTGTTGGAATTAAGTGATTTAATGATTTAAGAAGTGTATTTAAGTCAAACTGCATGTTAGAATATGGGTCAGAATGTTAATCAAGTGAAAATATGAAATAGCTTAATATACATAACTTAGGTTAGAAATTGATGCAAGAGGATTGGTTAATTTTGGATCTGTATATGTATCTTTGAAATAATCCATTATATCCTTCATGTTCATTTAGCCATAAAGTTAACCTAAGTGATATATTAACAGTATTATAGCAATTGGACATTAATAAATGTTTTTATTAAAAACCCTTATCTTAGAATCAAAGTAATATGGTAAGGAAATGAGATATAATAATATCCATACAATGTTGAGGTAGTTAGAAACTATGTCAAAAAGTATGATGGAAAGACCTTATATGCAGAGGGTAAGTCAGAAATTGGGTTAGAAAGTATCATAGATGAAAGTTATTAATAAAAGAACTACATCCGACTTAAACCCCAAGTGTAAGTGAGTTAGTAATTTTGTTTATACTTGATATATATTAACTAAGGTATCATACTATTTTGTTTAGGAGATACGAGTAAGGAAGAGGCTTGGGATCAAGAATAAGAGTTAGGAAATTTGCTAAGTGGCTAGGTAAGTGGATTGCTTGTGCTTTAGAGTACATTTTATCTACTCTTAACTTATCTAACTGTAATAAATGTGATAGAACTTGTATGTATGAATGTGATATATTGATTGGTGAGTTATGAAATGCCTTTTGAGCTCTTTTGTATACAGTATTGGATGAGTCATGCTTAGTTGGTGACTTTAGGTGATTTCAATTGTGCTATTTCTTGGTTATACTCATTGGTTAAGAACTATACTAACTTAGGTAAGAAACTAGGTACTAACTACTAACCTTGCCTCATAAAGTGTTCACCTAAGTGAACCCAATATTGAGGTTTTAGAGATAGAAACATAAATGGAATAAAGTAAAAGCTTGGTTAATAAATAGATGAGTAAGCCTATTTGTGCTATTTGATAGTTGCTTGGTCTTTCTAGGCATGCATTAATGCATTCATGGCATGATATTATACAAAAAGGACTTACAGGTCAAGTTTTCTAAAAACTAGGATTTTACTCGGTTAAGCTTTGTCTTGAAAACCTGGTTTTTGTTAAGCAAACAATTTAGTTTCTAGGAACTTGGTTTTATAGCATAAACCTCTTGGTTTACAAAGACTAGTTTTCGAGCACATAGAATTATATAACTTGAGCTAGCTTGAGTTTGTTAAACTCTTTTCTAGGTTCCTAGACTTTAGTTTATGTCTAGATGCCCAAATTGAAGTCGACCAATAAGATAGGGGCTATAGCTAGGCTAGGATTTCGGTATCAATGTATATCACGTACATACGTATGGCACACATATGTTACATTTGCATTGTTTAGCTGAATAAAAGAGTGTTGTAACTGAATTGGTAGATTGCTATGTGTTTATGATGAGATACTATTTTTATATTGTTCGTTTATCCACACTTACTCAGTTTACAATAAGTTGAGGGGATAAGTTCTATTATCCTCAAGTTAAGGAAGACGCTGGGTAGAACATCTTTAGAGCAAGAAGACTTTGGATCACTTGGTGAAGTAATTTCATTTGAGGAGGATCAAGCGGTTACAAGATTTTACTTAAAGCTTTGAGAAGTGGCTTTACTAGAAGTATCAACATGATATGTGAGGATTACAACTTAGAGATTTTAAATATCTTACCTAAGCTTGTATTTAAATCATTTATAAGATTATATAGCTATGATACTCTTAGCTAGGCTCAATGTTGTAAAGATTTCTGCTATCGTTTGTTATATCGAATGAGAATAGATTGGAAAACAAGTATTTTATAAAGCTGAATGATAGGTGAAATTCAAATTCTTCCTTATCCTTAACTTAGAGATGGCATTACTGATCTATCTTCAACTACGAAAAGTTAAGAAAAACTTTAAAGAAAATACCTTAAAGGCGAAGTGTTACAAGATAGTATCAGAGCATAGTTCCTAAAACAACCTCAAAGTATCATAATGTATTTATGGATAAGGATTAGAGGTGTGATAAATTGAAAACTTGAGGCATTTATGTGGATTCAAAGAATCAAAGTGTAGAAGGAAATGACATTTAACACATGTTAAGGAATGTAGATCAAGATTACTTAAGAAGAAGAGATAGAAAGCATGAGAAGTAGCATCGATTGAAGTAAGTTTTGAGCAAAAGTCTTAAGGGAGTTGTTGAGAAATTGTTGGACTTGAACTAATCGAATAAATTTATAATAAATTGGTGTATTAAATGAATTGAGCGGAAGATTTGTAGACATATAATGATTAGGATTAGGAAACAAATGGATTGAGTCATGTTATAAGCTACGGAAACTTTGTAAGAATGAAAATGTGGTGGAAGAAATGTGTGTATAAGACTATCTAGAGTGGCTATATTAACTTAAGAAGGTAAAAGAATAGTATGCTTGTATAGCAAGAATAGGTTAAGGAAGGAGTAAAAAAGTTATAGACTCCTACTAATCACCATCATAAGAAGAAAATAAATAGAATTAGCATGTGTTATAATTGAATTAGTATGAAATAGTATAATTCATATATGTTTTGGCACACATGAGTAAACTTGAAGGGAATGGCAAATCTATGAATCTAGTGTTTCTTTTATTCAATCCTCTGACTATCATAACTCTGATGTCTCTTATGTTAAGTTTTCTATCTTTACTGTTAATCCAATCATGTCATGTTGATCGTAAGGGTGCTAATTGGTTAAATTTCTTCATGTGTCTTGTTAGTCTAAGAGTTGTGTTAGTCTTGTTTATTCAAATCAAATCCAATTGGGTTGAGTCATTCTCTATCTCATTTGAGTCTAAGTCAGCTAAAAGTTAAGATTTGCTAAACTCAAACTTGATATTATATGTGTGCTGGCTAAATGAAGTACTCAAGCCCTTGGTTATGATGGAGGTGTACTACTTAGAGACTTATAAAAAGTATACATGAGGAAAGGGATTAATCATAAGTTACATTTAAATGACAATATTGTTGTAATTAACTCTGAGCAAAGGTAAGAAATGGAATATGTACTAGATGGTAGAAACTAAGTTAAAAGGCAGATGAAGTGGAATTCTATATAAATTAAGGGTTCGGGGGTAGGTCATAATATGCTCTACTATAACAACTTAACTTGATATGACTCAAAACCTATCTTAGAAAGTACTATTACTAAGAAGTAAGAGAATGTATCAACTTAAAACTTAGGTTCGAAGGTATGAGAGATAGGGATTGAGTTAAAATGATATCAAACTTCAAAAGCTTGTCAACTTGAAATAACTTATGTTGTAACAAATGAATTTGGTATACTTGCATAACCAATATTTTTATTAAAGACATTGAGTCTCTTATAGGAATGGATAATGCTGGAAATATGTTAGAAGTTATTTTGCCAAAATTTCTAATGATAACTTCATTGAGTGGATGAGTTTGACTCATAAAGCTATATGAGGGCAAATGGAAAAGAGATAAAAGCAATAGCTATTAACCTTGATAGGAATTAACTAGGGATAAAGGAACTACAAGATATTGTAAAAGCTTAAGCAAAGGATGCTTAGTGCTAATTGTATTAAGTTTATGATGTAAAAGTTACGTAAAAGTAAGGTTAGGTTAACCTTGATAAGCATTAAGGTGTAGAGAGTAACACAAATGCAAAATAGTCATGCCTTTGGTGAATGCATAGAAATTGAAGCAAAAGATAAAATATAGTTCTTAAAATGTAAGCATGAGACTCAGAAATTAAGATAGATGGTTTTGCTAACTTAGGGAAAGTATCAGGGATATGGCAAAGTGAACAAGAAACAATGGTAGACAAGATAATCACTGTTGCTACTTGAACCCTTATAGCATGGAAGGAGTATGATAAGAGGATATAGACTAAGAAGTGAGGGCTTGAAGTGGCACGAAGAATGGTTACTTCAATTATCATGAGAAAGTCTAAATATGCTTAGGTGTAAGTGTGTTGATGAGATAACCTTAACAAAAGTTGATGATTTTAATGTGATATGAGAATTACAGTTGCCCAAGGGAAGGCAACAATAACAATGAAGATCTATTTTTCTAGAGTATGAAAGTTTTGAGGATGAAACTTTTTATAACGGGGTTGGAATGTGAGACCTCAATCTTTGACTAACTATCAACGACTTAGAATGGTGTCACATTCTTAATAAACATATAACTTGGAAAATGTGACTTGAGAAATGAGGAAATAAAGCGCTCATGAGAAGTATGAGCCACAAATACAATTATGTAAAATAATCATAGTTGCACAGAATTGGTAGATTTAGGGTTCTAAAATATTCTTGGAATCAAATGAATTTTTAATATGGGATCACAAAAGTTAAAAGCAATATCCTAGTAAGGTTTATTTTGCAAAATAAAGTAGATAAATTCAAAAAAAATATAGTCTTATCCTATAGTGAATATTTTTATTGTAAACTTGAAACATGAAACTAGAATGTAGAGAGATTCTTAAAAAACAAAAAAAATTACTCGACCTATAAAAGTAATAATTTGGAATTAATTAGGAGTGAAATAAAAAATATAAGTATCATGTATATATGTATATGCCCGAAAATTAAAAATAGTAATATATTATTGTTGATACTCAAAATTGGTATTTATGGAAGTTAGACACTTTGCTTGAAATTGTTCTACAAAACGAAATGCAAATGAGGCTATTAGGGTTATTGAGGTGACTCTAGCATAGCCTGTCCAATGCCTAAGTTAGATTAAGGGATTTAAGGTAAGAGGAAAGCTTAAAGAGAGTGTAAAAGTGTCTAGAAGAACCTCATTGCTGCATTCTGATATCCTTTTATAGTTGAGGGTTGGTTCAAATTTGGTAATCGTTGCCTCTAAAACTTGACACTTGTGTTAAGTTTGAATTTAGAGCCACTTCTCAATTTTAGGAGATGTGGCTAAAGTCATGGTGGCTAATAGGTAGTTATTTAGATAAGAAGCCTAATTGTTTACACCTGATGTTAGAATTTGAATCTTCTAAGGCTAACCAAGTTAAAAGCTGGTCTATAGGTAGCTACTCTAAGCCGAACAAGGTCAATTTGATCTCTTCTAGTCAGGTTGTTCTTTCTAGTTTAAGCACATCTAGCTCATCATCCTTCCCGAGCTAGTCCTGCATCAGGAGTAACCTAAAGAAGGTTGAGAACAGTGAAACAGGAGGGTATGGGCATATAGTAGGTTGGACACCACTCAATTTTGCGTAGCTCTAACCATGGGGAGAAATCACTATCAACATTCTCCCCTCGACTCCTCTTGATGGGCACATCAAGGGGAGTAATGATATTTCTCTAACTGGGTGTTTTCATCATGATTCTTTAATGTGAAGAGTAGCTCTAGAAGATGTGTTGGCACTTTAATCTAAGCTTTGGGGGACATCATGTCCTGACCTTAACATGATTGTCACGAAGTGTTCTTTGAATGTTGGTTTTCCTTTTGCTTAACTTATTGGAGAAGTTTTACACCTGTCAACATGATGTTTCACGTCCTATTGTTAGGATTCTCGCAACCATGTTAGAACCTATGCGCACTTCTTATAAACATTACTTAATAAGGACAATCTGATCTAAGTAGTGTGTACCTCATTGGATGGATCACATTAACTGTTAATTGCAACCTGTATGGATCCTCAAAAAGCCATAACTCATATCTTTTACCCCTTCATTTTCAAGCCTTCTCTTTTCCTTATTTTATCTTACTGCAAATTTCTTCATTATTTGCACAACTCCTTCCAATTTTCCTTCTTTCTTAGTCTACACATCTCTCATTCTCCCATTATTCTTTGTTCTTATTAGTTGCATTGCTAAGGTACACCATGTTGACCACTAAATCTAATGACTCAACACATGCACAACAATGGAGCCAAGAACTATCTACTATACACTAAGTAGGAGATTCTCCTCCTTATGAAGAACCAACTAACATGGCAGACCCCAATATTGCTAATTGTCCTCGGGATGTATTTAGGTTGACTAAGTTAGTTAGAATTCATGTCCTTGGGTCATAGAAGATTAGAAAACTTCCATTTGATGACTATCCTTAGGACAACGACGGTAATTCTTAAGCTTTCCTCTTATACATAGGAATCGAGTATGAAATGAGCTTGAACGGTGTTGCTAGCACCATAACTAAGCAAGATTTCAACGCTCTAAGGCTCAACTTCCATGATAGCCCTTGAGCTTGGACAATCTAAAGGTCTCATCCATTTCCCTCTTCGAGAAGTATTTTGAGGTCGGTTTAAGGTTGCCCTTCTCTCTTTTACAAAACTCTTATTTTGCTTATTGTTGTATGTGTCCTTCCATGCTTACATTGAACTCTTATGGGCTATTAGTAGCCTTTGAGTGTATTTGTGACGATATGGAGGTTAGGGTTACAATTACCTTATTTCAATACCGTTTTACATTAAAGAAGAAGTGCGGCCGGTTTTATGTATGCACCTAACCTTATAGGAAATTTTTAGTGGGATTAGAGTCTTTAATTCATGATTAGGAGTAGAAATGGGTGGTAGTAAGGTCAGCTATCGGGCTTGATTTCCCTACTGTTTAGAATCACATGATCAAATTATCAAACATCAAATATCTACTTCCTAACAACCAGAAGGCTCATGATTCAATCATGGAGGCTTATAACCATAGATTGTTTTTCTAGGATGTAGATGTTGTAATTTCTACGTATTCTTGCAGTGCTTCGATCTTCCTTAGGGATGAAGCTAGAGTGGTTAAGGGTGCTAGTAGTACTTATGAAGGAAATGTTGAAGGCCTAGATGAAGGTATTGTCATTGACCAAGGTGCAAGCTTTTATGATCTTACGTACTGAGAGGGGTTTGTAAGAGGAGGGGCCTCTACATCTACTTTAGAAGCTGAGTGGTCTTCCTTACTTGTGCTTCACATGGCATCTGAAGTCTTTTAACTCTTACTTTACTATTTTCCTTGCCTAATCTCTTGAATGTCTCATTGTAGATATATTGATTAGGGATTATAGCTTAAAAGACTGGTTCATCAAGTTAAAAGCTTGTGGCTTAAAGGGAAAAGAGGACCTTAACAATACCTCTATCAAACAAGCCCCTATAGAACCACCAACCAAACCACTAACAAAGGCACCATCAAAAGTACCTACAAAACCAATGGTGAAGTTTGCCACTTCTCAAGTCACTAAGGAGAGCTAGGAAGCCAAGGGTACCAAGGACACTCAATAAGCAAAAGTTGTTACTAAATGAATGGTCGTTAAGGCTACTGAGCCAAGCAAGCAACCTAATACTCATGAGTGTCTGCCTTAGAAAGAGATCCCAAGAAGGGGAAAACCCTTAGGAATGATAAGTCTAGGGGCAATTCTAAGAATCTAAATGAGGGGAGAGAGGCTCCCTTTAGAATTCCAAGCTCCATTACCCCTCCCTAAAAACAAAATACTAACGTCCTACAATTTTTTCCTTGTTAGAATGTCAACACTACCGACCATGCCTTAAGGAATGGTTAAGTTTCTCTAGAGCTGATCAAGGGCATTCATTTACCTAAAGACATTCAACCCTTGACAAATATTGTCAAGATTTTCCAAAATTTTGGATTTGACAACCTATTATGACTAGTTACTTCTAGTCTTTATGATGTAAGATCTTTTTTTACCTCTCATGTTCTGATCTAGCAAGATCGTTATTTGGCTTTACTCTAATTCTGCTTTAATCTTTCAAAATTCTAAACATCTAATGATGGTCATCGAAGCCCACGATGAAGAGAAGAAGGCCATAAGCTCTCTATTATTATCTATTCTCACTTTTCTTTTAACTTCCTTAAGTTAACAACTCATCTTTCTTTTAGATTACTAAGGAGGCTATGAACTAAGTGGCCAGTATAGAGGCCAAAAGGAAGAACCTCTAAGAAAGATGGGGCATTGAGAAGGCTAAGCTTGAGGATTAAAAGGAAAAGATGGAGGAGGAGCTTGAGATTTGGAAGGAGAAAGTAGATAAAGAGGCCAAAGCTTAAGAGGAGAAAGAGATAGCTCTAATGGAGGAGTAGAAAAAATGCTCTCAACTGGTGTCTGACCTCTAAAGGGCACAAAATGAGGTTGAAACCCTCAAAAGCAAGCATAGCAAGGAGGTCACCTATTTGCAAAGCTCATATAAGGAGCCAAACATAAAGATGGCTAAGGCAAAGACAAATAGAGCTCTACCTATCAATAGGCCTATGATAAGGCTTACCAAGATATTTAGAAGAGCAAGGAGTATAAACGGATGATGTCACAAAAAATGTTGGATGGGATAAATTTAGCTTAGGAAGAGGTCCTCACCCACCACCCTAACTATAACTTGAGTTGCTTAGACTTTGCTAGGCAAGGTCATAGGGAGGAAGCTCTTACTAATGAGGATAACATTGCTGAAGTTAAAGTGGAAGAGCAGTCGGGTGAAGGTGTTGACATCCTTATAGCTAACTCCACCAACATACAAGAACCAAGCAATACTCTTAAAGTCCTCCAAGTACCCACTCCTAATCCTTATGTTGATCCTTAACCTATCTCTATTTAAGCCTTTGGTGACCAAGCTCTTGCTACTAATCAAATTAAAAAATAATGATTTCCTTTCTATCTATTTGTTGTTATTCTTGATTTAATTATAGGTTGGTATGCTGACCTTTGCTTCATGTAATGACCACCTTACTTAACTTCTACTATAGACTTGTCATAAATCTTTTTATTTCTTATTCCAACTTCTTGAATGGTATTTATACTTCTAGGTGTTAATATATCTGTTCATTAATTTCATTTGTGGTTTTGCCCTATAGTCTTAAACTTTTCTATGCGATCATCGGATGATCTAAATTGTTACTTAACTTGTCACCCTTTCTTATTACTAGTCTTAGAGCATTATTTCTACATTTTAGTAATTTAGGAGCCTTCTAAGGCTTAGTAGCCATGCCCATACCTTAAGATGTTTAAACAGCTTGTTAGCATATTTAGAATTTTATGATCGTTGCCATTTGATAGCTTAAGGCCTTCATATGGCTCATTGTCTATTTTTCAGACTTAGAGCGATTAGATTTGGGACAGCTCATTGTCTATACATCAGACATAAAGCATCATTCCTGTTGTTAACTAAGGACTTAGGGACTCATAAATAGCCCATTATCCTTAATAAGATTTATAGTTACTATGCTTGCTGCTCTTAGAAGAGTTGAAGGCTTTTACTTCTCGTCATCCTTTCTTAGGACTTAGAGATCCTTAAATATCCTTTTCCTTTCATCCATTGAATAGAGGACTTAGGCATTTAGCGCTTTATAATTTTCTTGTGACCCTTTGATAAGGCTTAGAGACATTTGAATTTCTTTCTTATTGGAGATCATATCATTATTACCAATTATGTTTATGCCTTTGCGAAGAGCACAATATTAAAATAGAGTAAAGCATATGCTTAAATAGTGCTGGATAAATAAATACTTCATTGTATGAAATATTAAAATGGAACTAGGTTGGTCCATTGGCTCTGACCTCACGTAATCATCATTTCACCATGGAAATATTTTAGAACAAGGTCAAATTATCAATCCTAACCTCTCACAACACACAAATTAAAAACAAATAAAAATTCAAGAAGTTTGAGGAGCAAGTCCACTTATAAACAAACCAAAAACTAAACGAACAATAATAATAGCAAAACACATAAGGAAATGAGTGGACATATCTTCCTCCTGATATCCATTACTCAAAGTATAGTCTAAGATTATCAGCATTCTACACCCTAAGGATTGGCTGTCCATAAAGTCTTTTCAACCTATAAGCATATCCATTCCCTACTACCTCCTTCATCTTAATGGGATCTTCCCACACCAAGATAAGTTTCTCTTAGTATTCTCTTGCTCCTAATGCTTCGAGCTTCCTATAGACTAAATCACCAGGTTGGAAGCATTTATGGTTGACTTGCTTGTCATAATACCAAGCTACTCACTGTCGATAAGCAATGAGGTAAGCCTTGGCCAACACTCATGTCTCATGAATGGTATCTAAATTAGCTCGAAGGCCAATATCATTATACTTAGGGGTATATGCTTGGAACCTTACACTCTCCACTTGAAGCTCAATTGGCAACATAACCTCTAACCCAAAAGTTAGCTGATATGGTGTACACCTTGTTGAGATCCTCTATGTAGTCCTATACCCCCATAAAACATTAGGCAATTCGTTTACCCATTTTCTCCTAGCTCGATTTACCGTTTTCTTTAATCTCTACAAAATAACCTTGTTTACCACCCTTACCTAACCATTGCTCTAAGACTGGGCAATAGATGTATAGCATAGCCTAATTTATCGAGCTTCACAAAACTCTCTAAATTTATCATTGTCAAATTGTGGTCCATTATCTGTTATTATAGCATTGGGTATCCCAAACCTACTTAACATGTTATTGATTATGAAAACTTCTATGCTTTGATCTATTATGCTTGCTACAGCCTTGGCTTCGACCCATTTTATGAAGTAATCCACTACTACAATTATGTAGTACCTTTGCTTAGTTGTCTTTTAGGAATGGACCAAGTATATCTAATCCTTACTAGGCGATAGGCTAAGGACTGGAAAGAGAAATTAGATATGAGCTTCGGACTCTCTCTATTAGGGAGTTCCTCTAACATCGATCACAGGTTTAAGCTAGGCAAAGTACATCCTTCTTCATTGTAGGCCACCAATACCTTAATCGTAGTACTCTAACATACAAAGCTTTGGCTTTGATGTGGTTACTGTACACTTTAACTTGCTCCACTTCAGATGGTCATAGACATCTTAGGTACAACATGCTCATGCTCTTCTTATACAAATTTTGTCGATTATTATAAAATTGGCTACCTTATAAACAAGTCTTCGAGCCTCCTTAGTGTCTTGAGGCAAAGTTCCATCCTTCAAATATTCCAAAATAGGATCCATCCAACAATACTCTAGATCCTTTTGTTAAACCTATAGACACTCTACTGGTTGTCTTTTCGTACTCTTCTCTAGCAAGTATTCAATGAATATCCTCTCTTCTTAATTTGGTAGGCTTATAGAGGCTAACTTAGATAGTTTGTCTGTTGTGTAATTTTCCGTTCTTGGAATCTTCATCAGTTGCCTAGCCTCAAAATCTAAATCAATCTCCTTTGCCAACTGCAGGTACTTGACCATATTCTCATCCTTAGCTATGTTAATTCCTATGACTTGATTCACTACCAATTGGGAATCAAAAAACATCTCTAAACACTTTGCTCTAACTTCTTTGGCCAGCTTCATCCCTGCTAATAATGCCTCATATTCTAACTCATTATTGTTAGTCAAAAATCTAAACTTCAGAGTATATGAAATCCGAGCTCCCATCAGACCTTTTAAAATCAAACCTACTCTACTTCCTTTATATGTAGATGAGCCATCCTTGCTAATAATGCCTCATATTCTAACTCATTATTGTTGGTCAAAAATCTAAACTTCAGAGTATATGAAATCCGAGCTCCCATCGGACCTTTCAAAATCAAACCCACTCCACTTCCTTTGCATGTAGATGAGCCATTACTGCTAATAATGCCTCATATTCTAACTCATTATTGTTGGTCAAAAATCCAAACTTCAGAGTATATGAAATCCGAGCTCCCATCGGACCTTTCAAAATCAAACCCACTCTACTTCCTTTGCATGTAGATGAGCCATCCCTGCTAATAATGCCTTATATTCTAACTCATTATTGTTGGTCAAAAATCCAAACTTCAGAGTATATGAAATTTGAGCTCCCATCGGACCTTTCAAAATCAAACCCACTCTACTTCCTTTGCATGTAGATGAGCCATCCACATATAGCTTCCAGGTCAGTTGGTCATCCCATATAGCAAATCTCTTAGTCCCAGTAAACTTCAATATAATGTCAGCTAAGATATGAGCCTTGTATGCCTTTCTAGGTCAATATTGTATCCTAAGTACACTAAGTTCCAAGGTACATTTCACCATTTGCCCTAAGGTATCAAGCTTGTATAGAGCTTGCTTCAACGATTGATTAGTTAGAACTATGACTTAGTGAGCTTTGAAATAAGGTCGAAGTTTCATAGTGGCTATAATGACAACTAAAATGAACTTCTCTAACTTAGTGTTACTCAACTTCGGATCTTGTAAAACATGGCTCACATAATACACTAGCCTATGCATTTGTCCTTCTACCAGTACCAACATAGAGGAAAGAGTTTGATCACTCATGAATAAATATAAATAAAGAGTTTCTCCTTGGTGGTTTAGTTTGGACTTCCTTTAAGGCTTTAAAGGCCTTCTTGCCATCTTTAGTCCACCGAAATTCAAATAGATTTCTTAAAAAACTAAAAAATTCCACACATTTTTCAACACTTTTAGAAACAAACCTATTTAATGCTACCATATGACTAGTTAGCCTCTAGACCTCCTTGATAGACTTTGGTGACTCCTTATCTAACATAGCCTAAATCTTCTTAGGGTTAGCTTCAATTTTAAGATGCATCACCATAAAACCCAAAAATTTCCCTAAAGATGCATCAAACCCATATTTTTATGGATTCAATTTCATATTATAGTTCCTTAATGTATTGAAGGTCTCTTAAAGGTCGACAAGGTAGCCATCACTTATCTTGCTTTTAGCTATCATATCATCTACATAAACCTCAATGTTCCTATGTAATGTGTCTCTAGAGTTGCACAAACAAAGAAATACAACAACGAAGAGAACTGAAAGAAAATAAAGGAAAATTAGCAAAGTCCCAACAGTTTTCAACTGGATATGACACACCAATCGATCTTACTCAACCTACAGTCCGGCAAATATTACTCACCGATCCGAACTATAGGGTCACTCACTACTATTCCTTGCTAAAGGAAATAGATTAGAGTTAAAAGAATAATGAGATTAGTAGGGTTGCTCAAAAGGGAAACTTGTATATTCTGATAATGAGATATGGTGATGATGATGATGATAACTAAGTACAAAAATGAATGGGTTTTATATATTAGCCCTACTAGGGTTACAACACATAGGGAAAAGATAAAAAGGGTAATTTAAAAATAGAATACATGAAATATACTAAAAAGGGGTGAAAGAGACAAAGAATATTATATATAGAAAAGTAAAGAATCATTCTAGAATATTGTGTCAAAAGATACGTATCATATAGTGGTTGGCAACTTGGAATATAACATAGTTTGGACAAAGTGAAGGAAAAGGGTCTGTCGTTAAAGTCAACCTAATTTGGTTTAAGTTAAAGCTCGATCAATCAAGGATGTTGTAATACTCTTCAAGTCAAGTATCTCGCTATTTGGCTTAAACTGGGGTCAGATGTTGGTCAACTTAGACATATGTTTGAGATTGGTTTGCTTGGATGTTGTTTGGGTTAGGGTATAGAAGCTCGACAAGTTAGCATGTCTGCTCGATAGCTTCAGGATTTATCTAGGCACATGTGGGAGCTTGGTACTTAGGTCAATAGTAAAAGTAAAACATAGAGGTCGGAGTAGAAATCCTTGTCCTCGATAGAGCCTCAAGCTAATATTCTTCACATGAGTCCTTGGAGTCCTTTAGCTCAGCTACGCATGATTGATCTAGGGGGTAGATTCCTATCTCTATGTATTTGAGGTTTGAATATCTTCATAGCCAACCTTTGGTATGTAACACCTACATTCTTTAATTCGAACAGCATGACCTTGTAACAATAAGTTCTAAAGTTTGTAATGAAAGAGGTGTATACCTCATTGAAAGGATGCATCTTTATCTTATTGTACCGAGAGAAGGCATCTATGAAACTCAGCAAAGCATGTCCCAAGGTTAAATCAACCATCTGATCTATCCGAGGTAAGGGGAAATAATCCTTTAGACATGCTATATTTAGGTTGGTGAATTTGATGCACATCTTTTACTTTCCATTAACTTTCTTAACTAAGATACAATTTGCGAGCCATGTAGGATAAGGCTCTTCCTTGATAAAACCTACCTTCAACAACTTTTAAACTTGTTCCTCTATAGCTGCTTGCCTCTCTAGAGCAAAATATCTCTTCTTTTACTGTACGACCTTCATGTTTGGATTAATGTTCAACTTGTAGGTGACAACTTCCTCAGGGATTCTAGGTATATCGGAAGGAGACCAACCAAAGATATCCTTATTAGCTTAAAGGAAACATACTATGCTTTCTTAGAGGTCGGTTGACATACTAGCTCCGACCTTCGTAACATGTTTGGGATTGTCACTCAACTAAATTGTCAACTTTTCCTTTATAGGTTCTCCTCTTACTTGTAGGTGATTTCTTATGCCTTACTCAATGTTGTTAACTTGATCCCTCTTTAAGGCCTTTAAGTACAAAGTTTGAGCTAAATACTTGTCTTCATAACATGTTCTTACCCCAGTTAGAGTTGGAAACTTCACCTTTTAATGGGCAGTTGACACTACTATCTTGAAAGTGTTGATGGAAGGTTAGCCCAAATTTGCTACCCTAGTCGTAATGACTAACACATGATTATGAGGGAACTAAACTCCTTACATATCCTTCTCCAACAAAACAATCATATCATCAAATCTATGTCTCTTTCCTCTTAAATTTAATACATGATCTCCTTCCACATCTAATGAATTTTTCACGGGCAAAGTATTCCCTCTTATTGGTCAACTAATTATCACATTAATTATGCCTTAGGGAGGTCGATTGTCCCCTCTTTCTATTTTGCGCCACCAAATCTTGATTATTAGGTCAGGCCTCAACATTCCATGGTTGCTATTCAATCCTCCTCCTTTGATTAAGTTGCTCAAAGCACTCCTCTCTATTTTCCCTAAACTTCCTCAAATATCCCCTTTGAGTAGCGTCCTCAAGTGTAGTTTTCAAATATATGCATTCATTCATATATGACCTTGATCTTCATGAAAATCACAATCTTTGTTGGAGTTCTTTCTTGAAGGTTAATCTTCATTTTCTTTAGCTAAACTAAGGAACCCTAATTTCTCACCTCCATCAAAATATCTAACATAGGTTAGTTGGGGGGGTAAGGTGGTGTCTGCTTAGTAAAGTTTTGAATTAGCTTCGTTCGATCTCCTAGAGGTCAGCTAAGCTTACTGTGAACATAAAATTTATTTCCTAACCTTTCTTTCACAGATCCGTTATCCTTTTTTAACCTTCTTTCGTACTTGTTTTTCTCCAACTCTTTTCTAGCTTACATCTTATCCTCTTAACGAATGAATATTTTCGAACTCTTAGTAAAGTCATCCTAAGAGGTCGGTGGGTGCTTAACAAAGGACTTAAAGAAGTTGGAATCTTCCCCGACTCCTCTACAAAAGGAATTAAGTGCCATACTCTTGTCACAATTAGTGATTTCAATCATCAACTGGTTGAACCTATGGACATAATCTCTTATCGACTCCCAAGGTTTCTATCTAATTAATGTTAAGAGTAACAAATCTTTGGCGACAGGTTTGTTAACTAAGAAATATTGGTGGAACTCATTTGCCAACTAATCGAAAGAAAAAATGGAGGCTGCTTTCAATAACTTGAACTAGTTGCTGGTAGACTTCCTCAAAGTAGAAGGAAAGACCTTACAAATAATCGCATCAGACAAACCATAGAGTTGCTTCAATGTCTAAAATGTATTGAAATGGTCATGTCGGTCCTTTCTTCCATCATATTGTCAAACTCTACAATACTTTGAATGAAAGGGCTTACCTGTTTACCCCTCATACCAGTTTCCCTCTTACAAGCCCCCTTTGTAATCAATTTCTTAATGTAATCTTCCATGTCTTGTAGACACATGTCTATTATAGTTCTTTGTGGCAAATGAGCAGTTAAATGCTAGATTCTTCCATCTATTGGTATTAGCATTTGTGGTGCAATTTGAGCTATTTAGGCATGTAATGATATTTGCTAACAATTTTCTTCCTCTCATGGTTCCTACCTTCATTGTGGAACAATCTCATCCACCATAAGGGCCTTTCCTTAGAGTTGTCATAATGCCTCTTCATGTATAGTTGGGTCAATTTCCTGTCTAAGCTATTATAGCAAAAGGAGTAGAAGAAGAGGCAGCATCCTTCTCATTGAGTCTCTATCACAACTCTCCATTGTTGGCTCAGACTTCCTCAAGCTCTTTTGCGTATTTAGCACATAATGCCTCCAATTGTACTACAAGTGAACCACCATCATCTTGTTCTCGATGCTGAGATGTTTAATTATGAACTTTGGTCTAACATACCTCCGAGGTGTGCTGCTGTGGGGATTATTCCTGCTGATTAGCTCAAGAGGCCCTAATACCCCCTCCCCTTAGAGCGTCATTGTATTTAGACTTAGTTCTACTCATTGTAGGTGTTTTAAAATAGATAGTGCCAAATTGTTGATACTCAAAATTGGTATTTGAGGAAATTGGATACTTCACTTGAAATTGTTCTATAAAGCTAAAAGCAAATGAGGCTATGGGGTGGGGTAGTGTTAAGGCAACTATAGTGTAGCAACTTCGATGCTTAAGTTAGATTAAGGGATGTAAGGTAAGAAAAATACTTGAAGAGAGTGTAAAGGTGTCTAGAAGAACCTCATTGTTGCATTCTGATCTCCTTTTATAGCCAAAGGTTGGTTTGAATCTAGTAACCGTTGCCTCTAAAACTTGAGACATACATCAAGTTTAAATTTAGGACCATTTCTAAATTTTAGGGGACTTAGCTGATGTCATGGCAGTTGGTGGGTGATTATTTAGGCAAGGAACCTAATTGTTCATACTTGATGTTAGAATTTGAATCATCTAGGGCTGATCGAGTCAAAAGCTGATGTGTAGGTAGTTACTTTGAGTTGAACAAGGCTACTCTAATCTATCTTGGTTAGGTTGTTCTGTCCAGTTTAGGCAAATCTAGCTCATTAACCTCCCCGAGTTGGTCCATACATCAGGAGTGACCTAAAGGAGGTTGGGAATAGTGAAAGAGGAGGGTGTGCACCGAGGGTAGGTTGAACACCACCCAATTTAGGTTGGCTTTGACCTTAGAGAAAAATCACTATTAATAATTATATATTAATACACCAAAATTAATGTACAAACAAGTAAAATAAAATTAAAAAAAAGGGGATAATTAGAGATTCACTTTAATTTAGTGAATGGCATGGCAATCTCCTATGAAGGGGTAAAGTAACACTTGTATAAACAATTAGGACAACTAATACCACAAGAAGAGGGGATAAAGTAATAGGTTTTACTCTTGAAAATTCCCCATAGACAAGTGACATCCTATAAGTTCAAGGGACCTTCTCCAACTATAAGTTTGGTCAATTTACAACTCTAGGAAATTCAAAAGTGATAGAAGAATGAGCTAAAATAAGCTTAAGGGAAATTAGGAAGAGAATTGGGAAAATTAAGGGAAGAGCTGATGTAAGTGTAAAACCAAGATCAACTTATAGCCTGACCTTCAACCAACAACAAAGCCAAAAAGGAGGACCACTGAATAGGCATTTTCGACAACCCCACTATTGCTACTGGTTGTTGAAGAGCCATTCATTAATAAGTGTCTAGTTTTCCTCTAATTATTCTCTAAAATTCTAAAAATAGCAAATCTTTTTCAAAAATTATGAAACTTGGTTTTCCTAAGTATTTTTGCATGAGGAATTTAAATATCAAACTAAATTTTTCAACTATGAGCACATGTGTATGTTTTCCTTTCTTCTTCTTGATGATTCCTAAATTTCTAAACTTAAAGATGGGAACTTTGTCCCCTCTTCTTCAAGATCACACATAATACATGTCTACTCATCTAATCTACCTAATTACCTAACTAATGAATAATATAAAGCAACATAAAGTAACTTAATTACATACCTTAGTTTGTGTTGGAATTAAGGAAACAAAAAGGAAGGTGTTGAAGGTGAAATGGAAGATGGAAGCTCTCGGCAATGGAGGAGCGGATTTTACTTTGTTTCTTTTTGTTTTGTTTTGTTTTTGGAATGAAGAAGAAGGTGTGGTCTAATAGGAAAGGAGTGGACTGTAATTTAGGAGAAGAAGGAAAAAGAAATGCAAAAGGAAAAGAAAAGAAAAGAAATCATGAGAAGAAGATATTTTCTTCAAATGAAAAGGAGACTTTTGTTGACTTTTCAAATTGTTGACTTTAGTCAACATGTGTTGACTTGGTCAACTTTCCTTAAGCATATATAATTTTGTACACATAATGTAGTAATTAAGGGAAATTAAGGGAAAAATTAAGGAAATGAAGGGAAATAAAAAATTTAGTGAATTAATTAGTAAAAATAGATAATGAGATCTTCCATTAGGTATTTATATCCTATATACGCCATTTGGTAAGCTACTTAATATAATTAAGATGAAAACTATCATTTAGGGTATTAAGGTTCATTACATTTAGCCTAATCTTCAACTATACCCCTAACTCTATGTAATACTATCTTAATCATATACTTAAGAAATAAACGTAATCTAGGATTCATTATCTTAGTTTCTAAAGGACTACTTGAGGATTCAAAACCTATATGTACGAATGAAAGTCGTCTCTAACCTTTTACTAATGATTTGGCAAAATACGAGGATTATATTATCAATTTAGAGTTTTAAGGTATATTATGATAAATTAGTGCACATATGTCTTTATGGTTATCATTTTAGGGTTTTTATCACTTTTGAATGAAATCTTTAACATTTAGATACATTTAGGGTAGAAAAGTTTTTTACCTGATTGATTAATTCTTTTAGGGTTTTCACTTTCATTAACCTTATCAACTCTAAATTATCTAATATACACGAGTCTATTTCAAAATGTAGATCGAAAATTTTAGGGGTTTACAATAAATGTGTTACCTAGGCTTGTATTGAAATCATTCATAAGATTATATAGCTGTGATGCTCTAAGCTTAGCCCACTGTTGTGAAGATTTCTACCATCATTTGTTGTAGTGATGAGATTAGATTAGAGAAAAAGTATTTTATAAAGTTCAATGACTGGTGAAATTCAAATTCTACCTTATCCTTAACTCAAGGATGGTAGCAGCAATTCGTTTTCAAGTACTAAAAGTTAAGAAAAATTTTTAAATGAACATTTTGAAGGTGAGGTGTTACATTAGTTAAAAAAAAAAAAATAGAATACTATAAAAGAATATAATGGTCTCGTGGATGTGTCTTTTATACTTTAGAATGATAAGTTATGAGGTCAATTTTATACATTTTTATTTTTTGTTCTAGTGATCTAATAATTTGACATAAATAAGTAGAAAAAAAAAATATATCATCACTTCTTAGGATTGAGTTAAGTCTAGAGTAGATAAGGTACGAGATTTTACCCATATCTTACCCTATAAAGTAAAGTTCTTAAAATTTGAATCTAGAACCAACCTTCTAGCATCTTGAATTCACCATAGAACCTATACCTTATAAAGCTTATAAAATATAAGGTACTATGTGAAATCTATAACTTTTACCTTTCTTTTTAAGAATTTCAAACTTATATAATCTTACTATTTAGCAAAGGAGAAACGATAAGGGGAAAGAATGGAAACTAAAGTTAGAGAAGAAAATGGTAAGGAGTAATAGAAAAAATGGAAAATGTAAAGTAAGAGAGGTAGCATTAAGTTTATATATAGGGTTATTAATTTATAGGTTTTAGGCTCATTTCTTTCCTATAACATTCCTTGGTTGAAAAATATATTATTATAAATCTTATACATTTATTAATATAATTAAATAATTTTTTAAGGGTAGATATTGGTTACCCTTAAACTATACCTTTATACCTAAAAAGTATATACGTTTCAGGGTAAGTATGAAATAAGAATACCTTGTAATTGTATCTTACCTTATAAGAGTAGGTTCTAGAAAATTTATATCTAAATCCTACCCTATGACTCTTAATACTTACACAGAACTTGCCTGACCAAGGAGGTCGTAGATGAATACCTTATACAATAGGGTTACTTGCCCATCCTATCACTTTTATTGAGTGCATTTTTTCTGATATAGTTTAAGTAATACTCCGGATTTTCACAAAATTTTACAAAAGACCATCAACTCTAATCATTTTTTAACACTAGGTACAGTGTCTATGGATAAAGGGATAATTATACAAAAAGTCAAACATCTTTTTTATTATATAAATATTTTGAAAATTTTATCATATATTAGTTAACGAATAGAGCCAAGATGGTCACAACAAACGAAAACACAATAAGCAAATATATCATGTTATTGTGTCGAAATTATTGATTATATTCTCTTACATAAGTACTCATATCATTATGATATCCAAATTATATTTGAAATTTTTATATTCTTTAAGATATTCTTAAGTTGTTTGACATACTTTAAGAATTTTCATCAATAACTCTTTTCAATAATGAACAAAAAGCAATAGAGAAATAAACTCCGAGGATATTGACATGTTGAACATATGATGCAAACCAATAAAATATATTTAAAAAATGTTTAATACATATAGTTGAAAAAAAAAAGGTGAACTTAATCTAAACCTCCTTATAAGTGGATAGTAAATACAATCACATTTAATGGGATAAAGTTAATTGATAAATATGATGAATTTAGCTTAAAATAAACTTTATAGACCATTATTCATATTCAAATAGAATATTACATTGATAATGTCTAGATATAGGAAAAAAGAATGACCATTTCACTACAATGCATGTTCATCTTACAAAAGCTTATAAAAAAATGGCTATATTAGAAAATATTTGTTTTACTAATGAAATTAAGCAACTCTTAGTATTATCGATAATTTGTTCATAATTGGCCTTCATGTACACGATCTCCTTTGTTGCCTTAGATCTAAATCTAAAGGGAATCTTACCTACTCTCATGATCAAACAATTTCGCTCTCTAGCTTTTCTCTTGATTGTAGACTCGAAATTTCCTCCATTACAAAAGAACTTCTACATTGTGATTGATCTTAAAGGATAAGAATCAAACCTTGGAATGGTATAAGTAGTATATTCATGTTCTTTTGTGCTTGTTAAGAATTATGCATGGAGAAGTATGTAGATATGTGTATCTAAGGTTAAAAGAAATAGATTCAAGAATAATTTAAGTTAATTATGAATATATTCTACTAATTGTTAAATTAATGTATCATATTAAAAATAGAAGAAAAGGTTAATTTTAAAAATTAAATAATATTTTGAAATAACAATTTCAGGATTTGTAATAAAAAAAACATTGTGATTCTTGAAATTATATAAGAAAAGAGTTTTTACATATTATAATATAATATGATTAAATATTACTCTAAACCATATATGAAATAATTCATATTATATATGTCAACTGTGATAATCTAATAAATAAATTTATTATTTTCATTAAAGTGTATATATTTACATTTAATTTGCAGCAAAATTGCTAAGACAATTATAACCCAATGATATGAATATTGCTCTCTCAATGGTATAAACTAGTTCAATTCACCCTCTTAAAATTGTAATATGATAGTAATTGGGAAAAAAGGGTAGATTGTACGAACCACCTTAAAAATATTCATAATTGCATAGACACCCCATGTTTTCAAAATTAAGAACATTCCCTCGCTTGACACATGTAGATCACATTACTTTTACTTATGAGGATGACAAAAAATTGACATTATAAATAACATAGATTATATATCTAAAAACAAAATAGAAAGGAAAAACATATCTACTTTCAAAATTAACAAAAACAAAATCAAATAAAAAAAAAGAAAATAAAAATGATCTTGCCATCATTCTTTGGCAGCTTCCATTAAATCAAAACTACATTATTAAATTCATATAAATATTGTTTTTCACAACATTTATGAACCTAGAAATTTTATCCCCAAACTAATTTGATAAAATTAGTGAGACTTTTTTTTTTTCTTATTACTATAACTTCTTTATGAAAGATTTCGTACATTGTTGTCACTCTACACTATGCAACTACTTCTTTAACTTCACAACATAGCAATACTTATTGTTGATCACGAAACCATGTTATTATCTTTCCTTGTAATGCTATTTGATTGTTATGTTATTATATCATTTTTTAGTTTTCTTTTCTATTTTGTACTTATTTTTTTATTATTATTATTATAAGTTGACATGTTTTTATTTTCTTTAAGTTGACATGACAATTTTTGTATTTAGACATATGATATGTTTCATTTAAATATGTGGTCTACATGTGCAAGAGGGGATAAAGTGATCAATTTAGAAAACAAGGGGTTTCCATGCAATAATAAAAATTTATAGGGATAATTTACACAATTTTTTTTAAAAAAATTAGACCTAAAATTTAAGCATTGCAAGGACCTTAATGAATAGAGGGCAATAAAATTGTCAAAAATGAATTATTGGGAAAAAAGGCTAAAAAAACTAAAAATATCTTAATATCACATTTACTACCCAAACTTTGCTAAAATGTCCAATTTACAACCTATACTTTTAAAAGATCAACTTGCTAACTTATTAAACTTTTCATGATCATTTAACACATAGCATTTCAAATGATTTATATATTTACATATATTATTAACTTATGGACAAAGACAATTAAATGTATATATATTATATCAAACCTATGCATACCATTAGGGTTGATCCACTTGTTAATGACTTTCTCAATGTGGAGCCATTCTACTTTGGTTTATATAATGGGTTTAAATAGTAAAACTAAACAACATGAGACTTGCTCTCCCATGTATATATGCATATTTTTGCACCACTTGTTTTACTTTAATTTACTTCTAAACTCTAAATGCCAAATACATAATCTACTTCATGATATCTTTTAATTCATACAAATTTTTTCATAAAAACTAATCTAAACATGCTTGAAAATCTAAGGAAATTTTCCTTATCTAGTTAAAGAATGAAAGCACGAAAGGTATGTGTATGTATATTTCTATGGGTGTGGGTTACACTAGTGCATGCTACATAACGAGTTGCACTACAATGACTAGGAATATAACTTGAGTTGCGCATATGGGAGGATCGGGAGATTAGAATAAGGAGGAAGAGTATGCAATCTCAAAAAAGCTTTAATACGCGGTATGATAAGTAGAGAAGTTTGATGATATCAAACTCCACAACTGATGAAGAATGGGGCAATGTTATGAAATATTTAAGTATTTAATCCTTTGAGGCAAGAATTTGATAGAGTAATGACGTCTATGCCAAAATTCTCCCTTATCCAAATGTAGTAGAGAAAGAGGTATCCATAGGAGTTGGCTACTAATCTCATCCATTGAATTGTGATGATGATCAATAGCTAGGATCAATCCTTCCCCATAATGGAGTTTAAATAGGCTTCCTTCATAAGCTTAGGCATAATTTAATACCCTAGATTTTAAGCCTATACGATTACTTTAGGAATCCGAGCCCCTAAATTTAAGGTATCGGTCTAAGATATTAGTTTAATTTCAAACTTTACAGTAAGGTTAGAGTTAGATGAAGTCATTCAAGTAAAGTCAACTTCTCAAAATAAGCTATACAAAAATATTAATTTATTGCTAAAGTCGATAAATATCGAAAATATGAAATTTGAGCATTTAGATATAACGGGATATTTGAGATAACTTATTTAACTTATAAAAATAATAACTGAAGTTGAAATTATACATGTATTAACATAGAACATGCATTATTTGTATTAAATAGACATATATAATAATAAATTATTATTTAAATAAGGTAAATTAATATAAAAAATTGAAAAATTAATAAAAATGTAAGGATGAGTCATCATACCTATGTGGCAGCTTAAAATTAATTTAGATGATGAGTCAAAAGCAAAGGAATGAGAAAATGATACTTTATGCATTGAAAATCCAAAAAAATGACATGTATAAGCCACATGTTCAATTTTTATAAATTCTTATCCAATTAGAAAATATAAATAGGCTTTGTACACTTCAAAAAAAATATTTTGGAAGTCTGAAAAAAAAAAATAGAAAATCACTCAAAAAAATTTCGAAACAAATTAGAAAAAAAAAAAAAGAAAATTAGATGAAAAACAGGGCATAGAATTTGATCAGGTCGGTTCAATTGGCTATCAGTGTCCAATTGTGGTGGTCATTTGGGGTCAAAGAAAGCACCACCAAAGGAGGTGTTTCAATAAGGTTAGGTGGCTAGAGGGTGGTCGAAGATGGCCGATTCAAGTGAACTAAATTTTCGACCGAAACTTTGTAATTTTTCTAAAAATAGCAAATGATATTATTTAATTATGAAACTTGGTTTTCTGGAGTTATTTTATGTGTAGAATAATGTAATAATTTTATTTTAGTAAAATAATTATTTGAAATATAAGATCCTTAAGAAATGGCTCTATTTGGATGAAAATTGAATTAAATTTTAGAAATAGTAAATAATGTTTTTCGAGTTGAAAATTTGTATGTGACATATTGAATATATGTATTTAATTGCAGTAACAAGAATTTTTGAAAATAATTATATTTTCTATTTATTGTAATTATATGGGATAAAATTGGCAATTTGGATGTTTTAGTGAATTAATTAGTTTTTAACAAAATCAAAGTATGAGACCTATATATTATGATTTCTAGATGTTCATAATGATGTTTGAGACACTTGAATTTTATCTTGTGATTAAATTCACTTGTTTGCTTAATTTTCACTAATTTTGAGTTAAAATTGCTATTTTCATAGAAATATATAATAGCTATTTTCGTATAATTCATGGCCAATGATTAAACTAAGTATTTTTGTGAGTCTATAGGATTTTTTGTGGAATGAATCGGGCTTGTATACTATTTATTATATATTTTCATAGTATAAAGCTATATATTAGCTTAATATATGATATAGTAATTAGTACTAATGTGATATTTGTCAAATATGTAAAGGATTAGTATTTTGGAGTACATAATGAATGCTGACCAGCTCGGGGAATGAGGAATTTTATGATTTTAATTTAGATTTAGGATTTAATTGAGTTAATTAGGAGGTTATAATAACATACAGTCGAATCAGTAACACGAAAGAGTATTTTTGGATATTTTGAAATATTGTTTAGTTATGATCCTTAAGATATCTTAATAGTACTTAGAATAATGATCGTGGCAATATAAAATTTACTAAAATCGAATAAAAAAAAAGAAGATACAATCGAATTAAGCTTGGAAGCGTAATAGCGAAAATGCATAAGAACTAAGTATTAACCTGATAGTTGACTTAGGGTCTGTATGTATTTTTCTAAGTGTGATAGGTGTGGAATGACCACATCATAAAGCTTAGGATTTTATGCTACTGTCGAGCTTAGGTAAGTGGATATTTCTATTTTTGTGCAAGTAGACCTATGTATACTTAGCTTAGAGTTAGTTGTGTTTTGAATTGTAACGACATGCTGGATTGATTAGATACTTGATTCTGTTGAATATGTGTTGAAAAAGTGAAATGTTTCTTTGTATATGACTGATTCATCAATATGTATTTCAGTTTGGAAAACTTGGAAACTAAATTGTTCTCTATGGTATTCGCCCAAGCGAGCCTTATGCGAAGAAATGTAATGTAAAGCTGAGAAACAAAGTTGAAGTTGAGATAGTTGAATTGTTTATAACGTGGAACTTGAGATTTGTGCCTAATACTAGGTTATTGTGCTATTTACTACATTCATGGCATGGCATGAAAGGACCTATGGGTTGAGTTTCTAAAAAGCTCAAAAACTATTGAATTGGCTTTAGGACATATATAATGCATTGCTCAACTTATTCTGGCCACATTGAGTGACCAACTACATATTAGATTTTCAAACCATAGAGGGTGGTTTTTGTTAGGGATCCTACTCCTAGGTAGCTCCTTGCTGCCTTAGGTTCCTGGACATTGTATCCAGATGCCTGGGTATGTTGACTAACTAGATGAGGAATTGGAAAAGTATAGGATATCGATACCGATGCATGCCATGCACATGAGCATAGCAAGGATTTTCTGCATATACAGTGTATATTGATAACTTAGGTTATGAGATTAAATGTCTTATAGTACTGATCTATGTGAATGTACGTATGTGCATTCTATGTTTTTGTTTTATCCACTATCACTTAGCTCATAGAGAGCTAAGGGGATACTTATGTATCTTCAGGTTATGAAGAGAATTGATAGGGTAGCATCAATTAGGAAAAGTCCTTTGAGAGTGCGTAAGACGGAGTCAACCACTTTTAAAGAAGTTTTGTTGTATTTTGTTCTTAGTTCTATAAATGATCTGTATATATATATAAAAAAAAGGTATTGTATTTTTGGTTTGGTTAAGTTTGTTAGATGTAATTTTTTGTATAAACAGGTGTTAAGTTGAACTCCGTTGTAATACTTTTTTAAACAAGTATTCTTGTGTTAAGTATAAACAAGTATTCTTGTGTGATGGTACATCTTGTGCTATGCTAGGATGTGATACATAATAAGGCCTTATATGATGTGTTAGCCAAATGAAGAAAGATTTTTACTGGACAAGCCATCCAATGAGCCCTATTCGAAGCCTACTATGTCAAATCTCCCTTAATCATCCCAAATATATATATGGGTTTGACTCCTTAGGCCTTGTTACCTTTGCCTAAAGAGTGAAACTCAATTAATTAATTAGCTTGAAGCTTAGTTTTGAATTTAGCCCTCTATATTTAGCCACTTAGCTAAAGTCCTTCAAACAAAGTCAAAGGGGTTTGAGCATCAAATAAGCCTTTCAAATGGATCAAGTGTGTGTGAGCTATTGAATGGCTGCATCATTGCAAAATTCAATTGAGACTTGTCTTAGTGCATGACTTCACAACATTTCTTAATTGTTTTCCTTACCTTACGTAGCCCCCAATGTAATACTTTAAAATAAATATCCTTTATGATGTCTCTTTATGAGTTGATTTGCCTCTTTAACTCAATCAACATAAGTTATTTATCCCTTGGATTGAACTTTGTGCATTAATTCAATTTTATGATCTCATTGGACTGATAACCTTATAGCCATATTGTATTGACTTTCTTCAGATATAAGGGAATTCTTCTTATAGGGTCTTCCTATTTACATAATCATCAAATGCATTGAACTATGGTTATCCAACCTAAACCATAACCAAATGAAATATTTTTTTTTGGGAGCTTATCTTAAAAATTAAATTTTTCGGAAGGTCTGTAGTCCTTCCTAAAATACAAACTAAATTCATTTTTTGTCTCTCTTCTTTTTTTTAAGTGCATAAACTAACAGTTCTATTTAATTAAGCACATTCCTTCGATTGAACAAGACTGCCTCTTTTAAGATGTCGTGGCTAACTCTCAAAAAATCAAGGCATACATCTTTAATTAGCCTATGTCATGCCTCGAATTTCATTCTAACTAACGTAAAATGAAAAGCCAAACATTAAGAGCAATAGTCACATGTCTACATGTGAAGCCCACAACATACAGCCCAAAACTATCCATGCCATGGACATGAGTTGAGGGTTCACAAACCATTTTCCAAAATTTAATACAGTAGGCAACAAAGTATAGAGTAAAGGGGAGTAATATTTCTTCCTCTCATTTTATTTATCCTTGGGACATTTACATTGAAGAGGAAGGTAGAGGTTAGCATTTAATGGAGGTCTCCATTACCTTGATTCTTGAAGACAAAGACATCAAAGAAAGGCCAGAAGTATTAATATATATTTATTTATATATATATTTTTTTTTTTCTTTTTGTTCTCTATAAACTAGCCAAAGAATAGAGAACTAACATGTGCCTTGTTCTTGGTATTTCATCTAAAAATGTATTAGTGCCATTTAAGAGCCTCTTATTAAATTCAAGGGCCACCAAATGGTAACTTGAGTGGTACAAGGAGTTGACAACCACTTCTAACAAATGCAATATACATACAACTCAGCTTTCTTTTGAAGAAATCACTATAAGCTAAAGCTACGATGAAGGACAGGAACAAGTATAGTTCAGATCTATTAGTTAAAGAGATATACGAGTGTGATGCTCTAGTTTAGGGTTATCTTGACATATATGGATATGGTCTACTTTGTTTAGGAAGTTACTTTGTTCTTCTCTCTTGGTTAGCTATTGGTCGGGGCTTTACTACACTTTGAGAATGTTAGGGCCATCAGAAATTTTGACACGTTTAGCTTTGAGGTGTATCTTAAGGAGTTATACAGAGTGTTGTTCTATTAATATATGGAGAAGACCCATCTTCTTCATTAATATAGTCGTTTAGATTATTCATTTGGTATGTATCCTTAAATAGTTCTTGTTGATGGAGATTTTTACCTTAGGGTACTAAAGACCATAAGAGTTCATATCCAACCTATTGTCTTACACCAACGTTTTGTATTACATATTTGGCCTCTTTTATTAACCTTACAACCCCTATGGGCTTAATAGCTCAAGAAGCTGATGAGCTTAGAATATAGCCAAAAGCCCAAAGTACGTCAGACTAGTCTTAATTAGCTCAACCAAGTTATGGGGAGCTTGGGAAGACTTAGTCGAGCATACAAGAGGTCCAAATTCAAACATAAGCATGAGTAGTTAGGAATCTTTATACAAATTAGTACCTACTAGCCACTAACAACTTACCCACATTCTAGAATTATAGGGTACGATCTGTAATTCAGATCTCCTATAGGGATGTAAACAAGGTAGGTCTAAGATGGGTCATAGAAACCTAGGATCCATCTAGCTATCTTAATAGGGTTTCTAGACCCATCCTAAAACCCTATAAGGTTTTTAGTCCTATAACCAGAACATACCTGTTACCCTAATGGGGTGCCTCTTTCGTAACTAACGAAACTCATTTATTTTTTTATTTTTTTCCAATGACCTAGTTTTCACTTCATTTTTCATTACATAGGAAATTAATTTGTATTATTTATATTTATAAAACATGGGCAATGCAATGAGGACATATTAGAGGAGAAGCTACAAAAACATGCCATACTTTATCTATAATATATTTACAGAGCATGAAAACATGAAGGAGAAGAGTATAGATATATAGAGACAAAAGAGATAGATAAAGATTAGAGAAGGAACTAAGGTTAAAGATGCAAGATAGTAATTGATACTTTAGTAATCTTACTTTCTATTTGCTTTTTATTTAGTCAATATTATATTATTAATATATTATTTTTATCGAGTAACTTGTCTCCCAATAGATTTTTCTTAAATCTTAAAACTTGTCCTACAACTCTAATTGATTTTTAACTATATCTTAAAACCCATCCCAAAACCTTATCGGATAGTACCTTACATGGTTTTTAATGGATCGAGTAGGTCAGGTACCCTATTACGACTCGCCCATCTACATCCTTAATCCCTTATGTGAAGATTTTGGAGACAACAGTTACAAGATGGTTACTAAACTTCAACTATAAATAGAGTCTGGCCCCTACTATAAGCTTCTTCTAGCCACTCATACTTCGCATACTCTCTGCTTTCTTTACTTCCTTTTATTTTACCTACTAGAACCTAACTTAGACATTGGATAAGCTATGCTGGAGTCGCCTCCACACCACCATAGCATAACTTTCTTTTCCTTTAGCAAAATCAAGGACCAACAAGTGTTAAAAGTTTTCTTAAACCAATTTCGACTGTTAATAATTTGGTGCCATTTGTTTTTATACCTAAACATGGTTACTAAGACGTGAACAAGAGATGATAATACTCTAGGGGGAGTAATTCCCCCCTGCTTGGCTTAGGAAGAGGTATTTCTAGAGCAGCACACTAGAAATGCATCCTATGGAAATTAATGATACACTAATGCAAATTCAAACTCCATAAGAGGACACGTTGTGCATCTCGTAACTTGAAGCCTTGAATACAAGGTTTGCTAATGATTTGGAGGAAGTCAGGGCTTACAATCAAGAATTGAGGAAAAAACTTCAAGAATGTGATGTAACGTCTTCGTCTACCCCCTCTTTGGAAGTAGTAAGAGAAGAAGTTAACCAAGCTCCTCAATATGTCAAACAGCAGCATATATGTAGTAAGGCTTCCGTGATAATAAAGCTAGTCAACAACCACAACGTAATTTTCAAGCAAATGAGGATCTTTA
This sequence comes from Lumnitzera littorea, assembly GCA_024138015.1. Lineage (NCBI taxonomy): Eukaryota > Viridiplantae > Streptophyta > Magnoliopsida > Myrtales > Combretaceae > Lumnitzera > Lumnitzera littorea. Next base: position 58,237,867 of record JAMXBB010000007.1, on the reverse strand, counting down.
AGAAATACCATAACAAGCTCCGGCTTGTGGACATGTTCCCACTTGTATAGAGGGTAAGATTGAGCACTTAACTACTCATTTTGTCATAAAGCTGTTATTGACATGAGTTTGCAAGATCTAAAGGAGTACATCAAAAAGTCGGTGAATGAAGAGACTTTTAACAAGGAAACCAAACCAAAAGGAAGGAAATTAATTCCTTTCGTTTAAGAAATTGTAGAACAGGACCTGCCTCTAAGTGTTTAATTACCTCAATTTGACACTTATGATGGGACAAAGGACGTAGATGATCATCTCAACACTTTTTGTATGTCAAAGGAATTATATAGGTTTTTAGATGTCATTGCCTATAAGGTGTTCCCTTCAACCTTAAGAAAATCAGCGAGTAATTAGTTCAATTCGCTGAAAGCAATCTCCATCTCTTTGTTTGATTAACTAGCCGATAAGTATCAACAATATTTCCTTGTTGGTAAACCTCCTATAAAAGATTCCTCACTTTTGACCTCCATCCAACAGAAGCTTGGAGAAAGTATAAGAAATTATGTGCACCGATTCAATCAATTGATGATTGAAATCATTAATTATTATAAGTATATTGCACTGCATGCCATTTGCTAAGGTACGAGGGAAGACTTAGATTTCTTCAAATCTTTAGCTAAGAATCCTTTATCCTTACTTGATGAGTTCAGCACTAGGTTGGAAAAATTTTAATGTTAGGAGCACCAAATGTAAGCTTGTAGGGAGCTAAAAAAGGAGAAATTTGAAAGAAGGCCAGAGAAGGAAAGAGGATCAGTAAAGGTTTAAGGAGATTGGAAGAGAGCAATTCAACCTTTGCTGTACATGTGCCTTTAAACTAACCTATGTTAGATATTCTAATGGAAGTCTAGAATTAGGGATTCTTTGCTAGCTAGAGAGAATGAGAAACAATTCTACTAAAAGAAAATTGCAACATGTATTGTGATTTTCATGGTAACCATAGTCACAACATGAATGAGTGCATTCACTTGAAAAATGCACTTGAAGATGCTATTAAAAGAGGATATCTTAGGAAGTTCGTTGTATATAAAGAAGAAAGTATAGAACATCCCAGTTAGAGGAAGAAGATCGACTAATAGCCACATAATAATGATATCAAAGCTAATGATCAGGAATTGGTAGGTGGGGATAATATTAGGGTGATAATAGAGCTCTAAGAAAGGTGATTAATGTATTTTTAGAGGTCCAAGAGGAGGTAATACCTTGACTCAAGCTCCACAAACTCATAAGGAGATTGCATGTTGAATGTTTGAGGTAAGAGATAGAAGGTTGATGATATGATTGTTTTTCTTGATAAGGATATGTAGGGAATCCAATTTCCTTACGATGATGTACTAGTCATTACTACCAAAGTAGTTGACTTTCAAGCAAGGAAGGTCATAATCAACAATGGGAGCTCAATAGACATTATTTTCAAGCATGCATTTGACTAAATGTGACCAAAGCTAGAGAATTATAGGATGCAACCTTACAAGTACAATTTGTATTGGTTTAAGAATAAACCAGTTAAAGTTTAGGAAGTTATTACCTTGACCCTTCAGATCGGAGATGATGAGAACATGGTGGAGAAAGATGTGGATTTTGTAATAATTATTGCACCTATCCTATAATAGGATCATGAGCCAACCATCTATCAATAGTTTCAAGATGGTCATATCTACAACTCATCAAAAGGCAAAATTTTTTACTACAACAAGTATTGGAACATGTAATGGAGACCGATAGCTAGCTAGAGCTTTATAATTGAAAGTTCTAAAGAGAGGTCAAGTGTACCATATCGAGCAAGGAACTAGGTACTGCTTATAAGTATGATGTGTGCCTATGATGGGACATATATCTCTTTATCAGGCAAGTATACCTAGTTAAGTTATAGTATAGATTAAAATGGATGTTAAGTTAAAGTATCAATCCCATAAGAAACCAGTTATATGAGTATATTTAATTATTTTTTGTAGTGATACCCTCAAATTATTCAATTACCTAACTTCTCACAATAAAAGATTTAATGGAATAAACTACAAATAGAAAATAAAGATTGCAATGAAATAAAATATTAAACTAGCAAATAAAGATAAATAACAGAATTAAAACAATTAAATAACAACAGAATAACTAAATAACCAAATAACATAATAACATTAAATAATTAACAAAGAAATAGTATTTTCCTCAATAAATCTTTATTGTTGTTTACTAACTAATTCTAAGGGATTATTTAATCTTAATTGCTATATTAGGCCGTAGAGATTCCTGATTCTAATCCTATTCCTATGGAAATCAAATTATGAATTAACCAGGCTCGTGTCTTTAGATAATTCCTAACCTTAAGACCCTCTCTACCTAAATCACATCCAAATTGAGCATTTGAAGATTGCATTAAGTACTTAAATCTTGCTATTAGGTTGCTCTAATTTGAAAAGATTCAATACCTAATCTCTTAGCATACTCAATCTTTTCTAATTACGCTTGTTTATTTACTACAGGACTCGTATCTCTATAGTTAAGTTAGACATTAAATTAATAACTTAGGTAAATACTAATCTGATGACAATAAAAACGGTGTAATCAGATCACAATAAGTAAAATCATATATTGAATTTCATAAATAAAGATCACCCTTTAAACATAAGTAAATTAAAATAAAGACATGAAAACTAAAAATAGAGAAGCATAATGGAGAAGCCCTTTTATAATTCTAAAACCTCTAAATTAATGCTTAAGGGGATCTCTCTGTAACCTTAAGTTTAGATGTCTATATATAAGCAATGGACCTAAGATTATAAAGAAAACCTAATAAAAATAGAAGATTGGAAATCATTGCAACTTCACACTTAAAGTACATAGCCATGGTTACTGAGCGTATTCTTGCTCTTAGCATGAAAACTTGAAATTTCAAAAGAAATTCACAACGAAAGGATCACAGTTGGGGACCATGAGCATGGTCCTAGACCATGATCTCTTCATGACTTTTGTTCTTGCTCGAAACTTCTCTGCTTCACTTTTTGGTCCATGCTTTTGCTCTAATTAAGCTCGAAATTACCTAAGAATCCTTCAAAACTTCATAAAGTGCTCTCGAAGTCTTAAAAATAATAAATAAGTAAATTAAGCCAAAAATAGCACAAAATCTATAAGAATAAAGTCTAAATCAATGCAAAATACTTATAAAAAATATATGCTAATTTCATGTCATTAAATGCCCTTACACTTTAGTTTTTTCTTGTCCTTATGCTTTTACTTGTCTTTAAGAAAAACAATGAAAATAAATAAATAAATAAATATATATATATATATAGTTAACTATAATATTACAAAAAGTGTACCCTCAAAAGTAAATTGCATAGTAAAAGTTCTTTTCGAATCACCCTAATTCCTTAACTTCATAATATATTTAGAACACTTAGATATTAATAAATTGAGAACTATTAAATTTCAATGATCAATCTAGAGGTTTGTTGCATATTGGTTTGGATAATAATTGTATTGTTTGTGATATTATCTGGTCATATAATAATTGGACTTAACTATATTTGACTGATGAAGTAAAATTGGAACATGCATTAACATGTGTTGCATAAATTAATTCTAGCCATCACATCACAAGGAGATAGGGAAAGGCCATATGATGGTTGTTAATTTTTTAAATATAATGGTTTAGTACAGTACATACGTACTATATAACCTTACCTTAACTCATAGGAATACTAAGCGTTGGAGGTGCCAACTGCCCAACTAAGGGTCAAGTCCATAAACCTTTGTTTAGGGGTGAGTGTGGACTAAAAATAATTGATTTATTTAAATACGAAACATGGAGTTTCTTAAAAAGTAAGTACTAGTATAATACCTGAATTTGATTGATGTTGTGTATTGTCTAACCCTAACCTTAGAGGGTGTTAAATTTGAGTTACATATAGTAACTAGTTAACTATATATATTAGTTTGGCATGCTATTTTCTCATTCATGTAAATGCTTGAATTTAATGTATTTATAACTTGTTTGTCAGTGTAGTTGAGGGTTTACTCACTAAGTTGTTAGCTTACACCCTCTTAGGCTTTTGATGTAGGATTATCTTTTTGTCGACACTAGTCGTAGAATGCCAGAGGTTCGTATGAGGATTCTGGGAAAAAGTGATCCACTCAAAGCATCAAGAGGACATAAGTATATAGGCTTTTATATGTATTTTCATCTTAACTATGTTATAGACACTGATGCACTAGATCTTCCTTAATATAATCTTTATAGTTTAAATGATGTATATATATATAAACATGAGTATGTAATGATATCATCTTGATCAGATTGTTCTCGGGAAGCTAGTAGTTATAGAAGCCTTGTATATTGTATGAAGGGTTTATGATTAGAAGGGTAACCAATCTGTGGTTCTTCATGCGACATATGATGTCTACCATGAGTAGACCACCCCCAAGTTGTGGTAGATTATGTGGTATTAGAACATGAATATAAATGAGGCAAATAAAACACTAACCCTAGACATTAAGGCAACTTACCTAATGAGATTGAGTAGAAGTAGAACCGAGCTAAGTATTTAAGCTTTAACACTTAAATTTATGAGTCTTATATTGAAATAGCTAAAAGACTTCGTAAGTGCCTTATTAATTAGGAGTCGGCACTACAATTGATGACTAGATGAGTCATGTTTAGTCAACAACCTGGGTAAACATTGTATGATTATCGGTGATGTCTGCAGGTTCTTTGTGAAGATTTGGCTTTAGTGGGCAGTCCACATACTTTACTAGAAGTTTTTATTACTTAGAGTTATAGATTGAACAGTTACTGGTAGAATAAGAGGAATTATTGGAGTATACACTTTCTTAGTGATATGCTAATAAATGACGAAATGATGTACTTACTTGAATTCGAGGAAAATTTTGGTTATCCATATGAGATAGTATTTCTAGTATGTGTAGAGCCTAGACCAGAACCCTCTTTGTTCACTTTACGATAGGATATGGGTTATGGAGTTATACTGGCTATTGACCAAGGAATTGATCATACGAGAATAGTGGCTTAAGAGAATGCTAGGGCGATGGTAGAGTACTGGGCAGATATGGAAAGTTGTTTTAATCCACTACCAATTGGAAATGAGCAAGGGATTGGACTGGACGCTCTAGTGATGTATACTAAGCCTCCTCAAGAGTTACACCCTATCCCTAAGTTTAAATATTATCAGGTAGATGACTTCTACCTAAAGTTGTTACTGGAGGTGATCCTGCCATCATGCTCATGATCCAGCCAGATCCTTTAGACTTTTGGTTACTTCGAGAATGGGCTTAATAAGCTCCTAGTGAGGGATTAAGAGTAAACTTTAGTATTGGATCTACCTTTACCGTTCCTAATTTTGTGCCCTAAGGTGATCATAGCATAGGACTATTGTCTCATCTAAGATGGAAATAATGGATGACCTTTATACAACTATGATATGAAGTTGCTGCATGACTCCAAAGCGATCATACGTATTTCTTTTGTTGTAGATATTAGGATCATATGTGATCATTTTGTACTCTATGTGTTTTCTTATAGTGAGGTTACAATGTATTATGAGAACTTTGATGTATTTGATTGTTAAGATGATGGAAGTGATGTATTATGAAAAGCCTTGTGATACGGATTCGTGGATGAACATACGAACCTAATATCACACGTAACCAAAGGAGTGGGTCCAAGCCGCAAGATGGCTTGAAAAGTAAATGATAGTCGAAGGTTGAGTAAGGGGTAACCAAAGGGGTGCACCGATGAAGGATATGACACATTAACGCCTCATACGAGCTCAGGTCATACTTGATACAATGTACATGTGTAACCGGAGGTCACTCGCCACTAGTCTACGCTCAAAAGGGCTAGATAAAAGTAACTCAAGAGTAAGCAATAGGGATACTTAGCTCAAGAGAGTGAAAAGTTCAATATATTTGTCTCTATTATGATGATCAACTTTTACAGTATGACGGTATTTATATCATCCTTGTTAGAGCAAATCCTAAGTTACAGAAATTACAAAAGAATGGTCCTTATTTGTTAAAAACAAAAGAGAATAATTTACAAGGAAAATATGAAATTGTGCAAAAGAAGGAACGCGAACGTCCTTTGTCAGAAAGGACAGTATAGATATTAGTAAAAGGATAGTGTGCACGTGTTTTTACTATGATTCTGATAGTATTGTGGTCCGAGCAGGGGGTGGGCCTTTATTCAAGCCTATTCGACATCAGAAGGGGCTAGACTGTGGTTAGTTTAGGGATGGCTCACATTAGGGTTGGCCTTGGATGGTTGGCTCCTAACAATTCTACTTGCCCTCGGCATAGTGGAGATTGCTTAATTCATATTTAGCGCTTAGACTATGGTTTAGTGGAGGGTTTAGCTCAGCATGTTGGTTGATCACCTCAGTAACGTCTTGGATGGCATAGAGAGCAAAGTAGCTCGGTAAATTAGACTGGGGCAAGCATTGCTCCCGATGCTTAACTCACCTTAGATAGCTCAGCGAACCACTTGAGAGAGACCTTAGGCTCGGGAGCGTATAATCGACCCTTGATCCCTCTCATCCCTTCCATGTTGTTTGAGATTTGGGATCAAATCTGATTCAAGTCCAGTTTGCTTATCTTCGGGAGTGTAAGTTTGGAGGTTGGCAATATTGAAAGAGTCTGAGACTCCATATCCTTCAGGTGATTCAATCCTATAGGCATTATAATTGATCTTTTCAAGCACTCTAAAAGGTCCATTGGCTCTACAAGACAACTTGCTCTTCCTCAAGTTTAGGAATCGTCCCTTGGTAAGGCGTATCCAAACCAAATCACTTGGTTGAAATTCTTTCTTCCTCCATCCTTAGCTTCGCTTCTCAAGCTTAATAGTAGCTTGACCCGGTTGCTCTATAACCTTCTGATGCATCGTTTTGATGGCTTTAACTTTCTCGATGGCTAGTTAGTCATCATCATTAGTTATCGATTAAGGTGCTTAGTCCAATGGGAGCTCAAGGTTAAACTTATAAGCGACTTCGAATGAAGACATCCTTGTGACACTGTGGGCAGTCCGATTATAGGCAAATTCGATGATTAGCAGATATAGATCTCGTTTTTCGTTGGACAACGACCCATAACAAAGTTCTTACAGTTTGGTTGACAACTTTGGTCTGCCCATTGGTCTGTGGATGACAAGATGTGCTGTACAATAACTTGGTTCCCAGTCACCTCCAAAGTTTCCTCCAAAAGTAGCTCATGAACTTAGGGTCTTGATCTGAAACTATGGTTCTAGGTACGCTATGAAGCTTAATCACCTCCTACAAGAAAAGAAAAAGAATAGCTAAAGCATCGTCAGTCTTAGAGCAGGGCACGAAATGTGACATCTTGCTAAATCAATCCATAATGACCATGATGGAATCCTTCCCTCGAGACATCCTTGGTAATCTTAACATGAAGTCCATACTCAGCTTAAACCATGGTTTTGGTCGGGATCGACAAGGGTTGGTAGTATCCTTACTAGGCTCGACTCTTCGCTTTTCGGCAGATCGCACATTTTTCCAACATGGATTGGACATCTCTCTTCATCCTTAGCTAAAAGAATCTAGAGGATAATACCTAATAAGTTCAGCATTGGCTAAAGTGTCCTGTCAATCCCCCTTTATGTATCTCGTACACTAGCAATTCTTGCATAGAACAGGTCAGGATACATAACCTCCTCTTCCTAAATAAGTATCCATCCTCCCTATGATAGTCGTCCAGCGTCCATCCTTCCTCACAACGGATGTAGATAAGACCAAAGTATGGGTCCTTGGTATACAAATTCTTGATGGTTAAAAAACCAAGTAGCCCCATTGTAGTTCCTTCAAGAATGTATGTTGTCTCGATAGGGCGTCGGCCACTGCATTGTTCTTTTCGTTCTTATATTTTACGACATAAGAAAAACTCTCCATGAACTCAACCTACTTAGCTTGTCTCCGGGACAACTTCGGTTGGCTCTTTAGGTATCTCAAGGATTCATGATCAGTATATATCACGAATTCCTTAGGCAGCAGGTAATATTGCCATACCGTTAGGGTTCAGATTAAGGAGTAGAACTCCTTGTCGTAGACTGAATAGTTAAGTGTGGCTCCTTGAAGTTTCTCACTGAAATAAGCAATAGGTTGGCCTTCTTACATCAGTACCGTACCTATGCCTAGTTCGGATGCATCACACTCTACCTCAAATACCTTATTGAAGAGCAGTAAACCTAAGAAGGGGGTTGTAGTTAGCTTCTCCTTCACGTCTTCAAAACTCCTCCTCTCTTTCTCACCCCATCTGAATTCAACATTCTTCTTCGAGAGTTCGATGAGTGAGGCTACAATCATACTGAAATTCTTTATGAATCAGTTATAAAATGATGCCAAGCCGTAGAAACTCCTCACATCGGCAGAACAGGTTGGCTTGAGCCATTCTTTGATCACTCTTACCTTCTCACCGTTGACTCGAATGCTACCTCCGCTCATAACAAAACTCAAGAAGATCACCTCGGATCAGCAAAAGTCGTATTTCTTCAAATTGGTGTAAAGTTGTTCAGCTCAGAGTTTTGCAAGCACTTGTTGGAGATGCTCTTAGTGAGCCTTCAAGTCAAGACTGTACACTAGATTGTCATCAAAATACACCACGACAAACCTTCCCAATAATTCTCGAATCATATGATTCATAAGTTACATGAATGTGCTCAGTGCATTGGACAGCCTAAATGGCATTACAAGCCATTCATACAAACCATATCATATCTTCAAGGTGGACTTCTACTCATTGCCTTCACGCATTCAAATCTGATGGTATCCAGATTTCAGATCAATCATGGAGAACACTCTTGCTTCGCTTAACTTGTCTAGCATATCATCAAGCCTAGGTATAGGATACCTGTAGTTGATGGTGATTTGAATGATAGCTTGGCTATCTACACATATCCTCCAAGAACCATCCTTCTTCGATATTAATAGGGCTGACATAGTATAAGGGCTCAGGGACTCATGCATATACCCTTTCTTCATGAGGTCGTCTACTAACCTCTGCAGCTCGGTAGCCTATTTAGGGTTCAACCTATAGGCAGACTTGTTTGAAAGGGTAGCTTCTGGTTGTAGGTCAATCGTATGTTTGACACTTCGGATTGGGGGTAGACCTTTTGGTAGCTCCTCCGGAAATGGGTCGGCAAAGTCCCCCAATAGGGTTTTTACCTTGATCGACAGCTTTTCCTCCCCGAGTCTCATCTCTAGAAGCTTCCTAACAAGTAAATAGGTTAGTCCTTCTAGCTCTATTTCTCTTTTCAGTTCGACTCGAGTCAGTACCAAAGCCTCATTCTTTAAGGTTCAGCTAATCTAGGACTACATGATTTTTACTTGGTCGGCAGTCATGTGACTTAATTTCAACCTTCTCCCTTCATGCTCCATAGAACATGTGTTCCTCCTACAGTCATATATAACTGTTCAATCAAATATCCATGGTCGTCCAAATAGAATGTAGGACGTACTTATAGGCAGCATATCACAAAGTACTTCATCTTAATACTTACCTATACAGATCGACATAGACACCTGTTTGTTCACTTGTAGGGCTCCCTTATCACTGAGCCAATGAAGCTTGTAAGGTTTTAGGTGGGGCATGGTCAACAATTTCAGCTTCTAGACCATAAATGCAAAGGTTGCATTGGTGTAACTCCCATTATCAACAATTAGCGCGCATAGTGATTTGTTCACCTTGCACCTAATATGGAAGAGATTTTCTCTCCACTTGTCTTTAGCCACAAGACTAATGCTCATTGTCCTCCTCAATATTAGAGTAGTCAGCATGAAGTTGCCTTCCTTATTGTAGATAGCTTCTTCCTCGAGTAGCTCAGTCTGTTCATCCTCCTTCGATTCCTCTACTTTCTCATTAGTACTATCAACCTCAATGGTCAGCGTCTCACCTCTAATCACCATTGTTTGCCTATTTGGACACTGAGCGGCCATGTGTCCAAATCCTTGACATTTGAAACATTTGATCGCACTCATCTTCCTCCCTAAACTCTAGCCTTTCTTAAACTTCCTTGGTGGTTCCTTCTCCTCTACTCAAGTAGTCTGAGTAGGTCGGGTCTTAATGACCTTACTCAGTTCCATTCACACAAGTCTGCTAGGAACAAGTCGGCTACTGTTAGGATGGTTAACGGGTGGTCAAAATCTTCTTATTTGGTGCCTTTCTATCCTCTAGGCGGCTCGAATTACATCATTAAGCGTTTTAACATCCAGGGTTTCTAGGACATCCCTAATCTCATACTTCAATCTGCTAGTGAATCGAGACATAGTTCGGTCTTCTATCTCCACGACTTCACATCAGATCATTAGCATCTAGAATTCTTTAACATAAGCATCCACACTCGATGCTCCTTGTCTCAGTTCTTGTAGTCTCTTGAAGGCATCCTGTAAATAATAGCTCAGCATAAACCTTCTCCACATAACTCTCTTTATATCATCCCAACTCCTAATCTCTCGTTCTCCTTCCCTTCTTTTGGTGCCTTGTAAGTTCTTCCACCATAAGGCAGCATAACTAGTGAACTCTAACACAACAAGTTTAACCTTTGCATTGTCAAGCAATTCATGGCATTCAAACTGTTTTTCAATCTTATCTACCTAATCTAGATAGTCTTTAACATCACCACTTCCATAAAAACTTAGGATATGCATCCTAAGTCCTTTGACTCTAGGGGCTCGCACATTTCTTTCTTCAACTCCTTAGTACTCTTCTGCATCATCATCTCCTTTTACTTCTTCCTCAATCTCTTCAAGCATTAACCTACGTCTAGCATTCCTACTAACTCCTTCAGCTCAAGGTGGTCGAGTTAGGGCATTAGCTAAGCCAAATTGACTATTGCCTTGTTGTTGTTGCTCACATTCCCTAATGGGGCTATTTTTAGCTCGTTGTCTATCTTCTTGTACAACGGTCACTAAACTAGCTACCAAGTCAATAAGCCTATCCAAGTGGTCACCTACTGACTAAGGTGAGAAGCTTCCTTTCTATCCTTAGCTATGTCGAGTACTACTTTTTTGGTTCCCTAAAGTTCCTTACACACTTGAATCCAACATTGATGTTTACCTCATAATGACAATTTCCTAACAAATATACAGTTAACTATACTCTGTTTTGGTGTATCGAAAATAGGGGAAAATAGAGTACAAAATACTTCTCACTACTAAACTTCAAAGCTAACAATAGAATCACTTTCACACAAGAGTAGTGATAAACTATTAAAAAAAATAATAATAGAATTTAGCTTCGAATGTAGCCAAGCTTTGATACAAAATGATATGAACTCATTGATGAACACATGAACTTGATATACGTGTAATCACAGGGGTGGGTCCAAGCCACAAGATGGCTTGAAAAGTAAATGATAATCGAAGGTTAAGTAGAGGGTTCCCATGCATTGATGAAGGATATGATACACTAACACCTTACACAAGCTCAGGTCATACTTGATATGACACACATGTGTGGCTAGAGGTCACTTGCCACTAGTCTACGCTCAAAAGGGCTAGATAAGAGTAACTCAAGAATAAGCAACAGGGACACTTAGCTCAAGAGAGTGAAAAGTTCAATATATTTGTCTCTATTATGATGATCAACTTTTACAGTATGATGGTATTTATATCATCCTTGTTAGGGCAAATCCTAAGTTACAGAAATTACAAAAGAATGGTCCTTATTTGCTAAAAACAAAAGAGAATAATTTACAAGGAAAATATGAAATCATGCAAAAGAAGGAACACGAATGTCCTTTGCTAGAAAGGATAGTATAGATATTAGTAAAAGGATAGTGTGCGCGTGTTTTTACTATGATTCTAATAATATTGTGGTCCAAGCAAGGGGTGGGCCTCTATTCAAGCCTATTTGGCGTCAGAAGGGGTTGGAGTATGGTTGGTTTAGGGATGGCTCACATTAAGGTTGACCTCAGATGGTCGACTCCTAACAGTTCTACTTGCCCTCGACATAATGGAGATTGCTGCATTCAGATTTGGCACTTGCACTACGGTTTAGTAAAGGGTTTGGCTCGACATGTTGGCTGATCACATTGGCAACATCTAGGATGGCATGGAGAGCAAAGTATCTCAACAGATCAGACTGAGGCAAGCACTGTTCCTCGATGCTTAACTCACCTCGGACAGCTCGGCGGATCGCCCGAGAGAGACCTCAGGCTTAGGAGCATGTAATTGGCCCTTAATCCCTGTCACCTTGTCTTTTGGATCTAAAGTTATGTAGAGTATGGATGTAACCTCATTTTGTCTACAAGAAATGAAAGTTACAGCTTGTTTACTATAAGTGTCGAAATAATTATGTTTGCTTTCATTTATATAATGAATAGTAAACTTAATTATTTATAACTAAATGTTTTTAACTAAAAGTTGGAAATAAATTTTTAGTCGTAACAGGAGTAGATAAGGACCTCCATTAGGGCCTCACTTGCTCGTGAGGAAGAACCACATGTGTAGCAAGACCTTACAGACGACATATAGGTTGCAATTCAGGCACAAAATGAGTTGCTGAGGGTATTTTTAGCTAGAGAATGTACCCCACTTGCATAAGCCCCACCACCAGTTGTTGATAGGGAAGTGCCCTTACCACCACCTCATACTCTACCACTAGTAGATCAAGCAAAAGTTATGCCACTAGTACCACCTGATTTGAGATAGTAACATAGTATGTTGCCTGAGTTCATCCATTGCAATAAATACCTTAAAGGTCATGCTAGTTGGCCAGATGAAGCTAAGGATTGGTTAAACCAAGTAGAACGGTCATTTGAGGCCTTTGAAGTACCACCACACCTTCGTCTCACTTATGAGACTTATTTACTCAAGATGCGAGTGAGAATCAAAGCAAAGGAGTTTTAGAGATTTGATTACTTAGGAAGATTTCAAATGAGAATTTCTGGCTTATTACTTCCCTGGAAGTTTAAGGATAAGGTATAGTGAAGATTTGTTGGATATTGTGAAGGGAATGATGACTATAAAGCAGTATGAATCTAAATTCAATAGACTGTTGTAGTTTGAACCACCAAAATATTAGATAGTGATTGGCTAAAGATGTAAATATTTTCTCGAGGATTAGATCTTGAGATGAAAAGAAGGTTGTTAGAATTTGAGCCTAGAAATTCCATTGACTTGATTGAAAAAGCTAGAGTATTGGATACGGCAAAGAGACAAAGTGAAGAAACTGGCAAACAGAAGGTTAATGTATTTAGCAAACGACCTTTTGAGGAAACCAAAAGTAGAAACAGTAGTAAAATTAGAAGGGCTATGAAACCCTAAAATCCCATTCAAAAGAAAGCAGTTGGCGAAGTTGTTAAATGTTGGAAGTGCAAAGAAAACCATTATTCTAATGACTATTCGTAACTTTAAGGCAAATGCTTCTTTTGTGGTGAAAGTTCGCATTGGGTGACAGACTGTCCAAAGCAGAACTATAAACCCCTAAAATTTTCGATTTAGCTTCTGAAATAGACTTAACTATGTTAGATAATTTAAGAGTTAACAAGGTTAATGAAAGTGAAAACCCTAAAAGAATTAATTAATCACGTAAGAAACTTATCTACCCAAAATGTATCTAAATACTAAAGATTTCATTCAAAAGTGATAAAAACCCTAAAATGATAACCTTAAAGACACATGTGCACTAATTCATCATCGTATACCCTAAAAAAAAAAAAAACCTAATTGATAATGTAATCCTCGTATTTTGCTAAACCATTAGTAAAAGGTTAGAGACGACTTTCATTCATGCATATATATATATAATCCTCAAGTAATCCTTTACAAACTAAGATAATGAATCATAGATTACATTTATTTCTTAAGTATATGATTAAGATAGTATTACATAGAGTTAGGGGTATAGTTGAAGATTAGGCCAAATGTAGTGAACCTTAATACCCTAATTAGTATTTTTCATACTAGTTACACTAAGTAGTTTACCAAATGATGTTTATAGGTTATAAATACTTAAAGTAAGACCTCATCATCTATTTTTACTAATCAATTCACCAAATACTTCATTTCCTTAATTTCTCCCTTAATTTCACTTAATTACTACATTATGTATACAAAATTACATATGCTTAAGGAAAGTTGACCAAGTCAACACATGTTGACCAAGGTCTAAGGGTTGACCAAGTCAATAATTTGAAAAGTCAACAAAAGACATTAATGCATAAGGATAAAAAAAATCTAAGCATCTAATGATTGCTTTTCTTTTCCTTTCTTTTGGTTTTTCTTTCTTCCCTTCCTTTTATTGCCATCCATTCATCTCCCCTTCTAGACCCCACCATTCTCCTTCTTCCATAATCAAAACAAAGCAAAAGAAACAAAACAAAAAGCCCCTCCATTGCCGTGAGCTTCCCTTCCCCATTTCACTTTCATCACTTCTCTTTTTGTCTCCTTAATTTCAACACAAACTAAGGTATGTAATTAAGTTACTTTATGTTGCTTTCTATTATTCATTAATTAGGTAATTAGGTAGATTAGATAAGTAAACATGTGTTATGTGTGATCTTGAAGAAGAGAGCATAAAGTTCCCATCTTTAAGTATAGGAGGTTAGGAATCATGAAGAAGAAGAAAAGAATACATGAATATGTGCTCATAAGTATGCATACATAAGGGAATACCAAAAGAATACTTGTATGGGAATCTTTGTACATGGGCATTTACTATGTACATAACCTAAATTAAGACAAAACCTAACTAAACATACCTATACTACACTAAATACACACTTAAAAACACAAAAGAATGGAATTAGGAAGCTTTTCTTAAGAGAAAAATTAGACATACGAAATTGTATACAAAAATACGTATAGGACCGTATAGGTATATGAGTATGTACACAAGTATAAATATGGTATAAGTATAAGTATATGTATAAATATGCTAATATACATAAAAGTAGAGGAAAGGTATAAGTATATGTACATTATGTATAAGTGTATATAAGTGTACATAAAACACATAATCATGAGATAAGGCTTAGGTAAGCAAAAGATGATGTAAGGGATGATGTAATCACATGATGACATAAGCAAATGATGATATAAGCGATAACATAAGCGTAGGTTTAGAAAATAAGAAAATAAGAAGAGTGTATAATAATTAGGTACCTAACTTAATAAACCTTAAGACACCTCTTAAATTGGATTATACTTAATTAAGTACATAGATTAGCAATAGCAAAGTAAAATTTTCTAAGTATAAGAATTTAAGGGTTAACTAAATCATTAAGTATAAATAAAGGATATAAATATGAGTAATAAGCATTATTAAGTTTTCATAATTAAAATTTCTATAAATTTAGCCCATATCATAAAACACGGGTCTTAACATCCAAAACGGACATCACCGTGTGAACATGTGTCCGAAAACGATAAAAAATGACTATAAATTCGTAAATGTTGAAAATAGAATGAAAAAGTTACGTACGACTAGCAATTAGGTTTAATTAAATAAAGGCTGATAGTAATCTAAGTAGAATTAGATAGATAAATATCTAGAACCATTAGTTAAGTCAACTACTTATTATCCCTGTTATCTCGTAATGATCAGATGATCCTCACAAGGGCAAGGATCTTTCGATCAGTTATTACGACTAGAGCGAGTCGTCATAGTTAAATGAGTACTCCTGATGACTTTATACTTATTTGTGCTTGTAGTTAGTGTACTTAAATTGAATATCAATAACTTGATGCATGGAGTTTCGAGATATGCATGTGCTTGATATTGATTGATTATTGTAAGAAATATTATTAAATACGATAATTGATGATTTGATGGTATGATTGATTTTTATATGATTTGGATGGTTTGTTGATATTGATTGATCGCCTCGTAATTTGAGCTAATTATATTTGGCTTATCTTAAATTAAAAGGGTCATGCATTATCCATGCATTGCATTTACTTATTTCGGTCGTCACTTCACGTAGAGATAAAGAGAGGCCTTATGGGGATTATTTATATATATTAAAGTGTTTTTGTACGGTGCACTCGTACAACATGACCTTACCCAAACCTACGGGCTTACTAGGCGATGGAGATGCTAACCGTATGGCTGAGGGTCGAGTCTAGAGATCTCTACTGTAGGTTATGAGTGTAGACTACGGGGGCCACCTTACCGCTAGGCTTGGGACTTGGTGAACTACTGAATTTTTGGAAATGGAAATGTATTTTTGTGAAATACGGAATCAAAGTTATGGGTAAGAAAAAAAAAAACTAGGTGCTAGAGCCCGGTCGTGATTGGTGCCGATGAATCTCTAACTCTTATCTCGGAAGGCGTTAAAATCCGATATTATATGCAGTACCAGTCAATTGCATATATTGTTTAGCATACTGCGTATGCATGCATTCATATGGTTGTAATAATTTGTTTGATAACTTGTTTGCCAATATGGTATGAGGGATAGCTCACTAAGCTCTCGTAGCTTATTCCCCAATAGTCTTTCTTTTGCAGGTTTACATACGATAGGATTGGGATAAGTCCCGAATGCTGAGTGCGAGATGAAGATATGTACATTAGTGTTAAAATTAGTTGAGATCTTTATAAGTAATACATAAACACTCTTGTAGAAAATATTCACATGTTAGAATTTAATATAATTTAATTCTTCCTGCAGTTTTATAATGTTGGCATATCCTGTCCTATTATTTGGTAGGGGATACCGATTCTCTGCGGTTCTGAGGAACTGTAGGATATCGGACATCCATAGTTATTTATAATTATATATTATGTCATGTTACAATAAATTAATTACTTGAAAATCATTAATCTTAGTGATTTATTATTTAGAGTCTTACAATCTCTGACTTGCAAGACGATTTTCATATCATGGGTGTATACATGTTATGAAAATTTTAGGTAATCCTACTAGGCCCCCTTCAGGGTCCTGATAAGAACATTATTACACATTTCATTTGCAACAAAGTTGGACATTTCTCTTTTATATGTCCACAACGTACATCTATCACTACCTAAGTTGCTAAACAACTACCACCAATTGTTAGACATCCTAGTATAGGAAAAGAGGTTAATGGACCAGCTCTGGGAAACACAAGTTTAGCTGTAACTAACATTGCTCAGGTATATAATTTAGAGAGTGATTAGGTTTATGAGGATATTCCTATAGAAGAACTAAAAGGATGTGGCAAACCCAAAGAAATTGTGGAAGTTAAGCTTATTGTAGGTATGTCTTTCTAAGTATTTGCTATGTGTTTTGAGATTAGAGTAAATAAGATGAATTTATAATAGAATGGTAGTAAATGTTTAGAATTAAGAAAATAAGCTTACGACGATAAAAGTGTAAAAAGGGAAACTTTTTATTATAATTCAGGAAATGTTAATATAGACGGACATTCTGTTTATACCTTGTTCGATACGGGAGCTACGCATTCTTTTATATCACCTAAAGTGGTAAAATGAGTAAGCTTGATTGCCAATGCTACCAAATCCAACTTTGGGGTGAAAAGTCCTACGACAAGCGTTGTGGTTACAAAAGAGTTGGTGAAAGGATGTCCGTTGTAGATTTAGGATGTTGAGAGTAAGACTGATATGATTCTTTTGGATATGGGTAAGTATGATGCAATATTAGGGATGAATTGGATGGCTAATGTCAAAGCTAATGTTGATTGTCAAGAAAAGAAAATAATGTTTAAAGCTTTTGATGGAGCGCAAGCAAAATTTAAAGGGGACTTTGTTGTAGAGATGTACAAGAGTTAAGTGTTGTGGAGTTAATTGTTGATAATAGTTTGCTGAATCTAATGGAAACTAATCAAGAGAAGCCAATGTTAGAGGAAATATGAATAGTAAATGAATTTCCTGAAGAATTGCTTGGATTGCCATCGAAAAGAGAAATCGATTTTGTTATTGATGTGATACCAAGAACTAAACCAATTTCAAAGCCTCCTTACAGAATGGCTCCGGTTGAGTTGAAGGAGTTGAAAAAGTAATTACAAGAATTGTTAGATCAAGGGTTCATAAGACAAAGTGTCTCACCATAGGGTTCACCAATACTATTTGTTAAGAAAAAGGATCGGTCATTGTGGCTTTGTATTGATTATAGGGAATTGAACAAAGTGACTATCAAGAATAAATACCCACTTCCATGGATTGATGACCTGCTTGATTAATTGCAAGGTGCAAGTGTGTTTTCTAGAATTGATTTAAGATTAGGATGTCATCAATTAAGAATTAAACCTAAAGATATACCGAAGATAGCTTTCTAGACATGATATGGTCATTATGAGTTTCTTATTATTCCCTTTAGTTTGACAAATGCACCCACTGCATTCATAGATTTGATGAACCGTATGTTTAGACCATTATTAGTTAAGTGTGTAATTGTGTTCATTGATGATATTTTGGTGTATTCTGCCACCCCTGAACTAAATGAGGAGCATTTAAGGATAGTGTTGCAAATTTTACGAGAACATAAGTTATATGTAAAACTATCTAAATGTGACCTCTGGTTGAAGGAAATATCTTTTCTTGGATACATGATAATGGGCGAAGGCATTTTTGTAGATCCAGAAAAGATTAAGACCATCATAGAATGGAAAAGATCAAAAATAGTAACTGAAATCTGAAGTTTTCTCGGATTGGTTGGATACTATAGGAAGTTTGTAGGAACTTTTAAAAATTTCAAGACCTCTTACTCAGTTGACTCAAAAGAATGTGAAGTTTGAATAGATTGAGAAACCGAAGAGAGGTTTCTAAGAATTGAAAAAGAGGTTAGTAACTGCTCCTATTCTTATGTTGCCTAATAGTGATGAACCTTTCACTATATATAGCGATGCTTCTAAGAATGGATTAGGTTGTATGTTGATGCAAAAATGGAAAGGTGATTGGTTATGCTTCTAAGAAATTGAGGCCATATGAACAAAATTATCTAGCACATGATCTAGAACTTGCAGCTATGGTGTTTGCATTAAAGATTTGGTGACATTACTTATATGCACAAAGATGTGAAATCTATACCGATCATAAGAGACTCAAGTATTTATTTACATAAAAGGAATTGAACATGAGATAGAGGAGATGGCTCGAGTTGATTAAGGATTATGATTTGGAAATTAATTATTGTCCTGGTAAAATAAATGCAATGGCTAATGCTCTAAGCAGGAAAAATCATGCTGAAGTTACATCTCTTCTTACTAATCAACAAGAATTGATCAAAGAATTTGAAAAATTAAATCTGGAGTTCACTTGGCACGAAGCTGATGCGGAATTGTCAAATATAATAATTGAGTCAACTCTAATGGAAAGAATTCGGAGAGCACAATAGAATGATCCTGCATTAAATCAGATTAAAGTAGAAATGGCAATTGGAAAGTATGCTAATTTCAAAACTGATAAGCATGGAGCATTATGGATGAATGGTAGATTATGTGTACTTGATGATTTAGCACTTTAGAAAGAGATTTTAAAGGAAGCTCATTCCTCTTGTTACTCTGTCCATCCAGGAGGAACAAAAATGTATCAAGATTTTAAAAGAAACTTTTAGTGGAACAAAATGAAGCAAGATATTGTTGATTATGTTTTGAAATGTATGACTTGCTAAAGAATGAAGGCTGAACATCAAAGACCAGGCAGATTGTTGCAACCATTACTTGTTCCTAAATGGAAATGGGATCAAATATCTATGGATTTTGTAAGTGGTTTACCAAGAACGACTACTAGACATGATGCAATTTGGGTCATTGTTGATCGACTCACTAAATTAGCACGCTTGTTATTGATCAATATGACCTTTCCTTTAGAAAAGAAATCTTGAATTTATAAAAGGGAGATAGTGAGATTACATGGTATACCAACAAGAATTGTATTAGATAGAGATCCTCGAATTGTGTCCAAGTTTTGGACAAGTCTACAAAAAGTTATGGGGATGAAGTTGCAATTTAGCACAGCATACCATCCACAAACTAATAGACAAACAAAAAGAACCATATAGACCCTAAAAGATATGTTAAAAGCCTATATCATGGAATTTAAAGGGAGTTGGGATTCTCATTTACCGTGGATTGAGTTTGCCTATAACAACAGTTATCATTCAACTATTTAGATGCCTCCATATGAAGCTCTACATGGATGAAGGTGCAGATCACCATTGTTTTGGGATGATGTAGAGAAAGCAATGTTAAGTCCAGAGTTAGTGCAAGAAATGGTTGAAAAGATTACTATAATTATGTACAAAATGAAAGAAGCACAAAATAGACAGAAAAGCTAGGCCAACTTAAAAAGAAGAGAATTAGGATTTCAAGTAGGAGATCATGTATATCTCAAAGTGAGCCTAATTAAAAGTATACATCATATGAAGACATAAGGCAAATTGAGTCCAAGGTACATTGGTCCTTTTGAAATTCTAGAGCAAGTCGAGAAGTTGGCTTATCAGTTGGCTTTATCACCTAACTTATCAGGGAATCATAATGTTTTTCATGTCTATTTTGAGAAGACATGTTTTGGATCCTGACCATGTTATTGAGTTGGAACCAGTGAGATTAAAAGAAAATTTGACTTACGAAGAACATCCAGTTGAGATTATAGACAATAAAGTGCAGAAGTTGAGGAATAAAGAGATTAGATATGTTAAAGTATTATGGCGAAATCACGAACAAGAATCTGCAACCTAAGAAGCGGAACACGAAGTGAAGTATCGATATCCGCATATGTTTGATGAACCAAGTATGCCTTTCAAGTTTTGAGGACAAAACTTATTTGAAGGAGAGAAGGATGTAAACCCATAAATTTTCCAACCTAACATCTAAAGTAAACTCAAGTATGCTAAAACATCCTAAGAGACAATGAGGCTAGCTAAGATGAAAACCCTAAAACAACAATCGAAGATTCAATTGCGTATAAAACTTTTAAATCCTAAATGCTTGTAAACACTAAAGATTGTACTTAAAAATAATAAAAACCTTAGAACTGTAACTTTAAGTATATAAACGTACTAATTCATCATAATTTCAAGATAAAACCCTAATCGAATATCAATGCATAATAATATGCTAAATCATATAAAATCATTAACCAATGATCAAAGATAACTTCTAATTGCTCATAAACGTATACATACTAAATTAATTTATTAGAAACTATGATATTACATTATAGATAATGTTAACCTTATAATTATACAAATGAGCTAAAATATGTAAGTTTAAGTATTTAGTTGGTATTTAAATTGTATATAGTGATTGTTAGTATTATAAATCATACTTTTCATGATAAATATCTTAATTATGGTACTAAATATTATCTATATTATTATAAATAAGGTTCAATTAATTGTTTTACTAATTATTTCATATATTTCCTTATTTTTCCTGTTTCCTTAATTTTTCTTCTAATTATGTTTATTTCTAAAAATATGTGGAATAATTACATGTAAATGATAAGAGTTGACCAAGTCAACATTTGACTAAGGTCAAAATGTTGACTAAGCTCAACATATGTCATTTTCACCTAGAATTCTCTATTACTTTCTATGGAATTCTTCTCAATTTTCAAATGATTTTTTTTTTTTGAATTCTTATCCTCCCTTGCCATCTACTCCCTCCCTCTTTCTAGAATTCCCTTCACATTTCACTTTTACATATTTACACATCACAAAATCTACTTTCCTTTTTCTTTTCCCCAACGGTAACTCCCTCTTCTTCTTCTTCTTTTTTTTCCCCTTTCTAACTTTTCACTTTCATCCTCCATTTCCCTCTCATAATTAACTTAAAAATCTTTAACTTAAGAATCATAAACATTTGTCCACTTTTCAAAGCAAAAGAGGTACATGTAACATACTTCTATTAGTATTGCATATGAAGTGTGTTTATGATCTCTTTACATCTAATTGGTGAATTAATATAGTTATGATGTTAGTCAATACTTAGTTTATGTTTTAGAAGTGGATCCTAATGGTTACATGTACTACCTTGTTCTTTCCGAAACCCCTATATTATGCACATGTACAAATAAATATAAAAAATACCCATACATGTGTATATAAGTGTAGAAACTCATGTACAATATAGCATAGGTACTTATATGGACTAAGTGTGTTTAAATTTTAGTAGAATACATAATATAACTATACATATACATAGGTAAGAATAGGAAAAACACATGTACATATGTGTAGATATTCCTATACATGAGTATCCTTGGTGTACAAACCGAAAATAACAGAAGTATTAAGTATATATACATATAGCATACTAATTAAACCTACAACATGCAAATATATGAATTATATGAAGATTTCTTAAAGGTATACTAGGGACATACGAAAAGACGTATAAATATATGTATACAACCATATGTATATATAGGTATATGTATTAGTACATATATAAGTATGTTATAAGCATACATATACATAACATACATATAAGAAATACAAGTATATAAGTATAAGGTTAGTACATATGTAAATTATAATATAACTATCTAACATACTATAATATAATCTAATAAAGTAATAATATATAACGTACGTATATATGTAAGTATGGGCCAAAACCACAAAGGACCCATTATGCATATATCAACTTATATTAATCTTAAATAATTACACATAATAATAATCACAATGCAAAATTATAAAAATATAAGAATTAAATGATTATTTAAATCATAAAGTAATAAAATGAGATACAAAAGTAGCAAATAAGGATATTCAAGTCACAATAATTTAAACCCATATCGTAAAATACAAGACTTAATGTCCAAAACAAACTCTACCGTGTAAACGTACATTCGAAAATGATGAAAAACGACTATAAACTCATAAATATTGGAAATAAAATGAAAAACCTACATACAATTAGCGATAAAGTTAAACAAATGAAAACTAATAGACTCTTAAGTAAAATTAGGTAAAAAAATACCTAGAACAACTAGTTCATTTAGTTACTTATTATTATTTTTATCTCATAATGATCAGGTGATCTTGATGATTGTTTAGATCTCCTGACAGATTATTACATTAGCACGAGACATCATCACCGAGTGAGTATTTCCCTTTGATTCCATGCTTGCGTGCGCTTGTAGTTAGCGAACTTAAATTATATTAATAATTGAATATTGTATGGGGTTAGGAAATACTTATGGATGCTATTGCTTGTTGAATTGTGAAGTTACTTTAATTACTGATAACGAAATGTTTATTGCATATTAGTTTGGATAATAATTGTATTATTTATGATATTGTCTAGTCATACAATAATCGGACTTAACTATATTTGACTGATGAAGTAAAATTGGAACATACATCGCATAAATTAATTCCAACCATCACATCACATGGAGGTAGGGAAAGGCCATACGAGGGTTGTTAATTTTATGAATATAATGGTTTAGTATGGTGCACATGTACTATATGACCTTACCTTGGCCCACGAGAACACTAAGCCTTGGAGACGCCAACCGTTCAGCTAAGGGTCAACTCTAGAGACCTCTGCTTAGAAGTGAGTATGGGTTACAGGGTGTCCACTCATAATTATATTTAGAACTTGATTTTAGTAAAAAAGTAAAAGAATTGATTTATTTAAATACAAAACATAGAGTTTCATAGAAAGTAAGTTCTAGTATAATACCTGAATCTAATTGGTGCCGTGTATTCTCTCACCCTAACTTTAGAGGGCATTAAATATGAGTTGCATATAGTAACTAGTTAATTGTATGTATTGGTTTGGGATGTTGTTTTCTCATTCATTCATATGCTTTAATTTAATGTATTTATAACTTGTTTGTCAATATGGTTAAGAGTTTATTCACTAAGCCGTTAGCTTACATTCTCTTAGGCTTTTGATGTAGTATTATCTTTTTGTTGATGCTAGCCGTAGAATGCCAGAGGGTCGTATGGGGATTTTGGGCAAGTATGAGCTACTCAAAGCGTCGAAAGGACATAAGTATATAGGCTTTTATATGTATTTTCATCTTAACTATGTTATAGACACTAATGTACTAGATTTAGCTTAATATAATCTTTATAGTTTAAATGATATATATATATATATATAAACATGAGTATGTGTTAATATCATCTTGATTTGATTGTTCTTAGGAAGCTAGTAGTTCTAGAAGCCTTGTATATTGTATGAAGAGTCCGTGATTGAAAGAGTAACCAATCTGTGGTTTTTTATGCGATATACAGCATTTGTCATGATTACATTGCCTCTAAGTCTTGATCGATTAAGTGATATCAAAGCATAAATATAAATAAGGCAAATAAAACACTGACCCTAAAATTACTAGCTCGTTGGTGGTCAATAACCCCATCCTCGAAATCCATTCAACTATTTAACCTTGGCCTCATAGCCAACTTATGCTAAGGCTTCCTAATTGATGTATGTAAATTCGCCAAACTCTTTCTTGGAAAGGCATTCAAATCTTTCACATTGCCATTCGTACTAGAATATAAGTTGAGGGGGTTGTAGATTACGTAGTTAACTTTAGGCATTTTTTGAAATAAAAAAAAAAAAAAAAACAAAAGAGAAGCTTAAATGTGATAACAAGAAGAATTAATGATATAAGGATAATCCAAGAATTGAAGCATGTCAATATACCTATTTCTTTGCTGGTTAAGACACTAAGCAATTAAGGTAATGACTAATTCAACAAATTTGCAACATACAATGCTAAAATCGCTAAAATCACATAGTAGCATATTTATAGGATTGCTTCAACATCAAATCCCATAAGCTTCAGGATCCCTGTAAACCTTAGTATTGATTATGAAAATTCTCAAGATTTTTGTTCAATAGCTGAACTAATCTAACATTATTTTATTGAAATATTAAGCTCTTAACATCCTTGATTCATAAAATTATAGGAGACTAATTTTTTGAATTAAAATTCGACCTATAATCTTATCACCTAAATTAACACAAACACTCATATTCAATATATATTTATTAATTAGAAACTTGTTTTTTCAATTTCATCATTCATGTGTAATTCAATTCTACAATGCACATAAACACCAAGTACAACAAATTTCTTTCTCAACATGAATCAAAGTTACTAATATGCACAAGCAATCACTTTCTCCTTCTTTCTTTCTCTTTCTATCACTTTCTTGCCTTTTCTTTCACCCATTCTTCATAAGCATGCATCTTTCTCAAGGATGGGTTAGTCGCGTTTTAGGGAAAATGTTGAATTTTGATTCATTTAGATGTTTCTTTATTTGAAATTAACATATGCATACTATTTTTAGTGGTCTCTAATTAATAGAAGTGCAATTAGATTCAAAGATATGTAATACTCCTTACATGCTAAGAGAAGAAACTCTAATCATTAAGGCACCTTTTTGTGTAGTGGTTTGGAGCACATTAAAACTTCGAAGTTAAGCATACTCGGGCTGGAGCAACCAAGATGGGTGACCTCCTGAGAAGTTGTTACATCAAGAGATAAAACTGTGCGGCATTTCACACTAAAGAGGACAATACCTCAATAGGAAAAGTTCTAGCCAAGTTGTTATAGATAATAATTAAAATCACCTCGGATGAGATTTTCTCGTAATAAAATTTATCTCTCTAAAAGTAATTGATTTTTAAGCTCTTGTTCTTAGTAAATTTGATTAAGTTTCTATGTTTAATATTAATCCATTCGTTATTTAGATTAAGATTGACCAAAAGGAATGAACAAAACCCAATAAATGAGAGAGCGAGGAAGAAGATGATTGTAGGTGATGTCATGTCGAGTAAGTGTAGTTTAATTCTTTTATGATGGTTTATATCCGTGTTGGTCTCTTTGAGTAATCAAAAGGGCAAAAGTTGAATTGATTATTCCAAAATTAAGTACTTTTCTATAAAGATAAGCATGACCCTCATTAATTATTCAATGATGACACTTAAAATAAAGCTTTATGAATATATATCAAAGATTGACATGTGAAAGCAATATATATTTAAATGAATTACATAAAATAAATAGAATAAGGGATAAGAAGATTAGACAGGTATTTATAGAGATTTTTCCTTGTAAGTCACTTCTCTCTTCTAGCCTACAGTTAAAGAACCAATCTTCCATACTAGCACATTTTACTATTTCAAAGATATAAAGGTAAGGTGTACAAACTATCAATTACACTGATTTTGCCTTACCCCACAATCAGCATGCTCAGATTACATAAGTCTAAAAAGTCTCTTCACTATTCTCTCAAATAGCTATCCTATCAATTTTAAAAGGATTAGCAACTCATTCAAGGACAATAATATGATTCCTCACAAATTTAGCTTAGTATCTCTATAAGAAAATATTGTAAAACTCTGTAACATAAATTCTCTTTTCGTTGTATTAGTTATGTCATCTATCTTTGTGCAGCTCATTTATGTAGTCATTCTTGATGGCTTCAATATGGAAGTAGCTATTATATCCATTAATACTATATATTCATATTTACCTTGCTTCCATAAATGTCTCATATATCCGCTGGCTTTTTCTATTTTCTTCATAGTAGCTATTGTGATTATATTTACTTCTATGAATAATATTACTCCCTTCTATAATTAACTCTTCCTCATAAGTTTTCAATATTTGCTTCATTAAATATCTCCTTATTCATTGCTAATTTTAATATACATCTAATATATTTCATGTAACATTCATGAAAAATATTTACTACATATTTAATTAAATGTATTGCCCAAATATATTGAACCCATGGTGCTAAACCTTCAATTATGTTTCTTCCTTTTCTAGCTTCTAGTTTAATTTTGTTTACTTCTATTCTATTTTTGCTTCTAATTTATACTTTTTGTTTCTTGCTTTTGGTTTATGCTTTTGATTTGTGCCTTTAGTTCTTCCTTCTAACCCTTTTCAATGTTTCAGACTTCTACTTAGCTTATGATTCTAGTTCTATTCTAGCTTGTGGTTATGGTTTTGGTTTTGTATCTAGTTCTTATTTAACTTCTAGATTTTAATTTAGCTTTTAGTTGTTTCACTCTGTTGAGCTATTGCTTATGCTTTCAACTAGGCTTTTGGCTTCTAGCTTATGTTCGCTTATTTCTACTTCTTCCATAGAGCTTCTACCTTTAGTTCATACATTATGTCCAAAGCTTTTGCTACTTTTACTTTAGTTTTATAATTTGTGTTACTTCTAAAGCTTCTACTTTGCTCCAAAGCTTAAATTCTACAACATTTCTTATTCTTCCAATTGCATACAAAATAAACTCATTAATAAATTTAACATAGTTTTTTGTTATCATGAAAACATTTTTGGATTATATTTAATATTCACCCCCCTTTTGGATGATGCAAAACACTCCTCAAATAATTTTTTATTTTTCAAAATTGTCTCCTACACTATCGCTCAACCTTCAACCTTATCTAAATAACCTCTTATAATGTGTCGAACCTCTATAACTCAACTACATTAGCTATTTCGTATTTCATCCCAATGGTGAATTGATTTGTACTATTCTCCTTAGCCTCCACAACTTTGCAATGAGGCATCAACATTTCAAATTCTTTCATGTAGTCTTCTACACACATGCCTCCATGCCTCAATGATTGTAATATCATATTTATCTTTTTATTTGCAGTGATCGAACATAAAATGGACACAAAGAAGATGTTTGGTCTCCCCTTAGGTAGCACATATCTCTCTCTCCACTTTGTCTCCTCTCATCCTTGAGATTTCACTACCACAAAAGAGGCATATCTCATAAACTTTAATATCACAAGTTAGACTTTAGTCTCTTCATCATAGTTATGGTACTCAAAGACTTTCTCAACCTTCTACTCCTAATTAAGGATGCATCAGTAGAATTACTCCCTTAAAAAGGGGTATCTTCAACTTGATATGCTCTAAGCCCCCCATTCTGGTAGTTCCTTCTAATACCCCAATCAAACTCAAAATTACTATCTCACCTAATAGTGGTTAGGTGTTTTGATAGATTTGCTTATGATAGTTATCATCTAGTTGATGGGTTTTTGCTCAAATTGGAGAAGTTATGAATTCTTGAAGGAACCATTTGAGAGTTATTAGTGAAAGAGGCTTATAGTGATAGATTATTTGGGCATTTTATGGAGAGAAAAACTTAGGAGATTTTGAAAGAATATTTCTTCTAGTCTAGTGATTTAGGTAAAATACGAACTTCTTTAGGAATGGAAAAAAAAAATCAATCCATTTTCATTAGATATTTTGCATTAAAATCTTTGATTTCTTGATACTCAATTAAAGCCTCTGTTTTAGTGATTAAATGCACACCTATGGTTTAATATTTTGTAATTTCAAAGTGTTTTTTCTACATCAAGGATCTTCAAAATAAGCTAGAATACCATTTCTATAGCAAATACTAATTATAAGTAGTTCCATCATGAAACTTGATTTGGGTATTAGTTCTTTCTCTCATTCTTAGATCGATTGGAATGGAGTAAGAAATTTATTGCTTCATCAATTTTGCTAATAAATCAGAATTATTATGTAGAATGGCAGGATATATGAGATTCCACTACTCAGTACATATGATTCAACTAAGTTTTGAATAATTAGGAACCTGAAAAAGGGATGTGCATCAAATTATAGGGGGATGTACTAATTGAAAGAAAGGCAATAGTACACATGAATTGTATAGTTTATATATGTCATTACTATTCCTTTTAGACAATGGAAAGATATCTCTATGGATTTCGTGTTAGGGTCACCTAAAACATTAGAAGAAAAGATTTGATCATGGTAGTAGTGGATTGGCTTTGCAAAATGACTCATTTTGCTTCGTATCATAAGATGAATGATGCTTTATTTGTTGCTAACTTATTTTTGCAAGAAATTGTTAAGCTACATGGAATGCTCAAAAGCACAGAATCAGATGGGGATGTAAAATTCTCAAGTTTCTTTTAGAAAACATTCTAGAGGAAATGTGGCACCAAACCATATTCAGTATTGCTTATCATCCTCAAACCAATAGTCAAACAAAGATGGTGAGCTGGACATTAGGAGCTTTGCTACAAAGCAATAGTTGTTAAGAATCTAAAGGATTAGGATATATGTTTGCCCATAGTAGAATTTGCTTACAACTGGTTTATCCATAACTCCACTAAGAAGACACCCTTTAAACGACCTAGATTTACCTATGGATATGCTAAATGTATTAGCTACCACATGTTAAACTAATATTTCATGTGTGATTTTCACAAGACAAAACTTTAGCTTATAGTAAAATTAAATTATTAAAACCAAGCTAATTAGCTAAATCTCTCCAAATTAATTCTATGAGAAACATGTTTGCTTAAACTTGATTAAATATTGTTTCTAGATCATGTAATTGTACTTGCATATGTTGCTTTGTGGTGTATACATGAATGTACATATGTTCATAAGATAAACAAGAGAGGAAGAAGCAGAGATTGGACTCGTAAAGACTATGGACATGTACCACTAGAAAGGCTATTGACAGATGGGTAGAGTCAAAGCATGGAAAGAGTAAAACCTTAGTTGCCTCTTGGTCAGTAGGTGAAGAGGCATCCGCTCTATAAAGGGTTGTTAAGACTTGAAGCTTCAAGTCACTTTATGCACTTTGCCAACATAAGGAAGGACCAATTGATAAAAGAAATGATAATAGTTTTGTCATTATTAACAGGATAGGAAGGTTAGAACCAATAGGTTAGTAGGGCTAAAACTGACTGTTAGTTTCATTAAATGCACTCAAATGAGAAGAAATCTATGAGGTGATATAAATACTCAAACAACTTATAAAAGAAAATATTCCAAATGGCATTCAACAACTATATTCTCTTGCTCAAACATTCTCCATCTCTTATACTTCAAATTGTAATTATTTTGAGAGTTTTGTAGCATAGTTCTTTAAGCTACTAAGTTGCATATTTCATTGGGAGAGAGAGCACTACATTTGTGATACTTATAGTGTAAAAACCTTATGTAACTCATGGAGCATCGTACTTGATTGACTAATAAAAGTGGTTTGAAGCCCTCAATTAGAGACAATTATGTGCCAGTAGAGAGTAAGGGGGGATCTGAACTTCATGTTAAATCCAAACTTGATTACTTTTGATGTTTATCAACTCCCCCTTCCCTAGGCAATGGTAGCCTAGTATTTGAATTTGTATTAAAGCTAGTCTCTTATTATTTACTTAATCACATGTTAGAGTAAAAATCATGGAAAATCATGCACTAGGCTTTCTAGAAGGTTAAGTTATAAATAACACCTCTTTATAATAGTGACTATCCATATTGGAAGTGTAGAAGAACTATATTCTTAAAATCTCAAAACTTATGACAAGTTGTAAATGAAAGGCCTTTTAAGATAGAAAATGAGGAAGAAAAGAATAGAAGCTCTATTTGAATGATAAAGCAATGATCTTGCATTATGGTATAAATGAAAATTATTTTAATAGAGTATGTAATTGTAAGAGTGCTAAAGATATTTGGACGAACTACAATCCACCTATGAAGGAATACCACGGGTTAAAGACACTAAAATGAGCCTTCTCAATGGAGAATTTGAAAATCTTAAGATAAAACCTAAATGAAATGCATAATAGATTCATCAATCTTTTCAATCCCTTGAGCATGTTTGGCAAGACATTTTCTAATCTTAAAATAAATTCTTAAATCCTTACCAAAGGATTAGGAACCTAAGAGGATCATGATTGAGGAGGCACATGATCTCAATAAAAATAATAAAGAAGCAACTTCTTGAAACTCTTAAAATTCATGAAATGGGTGTGAAATAAAGAAATGAATCCAAAAAGAAATAAATTGCTCTCAAGGTTTTAACACCTAGTCTAAGGGATGATGATAGTGAGGAGAATGATGAAATATCAAAGATGGCTAGAAAGTTCGAGACATTTATGAAGTTTAATAAAACGCTAAGAAAGGAAGAGGTTGAAAACTCTTTTAAACCAAGAAAAGAAAAGAGAAGAAGAAACTACTTAAGTACTACAAGTGTAAAAAAAGGGCAATATTAAACAATATAATTGGCTACTTAAGGAAGCCAACAAGGGATCAAAGAAGAAGGCCATGGTGGTAACATAGAGCGATGATAATTTATGTGGCTCTTAGATAAGGAAGTTTGCCAATGAGGTATGTTCTATATTAGATGATCCATTATATGATGAATTAGAAGATATGTACAACGAGTTATGGAAAGGATTTATTAAGATGGAAAAAAAAAATCCATTTTGGGGATATAATGAATGAAGTGGGCAATAAATTAGATGTGTTTGAAGTGAGTATAACAAAATTAATGATGAAAGAAAAAACCTAATGGAACATAATGAATATCTAAAATTTGAGAATGAGAAGTGAAAAGGCAAGAATGATGGTTTAAGCAAGAAGAATGAAGATCTAATTAAAGAAAAAGATAAGTTGAAGGAGAAGAATGATTAAATAAAGTTGAAAGTATTAAAAAATGAGCATGTTGAGCTTGGCATAGTTGATAAGCTAAAAGAACCTAAAATGAAAAATATGACCTTGAAATCTACCTTAGAGGATTCAAACCAAATTATAGCTAAGCTCACCAAGGGATAAAAGAATTTTGAAATGCTCCTAAGCTATTAAAGGTTAAAGTTTGAAAAGAGTAGAATTCAACTATAGTGGTACAAATAAGATCAAGTCATAAAAATAGTTATTTTTGTGAAAGCATCCAATAGAACTTGTAACTATTTTGGAAGGTACAATAAGAAGTGTATTTTTAAAATCTAAAGGAAAGATAGTTTGGGTCCCTAAGGGATAAGTATATATTATTAGAATTAACCCTAAAGGATAGAAACAAAAATGGGTCCAAAGAAATAATTTTGTATTTTTATAAGGTCCTTCAAGGCAAGGCAAAGCAACAAATGGATCTTAAGTGGAGATTGCTCAAGGCATATAACAAGAGATGCTACCAAGTTTTTACCTTAACTTTAAAGGATTGAAGGAGTGTTACCTTTGGAGACAATCGAAAAGCAAGCATCATATTTGAAGGTAACATTCTTACCAATAACAATCTTACCATAACGAATATTTTACTTAGACAACTTGATACACAATTTATTTAACATTAGTCAACTATGTGACATGATATACAAAGTAACATTTTTAGCTACTAACACTATGTTTAAGATAAAGGAAAGGAAAGGGAAGGAAAGAAAATGAAGGAATATACTTGTTTAGATAAACAAGGAATGACTGTAGAGGGAAAGTTAAATAAATATTTTTACAACTCATTAAAATACCATAAATAAGTCCTCAAAATTTTAAAATATCTTTTCATCAAAAGTTTATTATAACCATTTGTTGAAATTCCAAGTTTTATACGAGTATGGATCCGTTTTCCAAAAAATAATATGAAAAAGGATCGAAGGAGAAAAATATTAGGATTTATGGTATAGTGAATTTTTCCTAATTTTTACACGAAGGCGCATGCATGTGCCTTGGGTGTAAAAATAAGGCAAAGTGAAGGCACATGTAAACCCCACAATTTGACCTTTTGAGTATAGAATTAAACTTGTGTACTGTAGATGACCACCCTAAGTTAACTGAGCCGCTAAGTTTAAAAATCAATTAAAATTTTCAATGTGAAACTTAAAACAAATATAAAAACCCAAACTAATTAGTCAAAACTCTAATTGCATACAAAAACTTTAAACCCTAAATATGTGTAATTATAAGAAATTAGCCCCAAACTTGATAAAAATCTTGATCGCGTACGAAAACCCTAAATTCTATATGCATATATGTATAAGAAAGAGAACTTAAACCTGATCAAAATCTTAAAACCAAAACTTTAAACTTATAAATATACTAATTTGCTACGAAGACAATAAAACCCTAAATTGAGCTAAATAACTAAACAATATGCCAAATCGCGTAAAATTGCTAACAAACGAATAGAGTTAACTTCCAAATGCTAATAAGTATGTAAGTACCAAATTGATTTATAAATTTGATAATATTATTATATAATTATAACTATATATACTTATAAATTAGTATATATGAATTAAATTATCTAAGTCTAATTTTAGTATTATTTTGTTGTTTATGTGTTATATAATTAATGTAAAGTATACATCTTATAATCTTCTTTATAATTTGAATATGTATAATTATTAATATTATTTATAATATTAGAAATAACTAGAGGAAAATCTAAATTTTATTTTATTTAATTATTTCCTTATTTCACTTATTTAACTCTACTTCATTAATTTTCCTTTGTATCTTCTTTTTTCTTTCTAAGTTACAAATTATTACATGTACATAATATGATTATTATATTAATATTTTAATTTTGACCAAAAGTCAAAATGTCCTTTTCAATGTATTTAATGTCCATTTCTTTTCCTTTTTTTTCTTTTTTTTTTCTCTTTCTTTTTCTCTCTCCTCTCCCCTTATTGTTGTAAGCCACTTGTAGGATCTAGAAACACCTTCAAACTTCTTGAATCATCTTAAATAAATGTATGAAAATCATATATACCCTCCCTCTTCTTGAATTGAAAATTGATCCCCCATTTTCCACCTTTCATTTCTTTTTCTCTCACTTCTCTCCACTTTCTTCTACCTAAATTCCACACATAATTTTACCTACCACTCTACATCACAACAACACTTAAAGGAGGGAGAAATAAGAGAATTTTCTACAAGAATATATCAAGCCAAGTAATTTTGTATTCTTTGTTTATTATTAGTATTAATTCCTTTGTGTAAATTATATTTTTGTGTATTCCTTTATGTATTATTGTGTATATCATATTTGATGTATTACTTTGCTTTGATATGTATTAAGTATATATTTTGAGATGTTGCACTAGAAACTATATATGTATTTATTAGATTTTGAATGTATAATTTAATTCTTTTAGAAATTATGTTTACATGTGTATACATGTTGTTATACATACGGATACATACTTATATACATGAATATATTGTAGAATTAGTGGACATATATCTATATATACAAGTATATGTACGGTTTATGTATATATATGAATACATAATATACATATGCATATAAGGGAGTAAATAAGAGAAAAAGATAAGGAGTACATAAAAAATACACATATATACGCCACTATATATGCATTTATAATGTTTACATAAACTTACAAAAAAGGAAATATTAAGTATTTATCTAAATAAATACAAAACCAAAAATGTATATGTATGTATATACGTAGTATATTGAAAATTCTTTAGGAATACATTAAGAAAATATAAATATACATATAAATATACATGTATAAGAGTACATATAAAATTACATATAAATACGT
>JAMXBB010000007.1:58145301-58200465 GCA_024138015.1 Lumnitzera littorea | reverse complement strand
AATATACTAAGTATAAGTACATATAATAAATTATTAGGTATAATAAAATAATTAAGAATATGTAGGTACCTAAGCATATGTATATAAAAACACACATATTTTTAATATATTTATTTAAAATAACATAAAGAAATAGATATACATAAGTATACATATATAATTGGTCAAAACCCATAAAATCGTATAAAACCCACAAATATATATAACAAGAATACAAAATTTAAGAAATAATAATAATAATAACAAATCAAAATCTACAAATTTCTATGTGGACAACCAAAATCATGCCATGTCAACAATGTATATAAATTATTTAATTAAATCAAAAATTATAAAATGATTTTAAAAAATAATTAAATAAATAAATACATGAGGTACCCTAATCTACAAATGTACAAGTATATCTTCTATTTGCCTTAATAAATACCATACTTGAGATAAAGTGGGAAATTAGGCAAATTGTTATAGATATTTAGTTATCCTAAAAATCTAGCTCTTATAAATACTTATAAGTCTTATTATCTTATAGGTATTCAATTGTCAAGTTTTGGAAACTCCAAAGACTTGGAGAATGAGCATTAATCTAAGAGAAGAAGTTCTAATGACATGCTATCTGCTTATGCGTATTATTTATGTGATGTTTTGCTAGTTGTTATTTCTTGTTTGTCTAAATGATTGTTTTTCTTGTTTGCTATCATCTGTGTAATCACTTTCTTAAATCAGTAAATATAAATATCTAATCTAAGTAACCAGTTATATTCATTACATGTCTATGACTCAACTGATGTATTGATGGAGAGTGCTAGCTTTGCAAAATTTTGAGAGAAGCATTTTTAAAAAACATTTTTCCAATCTTAAACATATTTTTTGTATGATTTCTGTAAGAGCTCGTCGTGCCCGTAAATGATATTTTTATCATTAAAGGTAAAGCTACTATGGGATCTCTAATTGATAGTGAATGGACTCGCTTTATTGTGCCCTAAGGCATTGGATAAATTTTGATTGTCAGAGAATTTGCATATTTGTGCCCGTAGGGCCTTGGATATATGTTGATAGCAAGAAGGCTCGCTTAGTTGTGCTTGAGGGGCCTTAGATTGTGGATGGCCTTAGCTGAGGTCTACTTATTTAGATTGGTCTTTCTTTCTTGACTAAAGTAATAGTCAAGTGTCACTTAGAGGGGTGATGGCCCCAAGCAACCTCATGCAACTAAGGTGAGGTACCCTATGTAGATAAGTACATGAAATAATTGAAGTGTAGATGATGTAATTCTACACCTTCCATAGTTTCGAACTCCTATGAATGTGCTACTTGCATTCATTTCATATGTAAATAGTTTGCATGCATGCTAATAATGTTTGATAACTTGCTTGAACGGTAATGGTGAGGAACGAACTCACTAAGCCGTGGTTTGCTCATTCCCCCATAGTTTCTTTTGCAAGTTCATTTATGTTGGGATTGAGACAAATTATAAGTATTAAGTGTAAATTAGGGATAAGTTTGATAATGATAGAGTCAGTAGATAAGTATATAGCTGATATAAAAATATCTTTTGTAGAAAATATTTATATATTAAGTATTTATATAATTTAGTATTTCTTGCAAATTACATGCTTGATTTACTCTATCTTATTATTTCATAAAGGATATCGATTTTGTACGGTTTTATGGGATAAAGGAATATCGGATATCCATAGTTATTTATATTTTACAGTAAGTTAATTAATAAAAAATTAGAAACCTTAGTGATTAATTATTTTGAATCTTACAATCTTTGACTTACAAGGTAGTTTTCTTATCATAGGTATACACATGATATGAAAAATTTAGGCATTCCTTCTAAGTCCCCTATAGGGTCCTGACAATGCATGTACTACATGCACCTTTAGTACTTTTCATTTGTACTGAAAGCGTATGTAATAAATATGCCTTCAATACATTCCCTATCTATAAGGCATATCCAAATTAAAACATTTACTTCTACTTACACAATACAAGCTGAATGATAAGTTTACCATAAAAGTTTATTGCATAAAATAATAGTTAATGGGACACCTCAACAAAGTTGGTAAGCACAACAACAAAACTCAGCATACGGAATGGTCATCCATTTACCATAGAAGTCGATTACAGTAAAAAATAATCGAAAATTGTAATCCCATGACAAGAAAAGCGTTCCATAAACTATGACCTTTGATATAAGCTAAACTGCAATTCGAATAATAAGTATATATATAAAAATTGTCATGTCTTAATGTCAATACAATGGTATAATGGCAAAACATATCTACTTTTGCCTACACTATGTGAAGGTCCTGATAACACAGGATAGAAGTGAATGCCTCCAGCCATCCTATGACTGTATAAGCTGAAATGATGGATTGTCAAGATCCCTAAGAAAGACTAAGTCGATTGGAGGGGCCAGCTATAGTTAAGTGATGCCCTCCCCATGGAAGATTATGTATGAGTAGAACGCCACTTTTGAGGTACTTATGCAGTAGTGAGATCTAGCTAACACTAAAACTTGAGAGTCATGTAAGAGCTAGATCTAGCCCTAGAGTTGAATTTGGCTCTCGAGGGGGGAGGCAAATCCTAATCCGAAGTATGCACAATATCTCATATCGAGGTCTATGGAATGCCACCTATATGGTGGCACAACGACATCGAGGTCTCCTCGGCTACATTAGGATCGAGCCATACCTCCTCTAACATACGCTCTACCCCTAGGTAGTGTATAAGGAGCCAACATATCTTTGTTTGTAGGTGGTCCATGCTCTCCATCATGGTTTATGTAATCTGCCATTTCTACCTTAATAATGCCACCTTGAACCAAAGATTTAGATGACATAAAATACTTCATCAACACATCGAGCGACAACTTAACAAAATGCATAATATCATCTCATTAAACTACGTAACACACTACCTAACTTTAACTCATTAATTATACCCAATACATTACAAGGGCCCCAAAAAAAAAATATAACAATTTCAAAATACACAATAAAATTTTCCATAACCACAGTTATACAACTTATCTATCAAACCACTGAAACGATCTAATATAGACAAAATATAAGAAATTTTTATGAAATATCAATAAATTTGATAACCTACGATACATCCATGATTACTCAGTATACGTAATACATCAACATTTTTTTCCTAAAAAAAAAAAACTACATGCAATATGGATTATTATTGAAATGAAAAAAAAAATTCATGAATATAAAGTATGAATTGTTACCTATTTTAGATATACACCAACGTAAAAAAATGGATGAGTACTTCAACCTTATGTTTCCTCATGTCTCCTCCGCATTTTAGAAGTTTTAGATTTTTAGTGAGATGAAAATGAAGCCAGGCCACACGAATTTGAGTATATATATATTGTACTTGGATGGTGTAAGCATTAGTTGTGCCTTTAGTATACCAAAGGCACATCAATGTATTAAGAATTACACTGATGGTACATGTAGTGCGTATGCTTTCTTTGTCATTCTTAATAGTGTACAAATTAGGAAAAAGTGAAGCCATATGCTTCGCATGCACCTTCACTATACTATTATCATAATATTTTTCTCATGGGGTCCTTTTTTGTATTATTTTTCGGAAAATGACTCGTCTTCGTATAAAACTCTGAAATTCCTTCTAATCTTCTCAACATGTGAAAGGAATGGTTATCGTGAGATCAAGGAAAATGTTCCCCTCTTGTACCCATTCCCTTTACCTTTCCATGCCTTTCTAAACAAGGCGAAGGTAATCTTTTCCATATAATTCCTGTAAACCCTACTTTTAGTGGGCCTAAGATTTGATTAAGAGTACCTTTCGAACATTCCCAAAGATCAACTAAACCAAAAACTTAAGTTTATATTTAGAAACGAATTAAATTTTTCCAATTCAAAAACCAATTATCGATAAAACCCGAGCTTGAAGAACTGCAAGCTCTAAAGTTACTTAAAACCCTAAACCTTAAAACCATTAAGGAATTTTAACCCTAAATAATTAATCGATAATTTAATTTGAATAATTTCATTCAACTTTAGAAAATTTCACAATTCTACAAAAAATCAAATTATAAATTACAAAACAATATAAGAAAAAAAAAAACCCTAAAACAATTTTCTACAAGGCTATGCCCTTATCTTTATGTATAAGCCTTACACATAAATAAGTAGACTAACCAATCACCTTAGATAACTTATCAATTGAGAGTTGGAATCATTTATCAATTGATAACTTATCAAAATCTAGTGATAAGACAATCTCCTTATCACCTCTTCACTTATACTACATATGGACAATTTTTCACAAGATTTCATAAGCTTAACTTTAATAAATGAGACAATACCACTCCATGGCCCAAAAAGACTTTAAATGGCAAACCTAAACAAGGAAGAAAGGGGGGCCATACTCTTGTCTTTCAACCATCAATCACTTTCTCTTACACACTACTATTCACCCCTTAATGCTTACATTATCAATAGTTGCAATTGTTGACTTTTGTCTAAACTACAAAACAATCAATTAAAGCTTCTTGCACACACTTCTTTTGTCATTCAAAATCTGCCACTCTCTCCCTCTTTCACTCTCATTTTTACTTCCTTTTTCTCTCACTTTAAACACAAATCAAAAGAAGAAATCAAACTCCATAAATTCTCAACATTACCGCCACCATTTTTGCTTCCATACTCATGGCAATTTCTCTTCTTACTCTTGTGTCATTTTCTTTCACCATCTAAGATCTTTTAGAACCATTAAAACCTTCCACAAACCCCATTCCAAGAGACCAAAAGATTCGGGTTCCAAAAGGTGGCAAAAAGGAGGAAGCAAAGTTAAGAGCTTAAGTGGAACCTTAGTGCACAACCACCAAACTTTGCTTTAAGGATGAGTAAGTATTTCTTGTGATATGTGGATTAGTATTTATGTTAGGAGACTTTGATTTCTTGAAGATATAAGTAAGGTTTAAGTTGTTATAACACCAAAAACTGTTTTAAGAAACAAATTTATGAAACCCTTACATGAAGTTGAAATATGAGCATGTAAAGTTGGTATTTTGTAAAGAGACTTGTTTAAGACTTTGAATGAAAGATTTTAAGTTGAGAAAGTCTTGAAACAAAATCTTGAATGGAGGATGAACATGCTGGATGTGAGGGTTCCATAGTCATTTGGATGTTGAATTTGTTTTCATTAAGTTAAACATGCTCAAATCTAGACTTAAGTTAAGAAAAAATCCATCACATGAAGATTTATGAAAAAACCAACTTTGTATGATATGAGCTATGATATGGAAGTTGTATTAAATGTAAGATCTTCTATTTCTTTGTGTGGAACATGAGTTAAAGAATCATCTTGTGGAAGAAAAGTTAAGTTAAGATTTGGACGCAAGCAGTTAAGTACATAATCTACCACCTAAACTTAAGGAAATGATGAAACAAGTTGAAAAACCAAGTGATGACCCCTTGGAACCATCACAAACAGATCTGGAACATGGGAAAAAGAAGCTTAAAAATGTAATAAAAGTGAATGAACAAAGTGAAAAGATTAACCAAAGCAAGTATGGTAAGCATACAATGCCTAAAACTCAAAACCGAGTCTAAAACTCTCAAAACGAGCCTAAAACTCTAAGTTGGGCCTTCAATAAAATTCTGACCAGCACCTTAAAACATCAAGAGAGGATGTTTTGAAGCCCATAAGAAACCCACCTAAGGCTCCATAAGCCTACCCAAGGTCACTAACTTTAGTTTGAACCAAAAACAAGCCTATTTGACAACTTAAGCCCACTAAAGAGCCTAAGAAGTGGTTGTTAGCCTTAGGAATATAAATCAAAGTTGTAAATCTGATCTCAAGGAGTATTTTAAGCTTAGGATAAAATCTTAAGACTAAGCCCAAAGGATTTCTCAAGTTATCAAAAAGCCCATTTACCAAACAAGGCCCAATAGCACTCCAACACATGAGGAATGCTACTATTCTGACCCTTGGACAGATTTGCATACCTCATTTCAAAAATCTAACCTTACCACATTAAAGCACACTAAAAAATGATGAAGATTGACTATAAGATCATAAAAATCGGATTTAAAACGAAAAAGTTATAAGCGATTGAACTTTGAGTAGAAACCGGGAAAAATTACGAAAACTAGTCAAGGATATAACTTAAGGAAAATTTACTTAGTTTCTTAAGTTTGCTTCAATTCCTTATAAAAATTATTTCAATGACCAGGGGATAGTGTTTACGAAGACGACTTGCCTCCGGATTACTTTGACTGACCCATATGGCAGAGTGAGTAAATTCTCGATGACTCTTTACTTGATTTTGCTTGTAGAATAGATGTACCTAAATTTATATATATCTAATAATGGGAATTGCTTGCATTATATAAAGTTTGATCATCCTGAAAATCGAGATAATCACTTATCTAATTATGAAATCAAAATGAATCATGCATACCCCATATAGCATACGGATAACACCGACCGCCGCTTCACGCAGAAGATGGGAAGGGACTCACAGGAATACAAATTTCCTACAGGATTGGGCACTAGCTACGCCATCATATATATTGAGTCTCTATCTTAAGCTGATGGGCTTACTAGGCGCCGGGAGACACCAACCGTCGGTGAGGGGCTGAGTCTTGTGGCTTCTGCTTAGGGCGTGTGATTGTAGATTGCGGAGGCCACCACACCACTAGACTTAGGATTTTGAAAATATGATTTATTATTCAGTAATGAAAATATATATATGTATATATATACATAGTTTTGTTTTGAATTAAGCACAATAGTGCTAATGAATTAAAACCCAAGGTCTAGAACCCGGATTTTGGTTTGGGTCGGTTAATTATCTCCAAAGCCCGACTTCAGGGGGGGTAATTCTGAGTCGTATGTAGTTCCTATGTCACTGCATGCGTTGTTTGGCATACTGATTGTTCATGCATTCATATGATTGTGCATTTAATAAATTTCTATCATACGGTATTGATGAGGGTAATTATCTCACTAAGCGCAAGCTTACACCCCAACAATTCTTTTCCTTGCAGGTTGATTGATAGTTGGGAATGGGATAAGAATCGAGTGCAAAGTGCTACCATTGAATCAGTATGATGAAAAGCTTATGTAGTTAATTCAGAATGTTCTGGAAAATGACTAATATTTCAATTAAGTTTAGTGTCTTTAGTAAGTTTAGAATTTTCTGGAATTGTTTATCTTATTTCACTATTTTGGTAGGGGATACCGATTCTCTGTGGTTCTGAGGAATTGTGGAAAAATGGATATCCATAATTATTTACATTATATAATGAGTCAATGAACTAAAATTGAAGACTCTAGCAAATAACTATTTAGAGTCTTGCAATCTCTGACTTGCAAGGCGATTTTCTTATCATGGGTGCACACGTGATATGGAAATTTTAAGCAATACTACTCGGCCCCTCTTAGGGACGCTTCAATTCCTTCCTTCCATTTTTTTTCCTTCAATTCAAAGATAATGTAAGTGTTCTATTGAAATAATTGACAATCACCAAATTTGTTTTAAGGGATATAGAAGAGAAAGCATTTATGAAATCAACTTTCGCAATTTTACTAGCAATGGTAAAACTTGTCAATGCGTTCAAAATAATGATACTTAGTGGTATAGAAAGTTAGAACATGCTAACATGGAAATTATTTCAAATCTTATTTAAAAGGACCTTAAGCTTACCAAAATCAATTTTCATAAAGCCAAGATTTGCTAAGCATGTATGAAAGACTAAGTAGCTTCTTGGTAAACAACGGTTTTTCGAGAGGGAATCTCAATGCAACATTGTTTACCAAGCAATATAAGTTAGATATGTTGATTGTTCATATCTATATAGATAACACTGTGTTTGGAGATATTAGTATAAATTAAGTGGATGAGTTTATAAAGTCTTTAAAAAGAGAATTTAAATTGAGTATGATAGAGAAAAAATTATTTCTTAGGTCTCCAAGTCAAGCGCACTGATCAAGGAACCTTTATCAACCAAGCTGAGTATATAAGAGCACTCTTAAAACAATTTAAAATGGAAAATTCCAAGGTTAAGCCTACATCAACGAGTACTGCACTTGATCTTGATAAAGATAAAAGTGGTAAACCAGCTTGAGAAAAGCCATATAAAGGCATGATAGGTAGCTTATTGTACTTACACGCTTCTAGACTCGACATCATTTTTGCAATGTATCTATGCATATGATTATAATCTTACTTAAGTATAGTAAAACGCATCTTCAACATATTGTAGGCACTATTGAAATCGACTTGGGTTATCCTAAATTTATCGCTTTCGACCTTATAAAATATTATGATGCCAACTTTTCTAGTTGCAAAGTTGATTAAAAGGCATAATTAATACATGTCACTTTCTTGGCATTTCATTATTGTCTTAGCGCACAAAGAAACAAAATCTATATCACTATAAACCATTAAGGCCAAATATATAGCCATTAATAGTTATTGTGCTTGAATTCTTTGAATGAAGTAGACCTTGCATGACTATGATTTAAAGTTTGCTCAATTTAATTGGATAACACTAATGCCATAAGCTTAACCAAAAACCTAATCTAATACTAAAAAACTAAGCATATTGATATTAAGCATTACTTTATTTATGATTATGTTCAAAATAATTATGTATGCTTAGAATTTGTTGACATAAATAATCAAATAGCCAATAGTTTTATGAAAACCTTTAGTGAGGATTAGTTGTACACCCTAAGAAGAGAATTGTGAGTGATCATATAAGATGAATCCCAAGTAATGATCTTTGCTAAAGATGAGCTCTTTGATGAACCAATAAGCTTCTAACGTGATATTTGGTCTTAGAAACATGTTTAAGTAGCTCTATCACATTATATTTATAGTTTGATATGCTTATGCAAGATGAACT
This sequence comes from Lumnitzera littorea, assembly GCA_024138015.1. NCBI lineage: Eukaryota > Viridiplantae > Streptophyta > Magnoliopsida > Myrtales > Combretaceae > Lumnitzera > Lumnitzera littorea. Next base: position 58,191,565 of record JAMXBB010000007.1, on the reverse strand, counting down.
CATCCTTGCTTATTTCAATTCCCATGTGTATATTTTTGTGATTTCGCACTTTCCATGCCCAAAGTATGTTTCTACATGTTTAAATATGCCTATAGTATGTACTATATGTCTTTCATAAATGTACTCAAGATTACTAAGCTAAAATTGTATAATAAGTCTTCCTTAGCCTTGCTATTAAAGCTTAGTAATAACCTTGCTAAGGTGTCTGGTACCTTGTTATGGATCTTTCAAAGCTCTCAAGCCCTGTCAACTTCTTCTTCATTTTCCTAATATGAGCTCGATATGGGGAGTTAGTCTAATGGCACATTACGATTATATTTGTGCATGATCTTAAAAACAGGACTTATCTATAGTACCATATGCCAATTTGTTATAAGCAAGCTCTACTATGGGCACGCATATGACCTAACCGATAAGATTCTTGCCTACCATTTCTCAATGCAAGGATCGATGATAACCTTCATCTGTCTATCAATCTGTAGATGACATGAAATAGTGAACATACGTTGGTGCCCAAGGCCGTAGTGTCTTTAAGCATAGCTTAAAAACTTTAGATTACAGTTCAACACAATGCTCTAAGGAACTCCATCCAACCTTACAACCTATAAGAAAAGATTAGCAACATGCATAGCATCATCAATTTTACTTTTATGGAATGAGAGGAAGTGTGCCATCTTGCCAAATCTATTGGACATAACTTGGAATCTTTTCCTCAACAGTTTTAGGTAAGCCTAAGATAAAGTCTATGTGAAGGTCGGCCTAAGGCTTGTTAAGAATTAGAAATGGCATGTACTTTCCCTATTCGGCTCAGCTCTTATCTTTCTTGCATGTTGCATGTCTCTCCACTACTCTATGAACATCCCCCATCATCTTTGATCAATAGAATTGGCCTTCAACAATTCATACACCCCATTTTCATTGAAATGACCTAACAGTCTTCCACCGTAAGCTTCCCATACTAAAAGCGCTTTAATAAAATAAGTCAGAATATAAAGTTTTCTTCTATGAAATATGAAGACATCTACCATAAAATATCCATCAATAGTGATTCACCTATTACAATCGGCCACAATGGAAGCAAATTGTATATCTTAAGCATACTACTCTATAACAACATAAAATCTTAACAATCAAGTGCAAAGGTCAGACAAGAGAGCATGTCAACATGATAGTGCATCAACAACGATGTTTGCCTTCCCTTTCTTATACTTGATTACATAAGAGAATTCTTCCATAAATTCAATCCATTTTGCTTGCCTCCTAGACAACTTCAGTTGGTTCTTCAAGTACCTTAGTGACTCATAGTCAATGTATATGATAATTTTCTAGGAAATAAGTAATATTGCCAGACAATGAGAGCTCCATAAAAGGATAAACATATGCTTAGTAGTGTAGTACGACTCCTTTAAGCTCCTAATTATAGTAAGCCGTAAGTTAGCCCTCTTACATTAACACAAAACCTATATTGCACTTGATACATCACTTTCCAACTCAAAGATCTTCTCGAAATTAGGTAGAGCCAATATAGGAGATAAGGTCAAATTCTCCTTTAGTTTGTCAAAGCACTCTCACAAACTTGAAATAGGCTAGATGGTCATCAGGGTTAGTAGTCTTATCATAAAATTCCATGATTGGGATGTAGATATAAGAAGGCAACACCTCATCTTGGATCTCCTAAATAAATGGAGATAGATCAATGCTAAACTTATTGGCAAGGTTGCTCTCTCTTCTTCAACTTCTTAAGTTTAGATAATATTTTAATGTACTTATCAAGCTCATCAATATTCTTATCAATGACAGAATGATGAGACTGAAACTATACGACTAACTAAGCTAGTTACTAAGTTGATAGGAACTAACTCTGAGGACCACTCATGAAATCTTAAGCTTAAGGTCCTTGATGTGCTATAGCAGATGAACATAAGCAAGACCACACAGGTCTTAAGGGATGGGTTAGAACTAACCTATGGCCTAAAATAGTAATGGAAGTCAAATGAAACTTGTACACTAGTCTCGTAGATATGACGCACCACAAGAACTACACACAAATCTAAACTAGTATCTAATATGACCAAGGTTGTCAAACTCATGATTTTATTTAGAATCGCTAGAAGGTCAATAGAATTGGAACATAAAAATCGAAATGTAAAAACATAAGTTTTTATAACCTATGAGAAATAGCTACACTTATAGTAATTATTCAAAACTTGAAATATATGATAAGAATAAAGAAACGACGTTCTTTTTTCATAAAAAATTTTTTAATAAGATATAATTTAGTATGTATAGAAGAAGGACAAACAAAATTGAAACTAAATTTTTTCCATTTTTTCTTGAAAAAAGTAATGAATTAAAGAGAGCCAAACATTTCAATTCATTTAAAATTAATGATGGTATAATATGATGTATATTGTTTTCCTAATAATCTTTGCTATTGGAGCTTAAAATAGGATGAAAGCTATAAAAATAAAATAAGGGACTATTAAAATTAGATAGGAAAGATGATATAATTCCATAATAGTTGATGGTTTATAAAAGCTTAGTTGTATTTTTTCACCTTTTAACTTATTTAACTTAGATATGTAGAATCGGTAAACTTAAACAAAAATGTAAGTTTTTACCAAATTTACAAGTAAACTTAGTAAAAAACGTAAGTTTCTACGCGAAAACAATATTATACATGAGTTAATATGAAAGAGTCATAAAATTGTAAACTTGTAAAATTACATAGATAAAATCATGATTTTGACAACTATGGATATGACATACGAACACTAACCTAAAGTCACTTAACACTAACCTTGCTTAAAGGTTAGACAAGTAAACTTGAACTTAGTTAGCTAAGCTACATGCAAGAACAAATTGGCAAAAAATACAATGTGCAATCAACTGATGGTGCAACTTTACAAAAATGGGGGAATTTACAATCCCCAATTATGGTTACATATTAGGTTAGCACAAAGACTAAAAAATATCCCTAACTTAAAACAGCATACTTTACATTATATGAATAGTATACAAGGACAAAACTGATAAAAAACAAAAGGAATGTGCACCTGCAAAGGGTATAACGTTAGACAACATTGAAGCATATGCCAACGGATGGATGGTTGCTTTTTAAACGCTAAATAAAGGAATTTATACGAACAGGCTACAAGTAGGATGTCTTCAAACAACTTAGATGACCACATGGGGAGCTTAGAAACACTTTGGCTAAGTTGTTAATATGACTTACCGAATTGTTTAGGTCAGTTAGGAGGTTGGTCTCTTTTAGTTGAGATATAATGTAGTACTAATAAAAGTTTGAGTACTCATGTAGCTTGAAGACTTCAAGATCCAAGCTTCGTTTCTAGTGAGCTATTGAGGGAGGCTTAGCGAACCATAGCAGTAAGACCTCAGGCTTAGGATCATGTGAGTGGTCCATGAAGTTAACTCCTGTCATCCCATCCATACTACAAAGGACATGGGATCAAATTCGGCTGGGCTTCATTTTGGACATTCTTAGGGACATATAAACTTAAGTCGGCAATATTAAAGGAATTGGAAACTTCATATCCCTCCAACAAGTTGATCTTATAAGCATTCCAATTGACCTTCTCAAGTACTATGAAAGGAAAATCTGTTTGTGGTAATAACTTGTTCATCCCTGAGCACAAGAACCGGTCTTTGCTCAAGTAAATCTACAATAGGTCATCAAGTCAAAAATCTCTAACCTTTCTTCCTTAGCCTTTCTGCTTAAGCTCAGCAGCAACTCAAGCAAGATGTTTAATCACCTTTTAATGAATATTCTTTAAGGCCTTAGATTAGTTTATAGCATTAGGGTCTTCACTTCGATTGGGTAGGGGAGCCTGATGGAGAAGGAGCTTAGGGTTAAACATATAGACAATCTCAAACTAGGACTTCCAGTGTACCAATTTGTTATATGCAAACTTAATGATGGATAGGTACAAGTCCCAGTCTGATAAGTTCCTCCCCATAATGACTCGAAGCAGAGATCTAAGCATCTAGTTGACAACCTTGGTTTAACCATCTATTGGTGGATGGCATGATGTACTGTTGTGGCAACCCTAGGAGGGGCCTAGTAGTATTGCCTAGAATTTCCATATCACGTGTGCACCCATGATAAGAAAATCGCCTTACAAGTCAGAGATTGCAAGACTCTAGATAGTTATTCGCTAAGGTCTTCAATTTTAGTTTATTGACTCATTATATAATATATATAATTATGGATATCCAATTTTTCCACAATTCCTCAGAACCGCAGAGAATCGGTATCCCCTACCAAAATAATGAAATAGGATAGACAATTTTAGAAAATTCTAAACTTACTAAAGATAGTAAACTTAAATGAGACATTAATCGTTTTTCGGAGCATTCCGAATTAACTATACAAGCTTTTCAGCACTCTGCACTCGATTCTTATCCCATTCCCAACTATCGATCAACCTGCAAGGAAAAGAACTGTTGGGGTGTAAGCTTACGCTTAGTGAGATAATTACCCTCATCAATACCACATAGCAGAAATTTATTATATGCACAATCATATGAATGCATGAACAATCAGTATGCCAAAAACGCATGCAGCGACCTAGGAACTGCATACGACTCAGAATTACGCCCCTTGAAGTCGGGGTTTGGAGATAATTAACCGACCCAGACCAAAATCCGGGTTCTAGACCTTGGGTTTTAATTCATTAGCACTATTGTGCTTAAGTCAAAACAAAACTAAGTATATATCCACATATATATACTTTCCCTACCGAATAATAAATTATATTTTCAAAATCCCAAGTCTAGTGGTGTGGTGGCCTCCACAATCCACAAACACACGCCCTAAGCAGAAGCCACAAGAATCGGCCCCTCGCCGACGGTTGGCGTCTCCCAGCGCCTAGTAAGCCCATCAGCTTAGGTCAGAGACTCAATATATATATGATGGCATAGCTAGTGCTCAATCTTGCAGGAAACTCGTATTCCTGTGAGTCCCCTCCCATCTTCTGCGTGAAGCGGCAGTCGGTGTTATCCGTATGCAATATGGGGTATGCATAATTCATTTTGATTTCTTAATCGTATAAGTGATTAACTCGATTTTCAGGGTGATCAGACAATTTCATTCCATACGATTCACATGTATATATAATGCAAGCAATTCCCATTATTAGATATAATTAACAAGTTATCACATTCATCCACAGATTCATACACATACATTTCCCATATCCCACAAGCATCCAAATTCATATATATAAGTTTAGGTGCATCTATTCTACAAGCACAATCAAGTAAAGAGTCATTGGGAATTTACTCACTCAGTTATGCGGATCAATCAAAATAATCTGGGATAGGTCGTCTCCCCAAAGCCGAGTCCCCTGGACATCGCAAATACGATACTATAAGGATTTGAATTAAAACCTAGAAAACTAAGCTAAAACTCTTTAAGTTATACTTTGGACTTGGTTTTATAATTTTTCTCGGTTTTACTTAAAAGTTCAATCGCGTATAACTTTTTCGTTTTAAATCCGATTTTTATGATCTTATAGTCATTCTTCATCGTTTTCGAGTGTACTTTAACGTGATAAGGTTAGATTTTCGAAATGAGGTATACAATTCTGTCCATGGGTCAGAACAGTAGCGTTCCTCATGTGTTGGAGTGTTTTTGGGCCTTGTTTGGTAAATGGGCTTTTTGATAACTTGAGAAATTCCTTGGGCTTGGTCTTTAGATTTTATCCTAAGCTTAAAATACTCCTTGAGATCAGATTTACAGCTTTTATTTATATTCTTAAGGCTAACAACCACTTCTTGGGCCTTTTAGTGGGCTTAAGTTGTCAAATGGGCTTGTTTTTGGTTCAAACTAAAGTTAATGATTTTGGTGGGCTTATGGGGCCTTAGGTGGATTTCTTATGGGCTTCAAAACAACTTCTCTTGGTACTTTAAGTTGCTGGTCAGATTTTTGTTGAAGGCCCATCTTAGAGTTCTAAGCTTGTTTTGAGAGTTTTAGGCCCGGTTTTGAGTTTTAAGCTTTGTATGCTAATCATACTTACTTTGGTTAATCTTTTCACTTTGTTCTTTCACTTTTATCATATTTTTAGGCCTCATTTACCCATGTTCCAGATCTGTTCATGTTGATCCTAAGGGGTCCTTACTTGGTTTTTCAACTTGTTCCATCATTTCCTTAAGTTTAGGTGATAGATTATGCACTTAACTACTTGTGTATAAATCTTAACTTAGGTTTCCTTCCATCAAATGATCCTTTAACTCATGCTCCACATAAAGAAATAAAAGATCTAATACTTCATAAAACCTCCATATCATAGCTCATGTCATACAAAGTTGATTTCTTCATAAAACTTCATGTGATGGATTTTTCCTTAACTTAAGTCTAGATTTGAGCATGTTTAACTTAATGGAAACAAAATCAACATTCAAATGATCATGGAACCTTCACGTCCAGCATGCTTACCCTTCATTAAAGTTCTCATTTCAAGATTTCCTTAGCTTAAAATCTTCCATTCAAAGCATTAAACAAATGTCCATACAAAACACCAACTTTACATGCTCATATTTCAACTTCATGTAATGGTTTTAGGGTTTGTTTCTTAAAACGATTTTTGGTGCTATAACAACTCAAACCTTACTCATATCTTCAAGAAATCCAAGTCTCCTAACATAAATACTAATCCACACATCACAAGAAACACTTACTCGTCCTTAACGCAAAGTTTGGTGGTTGTGCACTAAGGTTCCTCTTAAGCCTTTAACTTTGCTTCCTCCTTTTTGCTTACCTTTTGAAACCCGAATCTTTTGCTCTTTTGGAATGGGATTTATGGATGATTCTAATGGTCTTAGATGATCTTAAATGATGAAATAAAATGGCACATGAGCAAAGGAAAAAATGCCGTGAGTTGAAGCTTCAAAATGGAAGAAAATGGATTTTGTAGGGTAAAGTTGTTTCCCCTTTTTATGTTTGTTTCAAAAGAGAGAAAGATGAAGTGAAAATGAATTTGAAAGTGAGAGAAATGGAGAGGAGTGCAGCCGGTTGGAATGAAGAGAGAAGGAGTGTTTAAATGCCTTGAAAGTATTGTCTTAAAGCTTACAAAAAGTCAACAATTGCAACTCTTGATGATATAAGCATTAAGGGGTGAATAGTGATGTGTAAGGGAAAGTGATTGATGCTTGAAAGACAAGAGTATGGCCCCCCATTCCTCCTTGTTTAAATCTGCCATTGGAAGTCTCTTTATGCCATGGAGTGGTCTTGTCACCTTTATTAAAGTTAAGCTCATGATTTCTTGTGAAAATTTGTCCATATGTAGTATAAGTGAAGAGGTGATAAGGAAATTGTCTTATCACTAGATTTTGATAAGTTATCAGTTGATAAATGATTCCAACTCTCAATTGATAAGTTATCTAAGGTGATTGGTTGGTCTAATTATTTATATGTAAGGCTTATGCATGAAGATAAGGGCGTAGCCTTATAGAAAATTGTTTTAGGACTTTTATCTTACATTGTTTTGTGATTTATGATTTGATTTTTGTAGAATTGTGAAATTTTCTAAAGTTGAATGGAATTATTCAAATTAAATTATCGATTAATTATTTAGGGTTAAAATTCCTTAATGGTTTTAAGGTTTAGGCTTTTAAGTAGCTTTAGAGCTCGCAGTTCTTCAAGCTCGGGTTTTATCGACAATTGGCTTTTGAATTGTAAAAATTTAATTCGTTTCTAAATGTAAACTTAAGTTTTTAGTTTAGTTGATCCTTGGAAACGTTCGGACAGTACTTTTGATTGAATCATGGGCCCACTAAAAGTAGGGTTTATATTTATCAATTGATAAGTTATTTAGGATGATTGGTTGGTTTACTTATTCATGTGCACAAATCTTATGTATAAAGATAAGGAGATTGTTTGATATGAAATTCTTTTGGAGTTTGTCTCTTAAATTGATTTGTAAGTTATGATTTAATATTTATAAAATTATGGAAGTTTCTAGAATTGAATAAAATTATTCAAATTAAATTCTTAATTAGCTGCTTAGGGTTACAAGTCCTTAATTGTTTTAGGGTTTTGTGTTTAGAGTCTATGGTTCTCGTATTCGAGTTTTATCGATAATAGGGTTTCGAATTGGAAAATTAAATTCGTTTTTAAATGTAAACTTGGATTCTTAACTTAGTTTATCCTTGGGAATATTTGGGAAGTGTTCTTAGTTGAATCACAAGTTTGCTAAAAGTAGGGTTTACAATTTATCCATGCGTAACATGGCTTATAAGTGAAAATAAGGGAATTGTCTTATATGAAATTCTTTTAGGGTTTGGTCTCGAATTAATTTGTAAGTTGTGATTTGCCTCTTAAGAAATTTTCAAGTTTTCTAAAGTTAAATAAAATTTATTGAAAATATATTTTTAATTATTTATTTAGGATCGTAAGTCCTTGATCATCCTAGGTTTTAGAGTTCGAATGAATTTATGCATGTTTTAGAGTTCGAGTGAGATTATGTATGTTTTAAGGTTTTTCACCAACTTGGGAATAATTTACTTACACTTATGAGCTTAAGGATCAATTGGCTTAGTTATTTAGGAACATCGTTTTATTATGCAACATATATATATCATATGATAATTTTATTGATTTATGGCTTTTCAAGCGTTAAGATAATTTTATAGAGTTTTAATTTAATTATTATTATTTTTTTTTAAAGTACACGTATGTAGGGATTGTGGTTTTCTTACATGATAAGAATTTCCAAATTATATAATTGGGTCTTTCAAGTTCGTTTTGAGTTCCAGGTTCAAAATTTTAGTCGGTTTTCATTTTATGTAGTTTTATTGACTTAGAGAAATGTCTACGACACTCGAATCTGATACTATGTTTAGGAGGTTGAATTTACAGAGTCTACAACTGTATAATAGCTTGTTTTCCAATCATTTCCATAAGCTCTTTTATAAATGGCTCAAAGACTTAGAATCTCTATTGGACACTGACTGGGGCATTCTATGAAGCTTCACAACCTCCTATAAAAACAAAGAAGTAATATGCATAGCATCATTAGTTTTTTTGGTACCAAGTAAAGTGTGCCATCTTGTTGAACCTATCACCATGACAATGATGGAATCTTTCTCATGGCAAAGCTAGTTTCGTAAACCAAAAAATGAAGTGTATGCTTAGCTTGAACTACAATTTGTTCGAAGTAGGTAAGAGCCTATATTGACCCTATTCAACTCGGCTATTGGCCTTCTTTTAGATCGTACACCTCTTTAGCATTACATACGCATTCCTCATCATTCTTGGCCAAAAGAACATCGACTTCCTTAGCCTTTTTACTCAAACTCAAGAACTGATCTTTGCTCAAGTGAATCCGCACTAGTTCACTAGCCTAGAACTCTTTAACCTTTCTTCCTTAGCCCTTTTACTCAAGCTCGGTGATAGCTTAAGTAAGATGGTCAATCACCTTCTAAAGTATCTTCTTTAAGGCCTTAGATTGGTTTATAGCATTAACATCTTCACTTTAGCTATACAAAGATGCTTGGTCAAGATTTAACCCATAGACGATCTCAAATGGAGACTTTCTAGTGACATAGTATACTAGTCTATTACTTGCAAACTTAATGATAAGTAGGTACAAGTCCCAATTTGATAAGTTCCTCCTTACAACAACTCGAAGTAAAGACCAAAGCATCTAGTTGATGACTTCGATCTGACCATTTGTTTATGGATGGCATGATGTACTATATAATAGCTTGGTCCTTAATAGTTTCCACAAGGTCTTTCCAAAATGGCTTAGATACTTAGAATCTTTATCGGACACTTGAATTAAGGCACTTAATGTAGCTTTACAACTTTTAACAAAAACAAAGAAGTAATATACATAGCATCATTAGTTTTTGGCATGGGTGAAGTATGAGACCCAGTCTTCAACCTACTACCCGGACTTAGAGTAGTGGATCACTTCTACTACACTTGGGACATAGGAAGCATAGCGGAGATAAGTAATAAAGTGAAGTCAATAAGAGAAGCTTGAGAAATTATCATATCTCGACTTAGTACAAAATGCACCATCACAAAGGAATACCTATTGAAAACTTAACTCAACCTACTCATTGAACAAAAGATAACTTTGTTTAAATGATAAAGGGGTTGCTACATCGGAGTTCAGTTGGATATTCAGTTACAACTTATGTATACAACATAATATTTACATCAAAACATGAACCGGCTTTTTCTTTTGTCATCTTCACAATAGTAGGATTCCCAACTTAGTACATGTTCCATGCAAAAGTCATCGACTCTGACTAATGCTTTTAATATTCATTCCCCCTAGTGTTAAGCCCTTCACAACGGTGTTAACCTATGGATAAAACATTTTATCTCCTTAGCTACTGAAGCTAAGTGAGAGTAGATAATAAACAATACAATATAAATGATATCACATATCACAACTGAAAGATTTCAATCATCATCCATAGGTTCAACTTCACATATGCATTTGTCCAACAAGGCATTTATTAGTAGCAATGTAGCATGCTATGCTCATGTACGTGGCATGCATCAATATCGATATCCTATGCCTTTCCAATTTTCACCTAGTTAATTGACATAACTAGGCATTTAGATACAACATCCAAGAACCTATGGGCAACAAGGAGCTACTAGAGAATAGGATCCTACCAAATTGGACTATACACTATAATAGTCTACCAATATCAAAATGGGCAACAAGAAGCTGCTTAAGAGTAAGAACCCTAACTTTGTTTCTACATATTGTAGTTTACAAAATCAAAGAGGCAATAAGGCTAACTTAGACTACACACCGTGGTCTACCAAATCTAACTATCAAAATAGTCAAGATGTTCGGGCAATGTAAATCTATATACTTCAAAAAACTAACTTCATAAAGCTACGATTTTTCCTTAATCACTTGGAAGCCTGATTCTAAAAATTCTAACCCATAAGTCCCTTTTTGTGCTGTACCGTGCCGTGCTATGATTTACAATAACAACTTTAGAATATCAATCAACACAATCAATCTTTAAGTTTTATTCAACCTAGTTATCTGATTCTAGTTTTCAAACTCTCCCCAACGAAAATCTAGCATATCACTTAGGGTTCACTTACATGAACATATAGATGATTGAGTTAGCAATCCTTCAACTCTCCAAGTTAGTATAATTATTTGTAAACAATACATCAACACCCATCATAATAGCATAACAATTTAACCAAGATACAATTACTATCATTTGAAATCGCCACATCAGCATCCATTATAGTAGCATATCAATTCACCCAAGATAGGATATTCAATCAACACAACATCAAACAACATGCATTGTTATGAGTAGTAATATATCTACCCCAAGAATGAGTTAAATCTATTTACCTAGACTTAGTGATAACGCAAACTCCTAAACTTCATGACATGATTCTTCCTTACTTATCATACCTATAAAATATAACACAATCTTCAAATCAAGTATGGGTTGAACCCAAACTCTTATAAGAGTTTGTATCGTCACGATCATTATATCATCATGATCGTTACTTATCATACCTATAAAAATACAAACTTCATTTGCCCGTATCTTACTCATTCCATATCCAATTTCAGTAAACTTTATATCGTCACAATCGTTGTTTCGAGTACTATTTAGATATCTTAAGAATTAAGTCTATCAATATTGTCAAATTCCAAAAATATCCTTTCTCCCTATCAATTCAATCGTATATTATCGTAACTTCATAATTAACTCAAATAAGCTTTGATTATAAACTGAAAGTCCTAAAAATCCCACTTTCCAAACTTGATCAATAACCCTTAACATACCCATAAGTGTTAATTTTACATAAATATGACAAAAATTTCACCAGTACTAATTACTACATTATATATTAAGCTAATAAATAGGTTTTTATAAGGAAAATAAATAATAAATAGTATATGAGCCCAATTAATTTCACAAAAAATCCCATAGACTCACAAAAATATGTAGTTTAGTTATTGACCTTGAATTACACCAAACTAGCTATTATCTATTTTTACAAAAATAGCGGTTTTAGTTCGAAATTATGAAAAATTAAAGAAAATAAATAAATTTAAGTGTGAGATAAAAACTAAATATTCCAAATAACTTTACAAATCTCCATAAGTCAAAACATGTAAGGTTCATTCATTAATTTCATCAAAAACTAATTATTCTAACAAATTAGCAAAACTGATAGTTTTATCTAAAATAACTATAAAAAATAATAAACATATTTCTTTTCCAAAATTCTTGTCACTACAATTAAATACATATATTAATTGTATTTTAAAAATTGAGTTCATAACAACATCATCTAATATTTATAAAAATTTATTCAATTTTCTCTTAAATAGGGCATTTTTTTAAGGACCCTATATTTCCACTAATTATTTAGATGAACTTACGGGCAAAAAATAGGTTTGCCTAAATTGACCACCCTATGGCTGCCACACTTTATCTAAAAAGCTCCTTCAACTACCTTCTATTGGACCACAAAAGGCCACCACAATAGGACATCAACACCTTATTAACTGACTTAGACCAATTTTAACCCTATTTCTTGTTCTATTTTTATTTTTTTTTTCTAATTTTCTAAAATTGTGCTCTTTTGTTTTCAAATTCCTAAAATATTGCGAATGAGATTTGGAGTCCTATTTATAGGCTTTAGGATTTTGACATGTCAAAAAGTGAAATAACACATGTCATTTCCTTATTTACCTACATGTTGACTACGTATCATGTGTTACTTCTTTGTTAATCTTACGATGACTCGTATTTTCAAGTCATCCCTATATTGTCACATCATTTTGGTGACTTATCCATTCATTATTTTAATTAATTTTCCTTCTTGTGATAATTTATCATTATATGTATATATTTAATACATATAATGCATATTAAATGTAAATACATGTATATTATATATAATAAAACTTCATTTATCATTTTTAAACTTAAATAACTTATCTTTAATATCTCACTATTTCTAAAAACTCAAATTTTACATTTTCGATATTTATTGGCTTTATCGATAAATTAACGTTTTTTCTTAAATTAATCCTTTTATATAGCTTATTTCAAGAAATTAACTTTATTTGAATTATTTTGTCTAACTTTTCAAACCTTACTATGAAATTTAAACTAGAATAATTAACATAACCTGGTGCCCTAAATTTAGGGGCTTAAATCCTAAAATTATTGAACTAGCTAGAAGACTCAAGGTATTATAGAAATAAATTAAGTCAAATGACCACACTTGAACTATTTAGTATCAACACAAGTTAGGGTGTTTAGAATAATTTCGAACTTTTCGACAATTTTGTTCAAATTGAATCGAATTCTAACATAAGTTCACAAAAGTTAGACAAAAAATTCTAGTAAGGTCAATTTCTTAAAGTAAAATTTGTATAAATTTAATTTCAAAATAACGAACTTTTACCAAGTATACTTGATATTTATCAGAAATTCGAAATTTAAATTTTGAATGACTATGAAACTTTAGAAGTAAATTATTTGACCTTCAAAAATAATTTTGGGAATAAACATGTAAGGTAATTACATAATTATAACATACACATTATACGTACCTAATATATACCTATATTATTAAATAGACTAAATAATTACTAAAAATCATAATAAATTAATAAAAAATTATAGAAAAATTTCAAATACCCTTGATTTCTTTGGAAATGGATGTAGCACACTTTTGGAGTCATGGTAAACAATATTTGCTAGCCGTCCAAAAGGAGACATATACTATAATGTAATATTATTACATTATAATACATTTTAATGAAAATTGACACTTGGACAAAAAAATGTAAAATAAAATCCATCGCCCAGACTTTTATATAAACTGATGTAAGATGAATCTCAACCATTTAAACAAATGAAAGATGATAAAACACTTTCAAATGAATCTAGTTTAGGGAATTATCAAAATTGGGAAAAATTAAAGAAAATATGCCTAAAATTAGAAAATATAGAAGATGAAGACCTAATATAGTGCCCACTTGGGGGTTGAAGTCTGATGTTGGAAGAGGGGTTTCCTATAGGTGGTGGCCCCCAATGGAGCTCCGGTGACTAGAGAACCGAAAACATGTGAATTTTTACTTATAAGTTCCTATTTTTACTAAAAATATCAAATAATATTCAAAATTTATGAAATTTAATTTTTCAATGTATTTTTGCATTTCAAATCAAAATATCAACCCAAAATTTTGAAATTTGTAGCGCTTATATTGGTTCCTTAAGAATAGGCTTAACTCAAATGAATTTTATATGAATTTTTAAAAATAGCAAACGATATTATTTCAAGCTAATTTTTTGTGGTTATATTCCTCATATGTTATATTTAATTTACATAAAAATAATTTTTGATAAAATACACGTATAGAAATTATTAAATTTATTTTATATAATTTACCATATTTTCAAGTTAAAGGAATATTGGGTTTTTAATTACATTTCTTAATCAATCTGACTTGTAATGATTTATGGAGCTTATTTATTATTTTGTAAATATTCGATTCAAATCTTATAATTTTATTTGATCAGTTACTTAATTTAAGCTAATTTCTAGTAAAACATACCTAAAATTGACTTTTCAAAAAATATAATAAATTACATTTTTTTTAGTAATTTTCATAACCAGAATATAACAATCATAATTTATTGAGTATAATATATTTTTCGTAGCTTTAATGGAGTTTGGATGCTATGTATTATATATTTTCCTAGTCTTTATGCATGTTGTGTCAAATATGATAATATAGGGTAAATTTGGTATAATTGGCAATATAGTATGAGATGAGGATTCTAGGGAGTAATGAAGGGGTAAAGTGTTAAATGAAGTGTTGAATTGACTTCTCAAGCTTGAACTTAGGAGAAAAGTGAACAAATCAATTAATTGTAAGAATTTGGTTAAGAGTAGAGGATAACTCACAGGAAATGAAAGTTAAGTATTCTACTATGTATGGACTTAGAAGTTAAATCAACAGCAAAATTACGAATGAGTGATGAAACAAGGGAATCTTAGTGACTACGTTAGAGGGAATATTCTTAAGAACTTTGAAGATGTTAGTTTTAGAGGATAGCTCAAAGGATATTCTACCAAAAGTTCTAGAATTGAGTAGACTACATGGTTGGTTTCAAAAGTGTCTTAAAGGCTACTTGAAGTGAAAATACATGAGTATGAGCACCTAAAAGTTACCTTAGAGGATAATCTATAGGAAATCTTGAGTATTTATCAGACTTAAGGGATTATTCAAAGGTTAATCTTATTAAACCTTGTACTCTAATATGGCTTAGCAGGTAACTTAGAAGCTTTACAGTTTAAGAACTTCAAAGGTAACTTAACTCAAAACTCAACTTAGAGAGTATTTATTGAAGAATCATGGGGATATACCAACCTCAAAGATTGACTCAAAGGTTGAACCTATTATGGGCTTCAACACCCATATATTGAAAGGGTAGCTTAGAAGCTTCTTCAATTAAATACTACAATGGTATCTCGACTCAAGGAATAGCTCAGAAGGTAACAAGGGTAAAATGAACTTATATCACCATTATAAACTTCCAATACTTAGGGCATAGGATAATAAACTAACAACTAACCAATTTAATTCTTATATAGACTAGTAAATTGCAATATTTTATAATTTATATGCAAAATAAAGTACTACATCGAGATAAATATTGAAGGGTCGCCAAGAAGGACAAGTTGATTTCTACTCATAACTTGTATGCACTATGATGTTTTTGGCTTAGCTGAAGTTGATTTCAAGTTAATGTGCTATTCAATGAACCATATGGAGCTACCCGTTATAATTGTTGCTAATTGAATAGTGATATGATATTAAACTTGATTGTTATGTTGGTGCCGATGAATCCATATGTGACATTTACTAGGGTTTATGTTACCTTGGAAAAGAATCTAAGGACTAACTCTATCTCCTGAGGTGTTCACCTAAGTAAACCTGATACCGAGATCTTAAAACAGACAAAACTACAAAGTAAAGGCTAAGCAATAAGTGATGAATAAGTCTACTTAGATTTGCTAGGTTTTGCTTAGTGTATGATGTAATGCATTCATAACATAACACGAAAACACCTATGGGCCAAGTTTTCTAAAAACCGAGATATTGGTTAGTTGGTTTCTATATGAAAAGCTGGGTTTATCAAATGAACTACTTTATTTGTAAAAGTTGGGTTTTCAAGCATATAGAGACTACATTGAATTTGTTGGCCTAGTTATATACTAGATTTTCCAACCACTCTATATGGTTATTACTAAGCTAAAATGTTTGCTATATTTCTAGATTTATTATCTAAATGTTCAGTTTGAGTCAATCGAGCTGGATGAGTTGCTAGGCTAAGCTAAGGTATTGATATCGATGCATGTCATATACATGAGCATGGCACATGTTTATTGCATTTGCATTGTTTAGTTGGGAAATTATAATATGACATAATTGGACTAACTACTTGAATAATATGCCTATTTTGTTGTGCTTGTTATTATGTGTTTGTGTACTCTCACTCAACTCACAATAGCTAAGGGGATAAGTTCTCTTATCCTCAAGTTATAGATGAATAGATAGAAGGATGTATCGGAGTAACAAGAAGACTTCAAAACTCTAGCTAAAGATGGGCTATTGAGAAAAGTTGTTGACTACAAAATATAGTTTGAATACAAGAAGATAGCTTTTCAAGAAAGTAGTGGATGTTACTTCACCAAAGGTTTAGTATAGTTATGGTAGTTTAAAAACATGTAATTGTACGAGAGTTACTATGCGTATAGAAGTGTGTAACTATGATACTCTGAGTATGGCTCACTAATGTAGAAGCTTTTGTTACTGTTTGTCATATTAAATAAGAAATTATTTGAAAGTAACTATTTGTGGAATAAAAGAGCAGGCTGGATACAAGTTATACCTTATCCTTAACTTAAGGATGGCAATAACAGACTATCTTTAGGTAGTAAGAGTTTAAGAAAAACTTTTAAGTGGATACCTAGAACGTGGGACATTACAAGGTGGTTTCAAAGCATTATTGTTTAAACTAGGCCTCAAAGTATCACAGCTTATCTGGGAGCAAAGATTTGAAGTATGTTTGATGGAAGTACTAAAACTTTTATGTCAATTTGATGGACTGAAGTAACGATGAAGATAGGGTATAAGACATGTGATAGGAATCAGACCACTAAACCCTTGACTTGAGCCTAAGCCTAAAGGTTAGAAAGCATGGCCAAGTGAATTCTTTCCTTAAGACTCACCACTAAGGAGTCCGAGCAACTATAATCTACCGTCTTAATGCCTTGGCCAAGCTGCACCCTCTCATACTTATAATTTATCTCTAGCTACTAACCTGAACTACACTCAAGCATTAACTTAGCTCATCTAACCATCAACTCAGCCGACTTGAATCTAAGCCAAACTGAATATGTCTAAGGTGAATTCACCTTAGAAGAATTATCTGTTCAGCTCAACACAGTTGACCCACCACCCTAGCTCAAAACCTCAACTCAGCAGTCACCAACTAAAGCATACAGTTTGTCTTTTCTGATAAAAAGTTACCTATACGTGTTTGAGCAAGCACATAACAGAATCCCCCATACAAGATACTCATTTTTGTTGTATTTTTAATTGTAACCTTTATCATTCCTTATACATTACTTCTTTAGGATGCTACCCTTTTGATTTTTTCCATTTTAGGTAGGATGCCCTAATATTTCGGGTATAAATACCCCATTGTATTGTAGCCACAATGCATCTTATCATCTTCTTATACTGAATATACTTCTTTTTCCATAAACATTGCTTACAACTTGTTTACTTACTTCACTCTTATCGTAACTCTTAAGCAAGACTACGTAACAAGTACCCTCATCAGACCATCTCATATGTTATATCGAGTTGTGCCATGAATCCTCGAAAGTCCCTTGGTGCATCATATCTTAGAGCTATTTATAGGTTGCTTGTTTACTTTTCCTGTTGTTTTCGTACATTCCCCACTTTGTTTTCAAGCTTTCTGTAAGCTTAGACCCATCCCTACAACTGACCTTATCGATCCTTGGATTCAATTAGCATCATCTTTGTATCGAAGCAGAGGTTTCGTTTGGGTAAGTTGTTCATACTTTCTTATGAGTAACGATTGTTGTAGTAATATGCTGTAGTTGCTTGGAAGTTAGTTGTAAGTGTTAAAGCAAGTAAAAGTAGTATTTCATTTTGGTTAAATACTTTGCTTTGCCCTGTTTCAAACATATAAAAACAAAGCAAGTTTCGATTGAGTTTATTGTTCACTAGTGTAGTTGTGTTCGTGAATTCATTGGACATATGTGTAGAAAGTGTACGTATTGTTTAGTTTAAAGGAATAGTATCTATTGTCTCCTAAAGTTGAAGTTTGAAACTTAGCCTTAATGAAGAAATGATAGATCTGAGTGTCAATGTAGGTTTAGGGATGACAATAGTGGTGTTGTCTACCATAGCCAATAACCTTAAGGCACCCTTCAAAGTATAGACAAGCAACTTGATGAGATAGCCAACCTCTTAATCGATCTAGCTAAAGCTATTCATGAAATGGCCTATCAACCTACTGAGGTCGTGCAAAATACTCCACAAGCTGCTTGACTTACTTAAGGACAAAACCCAACTCAACAAGTTTAAGGTAGAGGAGTAAGGGGACAAGTATGGAGAATGATCGATTTAGGTCATATGGATGATGATGATGAAGAGCGAGCTAAAGCACCCAGAGCTACTGACCATTTGAAGCTTTAGATTTTGAGCTTTAATGGTTTTGGGAGTATAGATGATTATTTAAACTAGGAGGAAAAGATAAAGCGTATTTTTATCATTACTAATATGAGGACTGTGAGAAGGTAAGGACTACTACTATAAAGTTCTTAGGATACACTGCAATGTGGTGGAAGAACTTCTAAATCATGATAAGATGAAAAGGATATAGAGAGGTGAATACTTGGCCTGAGATGAAAGGGATACTCAGAAACAGGTTCGTATCGGATACTTATTTACAAGATACTTTTGTTTTGCTATAAGAGCCGAGATAAGGAAGCTCAACTATTGATGAGTATGTTTAAGAGTACCAAATACTCATGATTCATTGTAAAGTAAAAGAGCCATTAGTACGAACAATATCTAGGTTTCTTACCAGGTTAAAGAGTGTCTTGCGAGATATTATGGAACTTCAACAGTTCACCACACTGGATGAGACTATAAGAATAGCTCAATAAGTAAAGAAGCAAAGAAGAAACAGGTCAACCTGACCCTCGATGAGCCGACCTAGTCAATCGAGTTGACCTGCTCAAGGGAATTACCAAGCTTAGTAGAGTTTCGAGCCAATTAAGAGGGTAGATGTTAAAGCTAAATAGAAGGGCCAACCTGATAGTGATGTGCAGACCAGCACAAATGAGAAGGGGTAAGGATCAGAAAGGAAGATCAGCCAAATCAAGTACTTTAAGTGCTAAGGATTTGAGCACGTATCTACTCAGTGCCCGAACTGAAGGACTATGATTATCAAAGGAGATGTACCAAAGATTGAAGTGGAAAGCACAAATGAGGAACCATAGGAGGAGAAAGAAGTGGGAAATAAGGCTGATGTTAATGCCAACTTAATTGAAGAAGATGTGTTTATAGAGGATCTGGATAAGTTAACTCTAGTTGTTCATTGTGCGATGAGTTTAAAGCCCTCTAAGTAGCGAAGCAAAGAGGAAACTTAGTCCACATTACATGTAAAGTGAATGAGTTGGTCTATGTGCTCATAATGGACAATGGAAGCCGTACTAATGTAGCATCTGCTGACCTGATTAAGAAGCATAAGTTACCAGCCATTCTACATTCAAAGCCATATTAGTTACATTGGCTGAATGAGAAGGGAGCGCTACATATCACTTAACAAGTGTTGTTGCTGATCTCAATTAGAAACTATTCTGACGAAATTTTTTATAACGTATTACCTATGTGTGCATCACATATGCTACTAGGTCGACCTTGACTTTTCAATCGAAGAGTTATTCATGAAAGATACAAGAACACATACGCACTTGAGAAAGATTGAAGGAAGATCACTTTGAACCCTATGACATTGAGTTAAGTTAGTAAGCTACAAGCTAAACTTGCTCAAGGATCTAAGAAGATTTTGGTTCTAAGTAAGGCCAAGTTCTAAGAAGCTATAAATGCTAACATGCTAACTTTTATGTTGATCAAGAGGCTATTAGAATTGAAGGAGCAAATTGAGCTACCCTTAGAAGTTGGAGAACTACTAAATGAATATGCCAACTTGTTTCTAGAACAGTTGCCTGAGGGATTACCCCCTTTTCGAGATATTGAACATTGCATTGACTTGATACCCAATGCTACCTTACTGAACAAGCTAACTTATCGAATGAATCCCGAACAGGCAACTAAACTCCAAAGACAAGTTAATGAACCACTGGAAAAAGGATATGTGAAGGAGAGCCTCAACCACCAAATTTGAATAAGGCCAGGGGATGAATGGAAAATTGCTTTTAAGACCTAACATAGTCTGTACAAGTGGATGGTCATACCTTTCAGGTTATCAAACGCCCTAAACACTTTCATGAGACTAATGAATCATGTATTAAGAGATTTGATTGGAAAGTTTGTTGTCGTCTACTTTGATGATACCCTGGTCTATAGTATCAACTTAATAATGTACACTAAACATTTGATAGTTGTTTTCAATGTCCACCAAATAGAATGGTTGTTTGGAAAGTTAAAGAAACATTGTTTCTATCAGGAAGAAGTGATCTTCCTAGGATACGTGGTTGGAGGAAGAAGGTTGAGAGTAGATGAAGAAAAGGTGTGAGCTATTGTTGAATGTTGACCTCGACGTCCTATGCTGAGGTGAGAAGTTTTCATGGATTGGCATCATTCTACCAATGCTTTATCTAAGGGTTCAATACAATCATAGTGCCTTTGACTGAGTTGATAAAGAACTTAGAGTTCAAGTAAGGAGAGAAAGAAGAAAAGAGTTTTGCTGAGGTAAAAGCAAGGTTGAACTTAGCCTTGATCTGGGCTTTACTAGACTTTGACAAAGTATTTGAGTTTAAATGCAATACATTAGGTGTAGACATCGAAGCTGTGCTGATGCAAGAAGGCCAACCTATCACTTATCATAGTGAGAAGCTTAGAGGAGCACAATTGAATTTTCACTATATGATAAAGAGCTTTTAGCCCTGATCCAAGCTCTTCGCATATGATAACATTACCTTCTACCAAAAGACTTTGTCATATACATGGATCATAAGTCCTTGAGATATTTATGGATCTAATCTAAGCTTTTCAAACGTTAGGCCTGATGGATCAAATTTTAGGAGGGATTTAATTTGTTATCAAGTACAAGCAAGGAAAGAACAACATAGTTGCCGATGCTCTATCGAGGAGACACCTTCTACTCACTAAGTTGTAGACCAGGCTATTAAAGTTTGCAAGCATTAAAGAGCAGTATGAAGATGACTCTCATTTTGGCCCTATATTCAAGCACTGTAAAGAAGGAAGAGTAGTAGATGAGTATTATTTAGAGGATGATTATCTATTTAGAAGTGGTAAGTTATATGTGCCGACTTATTCCATAAGGGAGCTACTAGTGAGAGAAGCTTATAGTAGAGGACTTTCTAGATACTTTGGGGAATGGAGAATGTATGAATTATTGAATGATAAATTCTTCAAGCCTAGGATGAAGCGTAACCTGCATCATGTAATTGAGAATGTAATATCTATAAGAAAGCAAAGAGCCAAGCAGAATAAGGGAAAGAAATGCCTTTACCAGTTTCAACCAAACCATGGGCTAACTTGAGTATGGATTTTATCCTTAGACAACCGAGGTAACGATTTTATGATTGTTATCATGGATAGCTTCAGCAAAATAGCGCATTTCATACTCTACTCCAAAACTAATGATGCTTCGACTATTGCTTCTTTGTTTTTGCAGGAAGTAGTTTGCTTGTATAAAGTAACAAGGAGTACGGTATTCGATAGAGACCCATATTTTCTAAGCCATTTTTGGAGAACCCTCATGCGTTAAATGGGAACCAAGCTACTATTTAGCACATCTTGCCATCCCCAAGCCAATGGCCAAATAGAAGTAGTCAACCGTACCCTAGGATCGCTGCTCCGAGCTATAGTAGGGAAAACTTAAACGATTGAGATGTTTGTTTGCTTATGGTTGAATTCACTTACAACAAGACAGTACATGCCACCTTTAGGCATACCCCATTTGTAGTCATCTGTAGATTCAATCTTAAACTACCCCTCAATCGTACCCCCATGTCATTCATTGACAAAGAGATCCTAAGGCAAGAACTAGAGCCTAGTTCATCCAATAGATCTATCAAGGAGCCAGCTAGTTGATTGACAGGGCCACCAAAAAGCTAAAGGAGAAAGGCAAAGGAAGGAAGACTAAACAATTTTAGCCTAAAGACTAAGTATGGTTACACCTAAGTAAGGAAAGATTCCCTAATAAGAGGAAGAACAAGCTATCTGCCAGAGTTGAAAGGTCATTTAGAATACTCTAGAAGATCAACGATAATGTACACTAACTTGAGCTTCCAAAAGACTTAGGAGTATCAAATGTATTTAATCTAACTTCAGCCTTTACCGACTTGAGGAGAACTTGGATGAAGACTAGTCGAATTTGATCCCAAATCCCAATTAACCCAGTAGGGATGATAGAAATCAGATCACCGAACCTTTGATCTAAATCTGAGCTCGAAGGTTAAAAAGCATAACCAGGCAAATTCTTTCCTTAAGACCTACTACTAAGGAGTTTTAGTTGCTGAAATCTACCAACTTGATGCCTTAGCTGAGCCTAACGCTCTTACACTTATCATTTGTCACCAACTGCCAACTTGAACTATACTTAAGTACCAACTCAACTCATCCAAGCATCAGCTCAACTAAACTAAATCCAAGCCAAATTGAATACATCAAGTCAAATTCACCTCGAAAGAATTATTTGCTTAACTCGGAATAACTGATTCATCATCCCAGCTCAGCATCTCAACTTGGCAATCACCAACTTAAACATATAGTTTGTCCTTTTTGACAAAATGTCACCCATCTACAAAGAGCCACGTATTTGAGCAAGCACATAACAAAATCCTCCATATAAGATACTCATTTTTGTTGTATTTTCAATTGTACCCTTTATCATTCCTTATACATTACTTCTTTAGGATGCTACCCTTTTAGTCTTTTTCATTTTGGGTAAGATGCCCTAATATTTCAAGTTGAAATACCCTATTGTATTATAGCTGCAAGGCATCTTATCATCCTCTTATACTAAATATACTTATTTTTCCATGAACATTGCTTATAGCTTGTTTACTTACTTCACTTTTATCCTAACCTTTAAGCAAGGCTAGGTGACAAGTACCATCATTAGTCCATCTTGTACATCATATCGAGTTGTGTCGTAAGTCCTCGAAAGTTCCTCAATGCGTTATATCCTTAGAGCTGTTCATGGGTTGCTTGTTTACTTTTATTGTTGTTTTCTCGCATTCCCTACTTTGTTTTCAAGCTTTCTGCAAGCTTGGACCTACCTCTATGACCAACCTTATTAGTCCTTAGATTCGATTCTCATCAACTTGACTAAGACCACAAATTGGGTTATGTTGGAGGAAAGAATGAGATGCGATATGGAGCAACATGGATTAGAGTGAACTTTGATGAGAAGCTATGGAGGAATGCTCAAGAACTTGGTAAATTTAAGCTTTTATTGAGAAGGAAATCAGTGAAAATTCATAGAAATTTCAGTGATGAAAGAGATTGTTAAAGTATTTAGGTATGTGTATGTATTAGAACCAAGGAGAAAAGGAATGAAGTATGTATTAAAGGAAATGTTGAAGGTGGATAATCAAAAGCTAACTTAAAGAATGAATCAAAACCTATATCAAAGGCATAATCAGAGTTCAATTCAAAAGCTTACTTTGTATAGAACGAGATTATGACTCGTAAGGAAATAATTAATAGCAAGATTGAGGAGTTGGATGATGATAAAGCATATGAAGTAAATAGGAAATATAACAATAACATTGTGAGAGCATAGTATACTCTTTATATACCTTTGGCACATCAAGTAAGCAAGGTGGTGAGGAAAATCTATGACTTTCATGACTCTTTGGTCAAGACTCATGTTGTTACAATTCTCGTGTCTTTCATGACAAAGCTTCCTATTCATCTATCTTTGCTATTGATCTAGTCCTATCATGTCTGTTGTCAGCTATAAAAGCATCCAGTGTCTTTTTAAATCTTGTTCGATAAGAGTTGTGTTAATGTCCTTCAAATTAAGTCAAATCCACTTAGTATGAGTTATTCTATATCTTCTTGTTTTATACATTAGTGAAAAGTTCAGATTTACCAAAACTCATTCTTGTTAATATATATGTGTTAACTATGAGAAGTACCTGGAATCTTAATTAGGATCGTAAAGCAATTACAACAGTATAAGACCCATAGATGTAAGAAAATTGAATTTGTTATGAACATCTAAAATGAAGATTGAGATTTGGATATGCATAAGTGATAAGGAAGAAATAAAAAGACATGTTGACAAAAGCTATTGGGTGGATAATGGATTAATAGAAAGGATGATTATAAGCTATACAAAAGTAACTAATGCGAGAGTTTGAACTAATTAAAGGAATGAAATGAGTTAGAAATCGAAATTTGAATGATGGTGAGGGATTGGTGTAGAAGCACCCTAGCTTGATACAAGACAATGATGAAAGTAAAATTATAAGAAGTAATATGATGGTTGTGATATTTAGACAAGAACCTAATGAAGTTATGATGAAGGACTAGTTGCCATAAAAAGGCAACCTAGATAAGAAGGGGAGTAAAGAACAAGAAAAGTAGAGAATATAATAGAGAATGAAACAAGTGGATGTTCAAAACTAATTATATTAAGTTTATGCTACACTAGTTAGAAACACAAGATAAAGGCACATAAGTTAAAGTAGGAAGTTCTCAAGTTGATAAATTTGAGATCAAGATACAAAAGGTAATATTGAAGAATTTTACCCTTAATAGTTGATTATTGTTATGCTATGAGGAAATCAAAGATGTGCAATAGAAGCACAGTGTTCAATTTGAGCTTAAATGTCCTGGATTGTGGAAGTTTCTAAGATAAAACTTTTTGTAAAGGAGGTAAAATGTAAGACTCGATCTTCGACCTACTACCCAAGATTTAGAGAGGGGGACCACTTATACTATATTTAGGTCATAAGAAGTATAGCAAAGGCAAGCAATAAAGTAAAGTCAATAAGAGAAGCTTAAAAAATAGGTTAAGTCGAATAACCATACCGGAACTATTTGATATCGACATGAGTTAGAGTGTTCGAAATGATTTAAGGCTTTAGAAGAATTTTGTTTGAATTGAACCAATTCTAACATAAGTTTATAAAAGTTAGACAAAGAGTTCTAGTAAGGTCAATTTCTCAAAATAAAGTTTATATAAAATTTAATTTCAAAATAACAAGCCTTTATCAAGTATACTCCATATTTACCAGAAACTTGAAATTTAAGTTCCGATTGACCATGAAACTTTAGAGATAATTATTTGACCTACAAAAATAATTTTGGGAATCAAATAACATGTAGGGTAATTATATTATACACATTAGATGTACCCAATATGTACCTATATTATTAAATAAACTAAATAATTAGTAAAAATCATAATAAATTAATAAAAAATTATAGAGAAATATCAAACACACTTGATTTCTTTGGAAATGGACATTGCAAACTTTTAGAGTTGTCGGAAACAATATTTGCTAGCTATACAAAAGGAAACATATACTATAATATAATAATATTATTACATTACAACACAGTTTATTGAAAATTAACATTTGGACAAGGAAAAAAAATATAAAATAAAATCCACCACCCAAAATTCTATATTAACTAATGCACAATGAAATCTTATTCATTTGGATAGATGAAGGTTAACAAGATACTCTCAAATGAATCTAATTTAGGAAATTATCAAAATTGGGAAAAATTAAAGAAAATATGGCTAAAATTAGAAAATATAGAAGATGAAGACCTGACATGGTGCCTATTTTGGGGGTTGAAGTCTAATGCTGGAAGAGGGGTTTACGACAAGTGTTGGCCATCGGCAAAGCTTTGGTGATCGGAAAACCAAAAATGCACAAATTTTAGCTCGTAAGTTCCTATTTTTACTAAAAATATCAAAAAAATATTCAAAATTATGAAATTTGGTTTTCCTTCATATTTTTGCATGTAAAATCAAATTATAAACCCAAAATTTATAAATTTCTAGTGCTTATATAGGTTCCTTAAAAACATGCTTGATTCTAATGAATTTTGTATAAATTTTTTAAAATAGTAAAAAATACTATTTTGAGCTAATTTTAGGTGGGAATATTCCTCATACTCATATGGGACATTTAATTTACAGAAAAATAATTTTTGATAAAATACACATATAGAATTTATTAAATTTATTTTATATAATTTGCCTTGTTTTTCAAGTCAAACGAATATTTGGAAATATTCCGTTCAAATCTTATAATTTTATTTGATCATTTACTTAATTTAAGCTAATTTCTAATAAAATCGGACCTAAAATTAACTTTTCAAAAAATATTATATATTATACTATTTTAGTACTTTTCATGACTAGAATATAGCAATCATAATTTATTAAGTATAATATATTTTTCATAGCTTTAATGGAGTTTGGATGCTAAGTATTATATATTTTCCTAGCTTTTCTACATATTATGTCAAATATGATAATATAGGGTAAAATTGATATAATTGGTAATGTAGTATGAGAATGATGTGTGAAATGAGGATCCTTGGGAGTAATGAAGTGGTGAAGTGTTAAATTAGTTTCTCAAACTCAAACTTAGGAGAAAAGTGAGAAAATGAATTAACTATAGAAATTTGGTTAAGAGTAGAGAATAACTTAGGGGAAATGGAAGGTAAGTATTCTACTAAGTACAAACTCAGAAGTTAAATCAAAGGCGAAGCTTTGAGTGAGTGGTGAAACGGGGGAATCTTAGAGATTACATCAAAGGGAATATTCTTAAGAACTTTGAAGATGCTAGTCTCAAAGGATAGCTTAGAAGATATTTTACCAAAAGTTCTACAATGGAGTAAACTACATGGTTGGTTTAAAAGGTGCCTTAAAGGGTACTTAAAGTGAAAATACATGAGTATGAGAACTTAGAAGTTGCCTCAGAGGATAATCCATAGGAAATCTTGAGTATTTATCAGACTTAGGGGATGATTCAGAGGTTAATCTTGTTGAACCCTTAACTCTAATATGGCTTAGTGGGTAACATAGAAACTTTCCAATTTAAGAACTTCAAAGGTGACTTAACTCAAAACTTAGCTTAAAGGGTCTTTATTGAAGAATCATGGGGGATGTACCAACCTTGGAGATTGACTTAGAGGTTGAACATATTGTAAGCTTCAACACCCAAATATTTAGAGAGTAGCTCAGAAGCTAGTTAAATACTACAATGGTATCTTGACTCAAGGAATAGCTCAGAAGGTAACAAAGGTAAAATGAACTTACATCACCACTCTAAACTTCCAATACTTAGGGCATGGGATAATAAACTAATGACTAACGAACTTAATTCTTATATAAACTAGTAAATTAGTAATATTTTATAATTTATATGCAAAATAAAGTACTACATCGAGATAAATATCAAGAGGTCGCCAACGAAGACAAGTTAGCAAGCTTTGTTAGTAGGCAACTGAGTTCTAGGAAAGTGGATATTTGAGTGCGTTTCGAGTAGACTTATGTCTACTCTTAACTTTGTGTGCTCTATGATATTTTTAGCTTTATTGAACTTGATTTCAAGTTGATGTACTATTTGATGACCTGTATGAACTACCCATTATAATTGTTCTTGATTGAATAGTGACATGATATTAAACTTAATTTTTAT
Organism: Lumnitzera littorea; assembly: GCA_024138015.1. Classification (NCBI taxonomy): domain Eukaryota; kingdom Viridiplantae; phylum Streptophyta; class Magnoliopsida; order Myrtales; family Combretaceae; genus Lumnitzera; species Lumnitzera littorea. Next base: position 58,163,580 of record JAMXBB010000007.1, on the reverse strand, counting down.
GTTAGTCCTAATGAATGCATATATGACATTTGCTAAGGTTTATATAATCTTAGAAAAGAATCTAAGGACTAACTCTATCTCTTAATGTGTTCACCTCAGTGAACTCGATCTCAAGATCTTTGAACTGACAAAACTACAAAGTAAAGGCTGAGTAATAAGTGATGAATAAGTGTGCTTATATTTGCTAGGTTTTGCTTGGTGTACGATTTAATGCATTTATGGCATAGCACAAAAAGACTTATGGGTCAAGTTTTCTAAAAATCGAGATATTGCTGGGTTGGTTTCCATATGAAAATTTAGGTTTATCAAGTGAACTACTTGATTCGTAAAAGCTCGATTTTCAAGCATATATAGACTATATTGTATTTATTGAGCTAGCTATGTATTGGATTTTCCAACCACTCTATGTGGTTATTACTAGGCTAAAATGTTTGTTAGGTTCCTAGATTTCTTATCCAAATGCTTAGTTTGAGTCAATCAAATCAGATGAGTTGCTAGGCTGAGCTAAGATTCGATACCAATGGATGTCATGTGCATGAGCATGGCACATGCTTGCTGCTTTTGTATTATTTGGCTAGGAAACTATAAGATAACGTAATTGGACTAACTACTTGAATGACATACTTGTTTTGTTATGCTTATTGTTGTGTGTTTGTCTACTCTCTCTCAATTCACAGTAGCTAAGGGGATAAGTTTCATCCTTAGGTTACAAATAAATAAACAAAAGGATGTATCATAGTAACAAGAAGACTTCAAAACTCTAGCTGAAGATGAGCTCTTAGTAGAAGTTGTTGACTACAAAATATGGTTTGAATGCATAAAGATAGCTTTTCAAGAAAATAATGGGTATAACTTCTCCAAAGTTTTAGTATAGTTATGGTAGTTCAAAAATGTGTAGTTATAAAAGAGTTACTATGTTGTATAGAAGTATGTAATTGTGATACTTTAAGTATGTCTTACTAATGTAAAAGCTTTTGCTGTTGTTTGTCAGATTGAATAAGAAATTATTTCAATGTAGTTGTTTATGGAATAAAAGAGTAGGTTGGATATAAGTTCTACCTTATCCTTAACTCAAGGACGGCAATAACAAACTGTCTTTATGTACCAAGAGTTTGAGAAAAAATTTTAAGCAAGCACCTAGAAGACGATGTGTTACATGAAGTGTGTCATCTTGCTAAACCTATCTACCATGACCATATGGAATCCTTTCTATGGGCTATTCTTAGAAAATCAAGAACAAAATCCATGCTTCAGACTATGGTTTGATCGAAGTAGATAAGGGCATGTGTTGATACTGTTTAGCTTAGATCTTGGCCTTCTTACAGATTATACACCTCTTTAGCACTACGTATACATCCACTAATCATTCTTGGCCAAAGAACCTTGACTTCAACAACTCATATGTGTGCTTTTCATTAAAATGGCCAAATAAACCTCCACCAAGCATAAGGAACAACCCAGATTACAAACTTCCCACCTTAGAATAAGTATCCATCCTTGACAAAGTATTCTTCAATAACCTGTCCTTCACGGCATTTAACAACAATTGGACCAAATCGTAGGTCCTAAGCATACAAGTCCTTGATCATTAAAAATCTTAGTAGTCAAGTATGGAGGTTGGTCAAAAGGGAATGCCTTTTAGATGGTGCATCAATGACTACATTGGTCTTCCTTTGCTTCTACTTAACAACATAGGACAATCCTTCCATAAACTCGATCCACTTTGCTTGTTTCTTCAAAAACTTTAGCTAGCTTTTCAAGTACCTTAATGACTCATAATCTGTATATATGACAAATTTCTTAAGCAATAAGTAATGTTGCAAAACGATCAAAGCTCAAATCAAGGAGGAGAACTCCTTACCGTAGACCGAGTAGTTTAATGCACTCCTTAAAGATTCTCATTGAAGTAAACAACATGGGCCTTCTTACACTAATATAGCTCCTATTCTAAGGCCTAATGCATCACAATTAGCTTGAAGACCTTCTCATAGTCTAGTGGAGCTAGGATGGGAGCAAAGGTTCACTTCCTGAAAGCTCTTCTACTCTTTCTCTCCCCATCTAAACTCTACAGTCTTCTTTGTAAGCTTAGTCAATGGAGCTACAATGGTGCTAAAGCCTTTAATGAAGCAGGAGCAGAAGGAAGCCAATCTATTGCTCGAATTTTCTCCTCATCCATTCTTACTCTAACTCTACGCATTACAAAGCTAGAAATACAACCTCATCTTGGTAAAAATCACACTTTTTTAAATTCCCAAATAGTTTTTCAACTCGGAGTACTAAAAAAATAGCTTAAGATTCTTACAATGGCCCTCCAAGTCCAGACTATGTACTAAAATGTCATCAAAAAAGGCAACCACAAATTTACCAATCAAATCTTAAAGCACATGGTTCATCAACCTCATGAAGGTTCTTGGTGTGTTAGACAAGTAAAATCCATGCCTCATCTTAAAGGCAGTCTTTCATCGCATCATAATTGATGGAAGATTAATTTAAAGTCAATCTTTGAGAATACTCAAGCCCCGTAAATCTCGTCCAACATATCTTCTAGCCTTAGGATAAGGTATCTATATTTGATAATGATCTTATTGATAACTCAACTATTAACCATATCCCATCATTTGATGAAGATCCAACCTTCCTTAAGACTGACCATCTATGCCCTTAACCATTGCCGACCTCCCTACCAACCTAATTTTCTATGCAAACATTCCTAAGCTTAGAGCCAATCAATTGAGGTTAACTTTGAGGACTCCAAGGCCTCGCTGCTCGAGTACTCAATAGACAAATGGCTAAAGAGAAGGTAAGCTATGCCAAAGGCTTCCTTTCCTATGTCGAGCTGCTTCCCTATCATCCAAGTCATTAAGTTGCCTGACCCATAACCTGGACAAGGATAGCTAAGACTATGACCTTTTACCTATTCTTTATGATCTTGAGCCACCCCACTACCAAACTTACCCTAAGCCAGCTCAAAATATAGCAACAATAGCATCTATACTTCTTATCTGCTTCTACTAAGTGCCCAACCAACTCCTAAGCGATACATGTTCTAACAACATATGGTGGGTATCCTTCAATAAAGTTTCTTATCTAATTATTCCTTATGTACCCCCAACTTATACATGTATAAGTATCCTTTTTGTCTTTTCCCTTTTTTGGAGTGTTACCATAATTAGCTACTCTATAAGGACTTGTAAAATGTATAACAACCATCATCTACTTGTTTTTCAAAATATTGAATAAATCCCCATCTTCGTAAGCTTATGTGTGTCAAATATCCTCCTTACTTTTATCTAATTCTCATTAGAAACAAGTTAGTTGCAAGTGCCCTCATTTCCTTCCGTTCATGAGTCATATCAAGTAAACAAAGTGAGTCTGATTGTGGACTTCAATAAATCATATCCACTATTTAGCCTTTGGGTTTAGCTAAGCTTCCTTTCCCATTTTCTTCTCTATGAGGACCCACTAAGTTGAGGTAAGCCCTAATGATTGTTAAGCATCCTAAGCAAAAAATACTAATTCTAGTATCAAAGCTCAAGGCTATGGCTAAGAGTGTTTTATGTTCTTGAAGTTTTGAGTAGTGCATAAAAGTGCAGTGCTGTATTGTATATTCACAATAGATATATTGGTGTGTAGGGTGTTCTTCATTGTTTGCGTACTCTATTTTATTAATTGTATATGGGATCTATGGTAAAGTAGTGTAATTCAAAGTAGTAGCTAGAGTGTACTTATTGGAGTTCATGAGTGATCGAAAGTGTTGTGTAAGTGCTTGTGGTGTTTATTGGTGCTGTTGAAGTCATGAGATAGGTGACTCTATTTCAAAAGTGGAAAACAGGGTTGTACGGTGCATGTTTTGTGTAGTTGCTACAGAGTGAATTGTGGTTTGGTGTTGTGTAGTGCAGAGTTTGAAATTCGAAGTTAGGAGTTTAAGTGAAATATGAAGTCTCTAGGTTGAAGTGTTGTGCCATGTTATTGAAGTAGTAGTAATGTCAAAATCTAAGTGTTCAAGGTAGTGTTGGCTATGTGGAGAGTGATGCCCTAGATCATAGCCATCATAGCCAGCAAACCCTATAGTTTTCACTTGAACAAACACAAGATATGGTTGTCATGGTTATTAACTTAGCCTTAGACATCATTGTACAATGATTAATGGATGCCTGAAACATAGATGGTGTTTTACTAAATGACTAAGCTGGTCAAGGGCAGCATTGTATGCAATATGTTGGGCTCTAAGCTCACAATGTAATGGGGGCTCCCTCAACTCAAGATGGTAGGATAGATAGGTGAGCATAAAGAAGAATTGAGCTAGATGATGTTATAGTAAACAAAGAGCAAGAAGATGATAATTTCTATGAGACTAATAAGAGAGGTACCCAAGCTCTTAAGGGCATAGAGAACCTGAAGGTGTAAATTTCGAGCTTCTCTAATGCTGGCAATGTTGGTATGTACTTTGACTTGGAAAAGAAGATGGAAAAGAGTTTTTATTATTGTGATTACAAGGATGGTGTGAGAGTACATTTAGCTACCCTAAAGTTCTTATGCTATGTAATGATATGGCAAAAGAAGTTGCAAGCATTGTACAAATGAGATAGCCAACATAAAATGAAGACATGGAAAGAGATGAAGCGTATGATGAGGGGTCACCTCATTCCTAACCACTATGAGCAAGACACATTAAAGAGGCTCTAAGAACTCAAACAGAGAACCAAAAGTATAGACAACTACCTCGAAGAGTTTCAAATGTTAATGATCAATTATGATGTTGACAACCTTGAGGTGGGAACAATCTCTAGATTTATCTCCAGCCTAAGATATGAGATCAAGAATGTAGTCAAGGTCCAAAAGATTAGCTCCTTAGATGAGGCTAACCTAATAGCCTAGAAGGTTGAGTAATTGAGGCACATGTAATAAGCTACTACTGGCCAACCTGCGACATTGATAGTTGAGGGAAGGCTAAGGCCTTTGAGCCTGAGGTGCAGAGAGATGTCAAGTGCAACTTTAATCGAAAGACTAGAGAGATCAAATACTTCAAGTGTATTAGCTTCGACCATATTGTATCATAGTATCTGAACAAGTGGTTGATGGTGATTAAGGGGGATGAGTTAGAGGGTGCCTATGAAGAGAAGTTGGATGAGAAAGAGATTAGACGATTTCTTGATAAGTTCTATGAAGATGAAGAGGAAGCAGTGTGAATAGAAGGGTTAATTTATGAACATGGTAGTTCATTGGACACTTAGTGTGGGTCCAATATAGGAGGAGGCACATAGAGAGAATATCTTTCATATTGGATGCTAAATGTAAGGAAATTTTTGTATGATGATCATAACGAAGGGAGTTGTACTAATGTGGTCTTAACTAGCTTAGTTTCCTAATCGAAGTTACTGATCATTTCCTATCCCTGATGTTACAAGTTTCACTAGTTCGATAAGAAGGAAACCTTACACATAACTCAACAAGATAAGGTGCCAATCTTTATTGGGGATAGGCACAAGGATGAGATTTTGTGTGATATGTTATTAATGTATGCATCCCATGTACTACTCGACCAACCATACATGTTCTTGAAGGATGGGAAGAGGCTGGTTCTTTATCCCATGACACCTTAAGAGGTATATGAAGTTAAGGCCAACCTCAATCAAGCACAAAAGAAGACCATTCACATAAGTTAGAGAGAAGTGGTAGAAACTATTAAGGAGGTCGATCCTATGTACCTACTTATTATTAAGCAATTGATGAAAGTTGCTAACTTAGAGTTAATCCTAATTAAGATCCAAAGCCTGTTAGATGAGTTTTTAGAAGACTTACCAAGAGGTAGCTAACCTTGCATGGCATTAAACATACTATAGACCTTCAACCAGGAGCTAGTTTACTAAACCAAACTATGTACTAGATGAATCCTAACAAGGCCAAAGAACTTAAGCGATTGGTGGATGAGCTAATTGAGAAGATATTCGTGAGAGAAACTGAAAACCCCTATGCCATCCTCGCCATACTTATACCTAAGAAAGATGGCTCATGGAGGATGTGTATAGATAACTAAGCTATTAATAAGATCATAGTAAAGTACATGTAACCCATCCCTAGGTTGGACAACATGTTAGATGAGTTGCATGGTGCTTGGATCTTCTCTAAGATTGACTTAAAGAGTGGTTATCATCATATCCGGATCAAGGAAGGAGATGAGTGAAAAATTTCCTTCAAAATACGACATAAACTCTATGAGTGTATGGTCATGTCATAGGCTAACCACTCACCAAGCACATTTATGTGCTTAATGAATCATATGCCATACAAACAGATCAATAAAAGCATCATAGTCTACTTTAGTGACATCTTAGTCTAAAGGAAGGATCTGACCAGACATGTTAAACACCTCAATGAGGTGCTATATGTGTTAGTAGCTAAGAAGCTATTCCATAGCTTAAAGAAGTATACATTTTGTGTGGTCGAAGTGGTGTTCCTCCAATTTGTTATACGGAAGGATGAGGTCTAGATGGATAAGGAAAAAGTCAATGCTATAGTCAGTTAGCCAATCCCATAGAGCACAGTTGAGGTCAAAAGCTTTTACACGCTTGCATCTTTTTACAAGCAATTTATTCGCAACTTCAACACTACAGTAACCCCCCCTAATCAAGCTAACTAAGAAGAGTTTTAGAGTTCAAGTAGACAAACCAAGCTCGGTGAACTTTTGAAGAAACTAAGAAATCGACAACTACACTTATCCTAGGCTTACCAAGCTTCAATAAGGTCTTTGAGCTTAATGATGCCTCTGAAGTTGGGATAGGAGGCATGCTCATACAGGAATGCCAACCTATAGCCTACTTCAATGAGAAGCTCAGTGGTGTTACTTTGAATTATTTTGTATACGAAAAGGAATTATATTCCCTTATCTATGCTCTTACTGTATGGCAATTGTTGCCTATGAGATTGTGATCTACATTTATCATGAATGTTGAAGTACCTTTGAGGACAACAAAAGCTGTTAAGATGGCAAGCCAAGTAGGTTGAGTTTCTCGACCTTCTCATATGTGATCGAATACAAGAAAGTACCAACTCAATTACTGACACTCTATCAAGGCATTATGTACTTATCAAACAATTGTACAAAAATGTACTAAGATTTGGACTATCGACCAAGCTATGCGAATAAGATGATTATTTTAGCCTGATTTTAGCTAAGTGTATGGACGAATTAACTATTGATGGGTATTACTAAGCTGATGGTACCTATACAAGAGGTCATATGTACATATTATCAATTCAAGAAGTCTATGCTAAAGGTTTAGCTAAATATTTTAGGGAGAAAAGAACTTATTAACTATTAAAAGACCATTTCTTTTGGTTAGGAATAATGAAGGATGTCCATCATACACTAGAAAGGTGTTTGTTGTGTGAAAAGGCAAAGGGGAAAAGGGAGCCTCATGAGGAGTACACGCCTTTACCAATAACAGACCAACCCACCCTAGATCGACCAAAGCATGGAGTTTGTACTTAGGCTACCACAAACTACCCAACAACATGACTTTATCATGATCATAGTAGATCATTTAGTAAGATGGCCTACCTTGTCAGAAGATCCATGATACTTTACATGTTACTAACCTTTTCTTATAGGAGATTGTATGGTTTCATGAAGTTCCTTATAGTATTGTCTTATATCAGGACCCAAAGTTTACCAGCTTCTTCTAAAAGACTCTATGATCTCCACTTAGAACAAAACCGATGCTCAACACCTCTTGTCACCTCCAAACAGATGACAAGCTAAAGTGGTAAACAAGACCTTCAAGGTTTTGTTGCAAGTTATAGTAGGTAAGAACTTAAACTACTAGGACTTGTGCCTATGATAAGACTCATTTAATATAGGTATTTTAGGATAATTTTGTATATTAATTGAGTCAGTTTTATAGCAATTTAGACCTTAATTCATTAATATTTCATTTGTAGGGATTTTAGACACATTCAACAAATTTCTAAAGATTTTTATGGAGTTTTGGAGCTCAATTGAACAAGTGCGATGATCAAGGAATTGAAGTGAAGAAATTTAAAGTAATAATCAAAGTCCATAGAAGATCACGTATAGCAACCACGGCCATTGATGGGAATCAGCCTCTAACTACATCCAAGCCGAGGCAAACCTATTCAAAGCCAAAGACTATCAATGCTTACTGAGGCTAAGCTAGAGCTAAAAGGATGAGAGGTAGGAAGATAAACACTCGACATTAAGACTGTTGTCAACTAAGGTGCCAACATACCATAAGGTCAAGTACTTGAGACCAAAAAACCACTCCATAAAGCATCGAGAGACTCGTGCCGACTAATTCTAACACTCGGCAATTGTGGGTCAATCTCTCTAGTGTCTCGACAAAGCCATGTGAGACTTCTAGGACTCCTACCTAAACCCGTACATCCAACTACTAACCCTATCTGATTCAGATACTACTCCTTCCGAGACATGCCAAGTGACAACATGCCAACTTTCCCTATTAAACGCATAATTTTGTATTCTTATGTATGTTTTCCTTTATTTCATTTATGGGCACAATTCTTTAGGGTTTAAGGCCTTGTACATTATTTACAGTTTTACCAATAGGGTTTTGGACTTGCTATAAATAGCAACATCTGTAAACAGATATATATAGACGCCAATATATGAAATCAGATAGAAAAGTATATTCTTGTGATTAGAATCTTTTCCTTTTTTGAGCAAGGCTACTCTTAAGCTAGCATTTGTTGAGTTATCGGGTATAGATTAAGCTCTTTAATCTCTCTCGCGTTCTTATCAACCTTAACCTTAAGATTGTGGTGGACCCCTTCATTTGAACCTGTTAGTGAGTTGCATCTAACCTTTTTTGAATCCCAAGCAACATTTAGTGTTTGTAAGTTGTATCGAACCCTATTTTGAGCTCAAACCCTTGATAGTGTTTGTGTCTTGGTGAGTTATATCCATTCACATTCACTGTCGAAACCAACCACTCACTTCCTATCCATCAAACCCATTCAACCCATTCTGACACTAAATCGAGATCTGCTACTATTCCTTCGATTTATATTATATTAGTATTAGAGCTTCGAGGAGACGCGTGTTAGTGTTCTTCAAAGTTTGATTCGTGGTTTGTACCTCTCTGTTAATCATTGTTCTGTAGTGTAGTGAGTTGTTCATAGTAGTTGTTTGTTAGTAGTAATAGTTATAGCAGCTAAGTAGTGGTTGTTTCTAGGTTATTATGAATGTGTTTAATTGTTTGTTTGATTTTTCTGGAAAATTACTATACAGACAAGAATGTCAAAGGATAGTGTCAACAACACTAGTAATAATCCTCATAAAAGTTTGAGACGATGTGTCGATAACTTAGAATACCAGATTCAGAACCTCACCGACTCTAGTCAGGAGCTTACCGGGTTAGTCAGAGGTCGAAGCAATGGCTAAGAAGAAAGAAGGGCACGAATACCCACCAATAGAAGCTGTTCCAATGAACTTAACAACAATGAGCGACAGTTGAGAAGAGTTACCAAGCCAAGAAGAAGAGAAAACCAACCTGAGTCGAAAGGAAGAAATGAAAGGAATGTTGACTCTAAAACAAATCAAAGAACCCGGAGAAGAGAGCCGAGGCCAAGAAGGGACATGGCTAAGTAGAGCTCTAATAGAAGTGGCCAATCTGAGGTGAACTAACTAGCTCAAAATGCAAAGGATGAACCCCGAGCACCTAGTGGAGGACTTGACAATGTGAAGTTGCAACTGCTAACCTTCAGTAAAAGTAGTCGACCTAAAGAATTCCTTAACTGGGTTCCTCGAGACGAGAAGTTGTTCGAGTGCTACGAGTGTGATAAACGAACAAAGGTTAAGCTAACATCATTATCCCTTGTTGAGTATGCAAGCCTTTAGCAAGATAAGTTGGTTACCAAGTGAGATACTGAAGGAGAAAAGCCAATCAGAACATAGAGGCTTATGAAAAGGTTGATGAATTAGGGCTTTTTGCTAACTTACTTCAAGTAAGAGATGCTCCATGCTTTTCAACACTTGAAATAAGGTCGAAATACTATTGAAGAGTATTCGTAAGAGTTTGAGACCTTGATGACAAGATGTGAGATTGCCAAGCCACAAGACCGCGCCATTGCTAGGTTCCTAAGTAGACTTCGAGATGATATTGCCGACATAGTTGAAGTGCATCCGTTCAACTCTCTGGATGAGCTAATTAATTTGGCATTAAGAGTAGAGAAGCAAAGGAGAATAAGGCATTAGAGGTCGACTGGATGACCTTAACAAGGCAACCTTGAGCTTGAGAGGTATGTCGAGAAAAGGCAAGAAAAGAAGATGGAGAAAGGAGAGCCTAGCCAACGAATTCATGCCAAGAAAAGGATTATCGAGAAAGAAAAGGCACCTAGCAACAAGGCCCAAGAAATGAAGTGCTTCTAATGCTTAAGCTATAGACATATTGCGTCCCAATGCCTAAATAAAATGGTCATGGTCTTGAAAGGCGAGGGGCCCAAGGATCAAATCAAGAGTCAAAGTAACAGCAGTTCAGAAGACTGGTTAATAGAAGAAGATGTCTATCCCGAAGACCTAGATAAACTCCTAGTTACGGCCATACGAATTGACCTGAAGGCAGATCCCGGACAAAAGGAAAATTTATTCCATATATAGTACCTAGTGAATAGGAAGACGTGTTCCCTGATTGTTAATGGAAGAATCTGCACCAATATCGTCTCTGTCGAATTAGTTGAAAAGATGAAATTGCTAACCTTATAGATTGAAGTGGTTTAATGACAAAGGTATGGTCTATGTGCATAAGCAAGCTCAGATCATATTCAAGGTAAGACAGTACGAGGATGAGATTGACTTCAATGTAGTCCTAATGAATACCATAAATTTACTTCTTAGCCACCATGGGGTTTGATTAAAAAGTAATCTATGACGGATTCCTCAACGCCTACACTATTCATAAGGATGGGAAGAGCTATCTCTTAACCCCAATGAGCATTGAAGGAATCTAGAGACACTTGGCACCAATGGTAAAACGAAAAGGGAGAAGGAGCTTATTCGGCATTCCAACCCGTGCTTAACACTTAATGTGGAGGACAACTTCCTTTCAAACCAACAATAATGATAGGAATTAACCTCTAACTACGTCCTAGCTGAGGCAAACATGTCCAAAGTTGAGGCCTATTAATGCTTGCCGAGGCCAAGTTGAAGCCAAAAGGACGAAAGGTAGGAAGATAAACACTCGATACCAAGACTGTCTCAACCGAAGTGCCGAGATACCATAAGGTTAAGTACTCAAGACCAAAGAACCACTCGACAAAGCATTGAGAGACTCGTGCCGATTGATTCTAGCACTCGGCAATTGTGGGCCAACCTCTCTGGTGTCTCAGCAAAGCCATATGAGACTTCTAAGACTCCTACCCGAACCAGTACATCTAAATGCCGACCCTGTTCGATTCAAATACTACTCTTTCTAGGACATACCGAGTGACTGCATGCCAACTTTCCCTATTAAATGCACAGTGTTGTATTTTATGTATGTTTTCCTTTATTTTATTTATGGACCCAATTCTTTAGGGTTTAAGGTTTTATACATTATTTACAGTTTTACCACTAGAGTTTAGGACTTACTATAAATAGCAATATCTATAAACAAATATATATAGACACCAATATATGAAATCAGATAGAAAAGCATATTCCTGTGATTGAAATCTTTTCTTTTTTTAAGCAAGGCTACTCTTGAGCTAGCATTTGCCGAGTTATCAAGTGTAGATTAAGCTCTTTAATCTCCCATGCGTTCTTATTGACCTTGACCTCAAGATTGTGGTGAACCCCTTCATTTGAACTGATTAGTGAGTTGCATCTAACCTTCATTTGAATCCTGAGCAACATTTAGTGTTTGTAAGTTATATCGAACCTTATTCGAGCTCAAACCCTTGATAGTGTTTATGTCTTGGTGAGTTATATCCATTTACATTCACCGTTGAAACCAACCACTCACTTCCTATCTATCAAACCCATTCGACCCATTTTGACCCTATTTTGAGATCCACTATTGTTCCTTCGATCCATATCAACTGTAATCTTGTACATAGACATCTCATCAAACAATTCCGTTGAATTTGAAGATTTCATATGAAGTGTAAGATCAAGACCACGCCTACACTTTACGGCTGTGATCTTAGGGTATGATGATTCTATAATCTATGAATCTACTATTATTGATAAGTTTTCTTTGTAAACCTAAGTTTAGTCCTTATAAATTGATGTCTAAGTCCAGGTTGCATAGAAAGCCCCTTTAGAGAAGTGCTTGTAAGGTAAAATATCCAAAGGTTCCTATTTTTTCTTCTTTTCGATTATGTCATAATTTTCATTATTCTTAGTAAATTGTTATTGAACCTTAGATTTCAATATGACTATTGATATTTTATATTAGTGTTCGTTTATTTTAATCTATGATTTTGCATTTTGTTATCTACTTATACTAATTCATATTATTCTTCAATTCAATTTTACCAATAATTGAACTAATGTATGAGTCTGTTGTAGAGTTTGTGAAATCATATAGCATGATTAACTAATACAATTAGAAGAAACTAACTAACTAAAATGTTTAACTATTCGGTTTCTTTGGATTAAGGCAACCTAATAGTGGAATTCAAGGTCATAATGCAATCCTGAGATATTCTATTATAGAAATGATTCGAGTAGAGTATATTCCAGGCTATGGATAAATTAGAGATGGAGTCTGATTAATTCATAATAGGAATCTCTAAGGTCCAATATTACAATCGAAATTGGAAAGTCACTAGAATTAGATAGTAAATAACATAAGATTTACTAAGGATTATGCACATTCTCAACTCTAATTAATTATGTTATTAGTATTGTTATTTTAATTATTATTATTGTTATTATCGTTATTATTGCATATTTATTTTTTTATTGTTCTTTATTTTATTAATTATTCAATTACCCTTTTAATTGTAAAAATTAAATAATTGGAGAGTTGTAGGAAAATATTGCTAATTAATAAGGATTTGCTCACATTAATGTCTCCCTATGGGATCAACACTCCGACTCAATCTATTTACTATATTATAACTTAACTAGTTGCACTTACAACACATGCACGCGATCAACCTGCCTATTGTAGAATTTGCCTACGTTAAGTCCATTCACAATTATACTACCCAATCCCTATTTAAGGTTAACTACAATGTCAACTTAACCTTACCATAAGAATGATAGCTGGTCCAGCAACTAAGGAAGAGAGACTTAAAGGAGTCTAGCAAGCTAAGGACTTCAAGAGACCTTGTCAAAAAGTGGCTGAGCAACTTGCTTGAACAATAACCAAGCAAAGGGAGATAAAAAATAAAGATAAGAAGGTTATGAGCTTTCAAATTAAAGATTTGGTGCAAGTACACCTCAAGAAGGATTGGCTTCCCAATCGTAGTAGTAAGTTGTCTCCTCAAGCTGATGGACACTTCAAAATCAAGAAGAAGATTAGTGACAACACCTATGAGTTAAATCTACTCAAGGGATATGGTGTCCCCCACATTCAATATGTCCAACCTGACCCTCTATGTCCCAAATGAGGCTAAACCCAACAATTTGAGGTCAAATCATCAACAATTGCAAGGAGCTTATGAGAATCTAACCTTCCCTAACACCGACTCGACCTGCACTAGCTACTAAGCAAACATTACCGAGCTTAGGGCCAATTACCTAAGGTTGACTTTACTGAGTCCAAAGCCTAGCTACTTGAGCATTCAACAAGTAGATGACCAAGCATAAGCTAAGCTATGTCGAAGGCTTCTTTCCCATTAACTATCAAGCTACTTTTCAATCATCTAAGCCATTAAACCTTTGTATGATACACAACTTGGACTAAGATAGCTCGATCCATCTAACCTTCCACTTTTTCTTTATGATGTTAAGCTACCCAAGCTATTGGGACTTATACACTAAACTTGCCCCAAGTTAGCTCAACATATGGTAGCAATATCATCTATACTTCTTGTTTGCTTCCACTAAGCACCTAGCCAACCCCTTAGAGATCCATGCTCTACCAACATGTAATGGGTGTCCTCTAATGAAGCTTCTCTAATTATTCCTTCTGTATCCCTAAATTGTACATATGTATTCCTTGTTTTAGATAGTACCCTTTTGCTTTTTCCCCTTTATAAAGTATTGCCTTAATTAGCTACTATATAAGGGCTTGCAAACTGTACAGCAACCATCATCTTCTTGTTTTTAAGAATATTGAATATTCCCCCATTTTTGTAAAATTATGTACTTCTAATATCTTCTTTACTCTCATCTAATTCCCTTTAGCAAGGAGCTAGTCACAATTACCCTCATTTCCTTCCATTGTAACTCATATTAAGTAGACAAAGTGAGTTTAATTGTGGACTTCAGTAAGTCATATCCACTATCAAGCCTTCAAGTTTTACTAAACTTCCCTTCCCTCTTTCTTCTCTATTAGGACATGCTAAGTCAAGGTAAGCCTTAGTGATTACTAAACATCCTAAGAACACCATCTTTGACACTAATAAGGCAAGTAAAGCACATGGGCTAACTGATTCTTGAACATATCACTTAATTAGTTCATTCACTTACTTATAAAGCATAGCAACTTGCTCTAAATCCATTTTGTAGGCAAGCTTGTTCAATAATGCAACCTTTAGTAATAGGTCTATGTAATGTTCAATGAATCTAAATGGAGGCAAGCCCTTAAGTAACTCCTCGAGAAACAAGTCCATAAACTCTTCTATTAACTTCTACACCTTAGCAAGTAACTAGACCTCTTACTCTTTTAAATCAAATAACCTATGGATCAATAAAAACACCAAGCATCTGGTCTCATCTCATGCATCGATTAAGCATGGGCCATCATGAGAGACTTCTTTTAAGCTGAACTCAACTAGGTTTGCATTTCTCTAACCATAGTTAAGAGTCATTGGATTCAACACTGTCCTCTTTCCTTCATGCTCAAAGGCATATGTATTCCTAAACCCATCATGGATGACTCTTTAGTTGAACAACCAAGG
Organism: Lumnitzera littorea; assembly: GCA_024138015.1. Classification (NCBI taxonomy): domain Eukaryota; kingdom Viridiplantae; phylum Streptophyta; class Magnoliopsida; order Myrtales; family Combretaceae; genus Lumnitzera; species Lumnitzera littorea. The sequence continues at coordinate 58,148,550 of JAMXBB010000007.1, read as the reverse complement.
CTTGTCCAATAAGACATGTAATGCACACAAAGGTAATACATTGCAAGGTAATTCGTCATGGTATACCCCAACTGAATTGGGTATCATGACCTATTGGGTGACATGTAAGGCACCCTTCTCATTGAACCAATGTAACTTGTACAGTTTAAGGTATAATGTGGTTAGCAACTTTAGCTTCTACACCATACTAACCAAAGCAACGTTGATGCAACTTCCACCATCTATGACCATGGCACATAACTAGCCCTTCACTCAACATCTAATGTGAAACAAGTTTTCCTTTGTTTGTTGTCTACCAAAGGGGCTATACTCATAGCTTGACATACGACCATGTCTAAAAATTCCCCTTACTCTATATGAACAACCTCATCAGCTCTTCTTCCCTTAACTTTACTTATTCATCGGTACTATCTACTTCAATAGTCAGTACTTCACCTTTAATGACCATACGTGTTGATTAAGACATTGAGCAACCATGTACCCAAACACTTGGCATTTTAAACACTTTCTCTCACTCATCTTCTAACCTGAAGTTTGACCTTTCTCAAACTTCCAAACCTTTTCCATCTTTCCTCTAGACTCATTCTTCTTCGCTACTTCTCATCTACTCAACTCATATCTCAACTACTTTGATGGAATATGTTAGCTAGGCTTAGTCTTGCTCGAAGGAGCTTGGTAATATCCCTAACATCTTCAGCACTCTACTCTTTGAGTAGCTTAAATTGCATCGTCAAGAGTATCAATCCTTTGTACATCTAAAACTTCTCAAATCTCCTTCAACCCTCCAATAAACTTGAAAATAGTTCAAGCTTTGGGTTCCTCCACATTACATCGTACCATGAACGTCTAAAACTCTTTAACATGTTTGTCTACGCAACTTCTCCCTTAACTCAACTCCAACTTCTTGAATGCATCTTACATATAATGGTAAAAAATGAACCCTCTCCACATAACTCTTCTCATCTCATTCTAGGTCATGACCTCTCGTTGTCCTTCTCGTCTCTTGGTTGCCTATAAGTTCTTCCACCACAATGTAGTATGGCTTGTAAATTCAAGGGTGGTAAGTCAAACTTTAATATTTTCATCACAATCATAGCATTCAAACAACTTCTCGACCTTATCCTCTTAATCAAGATAGTCATTAGCATCTCCACTTCTAGAATAGGTTAGCATTTGTAACTCCATATTTCTAGACCTTAGGGAGCATAAGCTTCTTAAGCAGGTTATTCATCAAAATTATTCTTCTTCATCCATGAGCTCAATCCATCTACAAGCTCAGATTCCATTCCTTACTCCATCAATTAGCTCATTATAAACTAGGTTCAAATTCTCATCATAAACAAATTGAGCTCATTAATGATTAAGAAGAGGGAAAGGATAATTTTGATGGATACCTAGCTTGATAGGAATCAACTCTCCAAACCAGTCATACATAGCCGAGCTAAAGGACTACAAGGACTTACACGAAGAATACTAGCTCAATACCCCATTCAGAATAAGGATTTCTATTCCGATCTCCATCTTTTACATTACTATTGATCCGAACACTGAGTTCTCATAGGTTCCAACACAATTACTAAGCTACTAAGCAATCATGCCAACATGCCTGGCATGCATGTCGATCAACCGAGCAGCCATATCTATTACCAAGCTCATACCATGATCTATATAGCTCCTAAACTAACCAACGTGAAATCTCTCTTCGAGCCAAGCTACCGAGACACTCGACCAAGAAAGGATCAAAGTGTTCCTTAAAGACCAAGCTTTGACCTAAACCCAACCAGGTCAATTTTGATTGATGACCTCCTTATGGAGTTGTCTGAATAGGACCCTACAACTATCAAGCGACTTTAACATTCATTTTAGCTTAATCAACTGCATAACCAACCTCCAATCGCTTCTCGACACATATCTTCCAGCACATTTGTCTAGAATGATTCCTTACTCTTTTCATACAGAATATTCTTTATCTTTTTTACCCTTTTTAGTATGTTTTATGTATTCTATTTGTAAATTACCCTTTTATCTTTTCCATTATGCCTTATGTAAACCTTAGGAAAAATAGTAGTTAAATCCTAACTCGAGTTCGAGTATTCTAAACTGTACAATATGTTGATAAGGCTAGTAACAATAAAAGATTACGAAGTTTAATAAATCAAATATAACACTAATAACAAAACCTTAGGAATTAATCGAAACCCTAAATTGCTTACTGAAACCCTAAATTGCTTACTGAAACCCTAAATTGCTTATTGAAACCCTAAAACTAATTTGCGCACCATTAATTAAAATTAAACCCGAAATTGCTCGAAACCCTAAAATCATAAACATAAACCTATAAAATAGTTAAATATTACTCAATAGTGATAAAATCATAGTCGAATGTAATTTTCGACTAAATCGCCTATTCGCACGAAATTTTAATGAAATCGCCATAATAACTTATAAAAATTATAATTGTAACGGGTACCAATTAAATTGAAAAAATTTCACAAAAATTTGAAAATTAATTTAGGAGAATCGTTATAATTTATATGATTCGAAAAATTACATATATTTGTTAATAATTTTCCTTTTCCTTTTCCTTCTCTTCTACTTCCAATTTATCTCTTTTCTTTCTTCCTTTCCTCAATTCAATCTCATATCCTACACAAAACCGAACCAAAAATCAGCAAAATAAAACCCCAAACCTACAGCCCACATGATTAATTATATTGCCAAGTGTTGGATAAATAAGCAAGAAAAAATCTTGAAATGATTAGCAAAGATTGTAGCTTATAATTTAAGCTATTGCACCCGTAAATAAAAAGGAAAATCTGGAAACATTCAATAATAAAAACCGAAAAGGAAAGAAACTTGGAAGCTTAAAAACCGTAAGAGAAGAAGGAAGAAAAAAAAGAAAGAAGAAAAGAAGAAGGAAAAGAAGAAGGAAAGAATTAAAAGAAAAAGGTAAGTATTTATTTTTATGTAGATGTATATTATATGTATATGTATAAATAGGGTATTTGTATAGTATTTTCTTATAAATATAGCATTATTAATACGTGTATATGTACACAAATACATAAATTGAATAGTATATGTATGTATAAGGCTAGGTATGTATACATGTATATACTTAAGTATATTATACGTAGGAATATGTGTTATGTATTTTTTTTTTAGGAATATATATAATGGGTATTATGTATTTTAATAAATAATTATAGTATATATGTATATGGGTGTACCATAAATATATATATATAT
>JAMXBB010000007.1:58029964-58141097 GCA_024138015.1 Lumnitzera littorea | reverse complement strand
AAAAAAAATACATTTATGTGCAATGATGAAAAAAAAAATTAAATGCAATGAAAAAGACAATTTTTATGAAAAATGCAAGTTTTATTAAAATATGCAATTTTTAACAAAAACATGAAAATTAATGCAAAAATCCAAAGGATACTAATCAACTTAGAAACTACACTTTTGAAAAAACCTGCATAACTATGTTGGTAACTATTTTATATAATAGTGTAACTATGTAAATCACATAAAAATACCAATATCATAATCTAATAATATGCACATAATGAAACTACCACAAATGATGATGGAAATTTTCTAAAAAAAAACACTAAAACTATTATTAAAACTAACAACCTAAAAAAAAAAAAAAACTACGTTTAAGTAAATAAAATTATTTTTTTTAAATTTTATAAGAACTAAAACAACTAAAACTTCGAACTCAAAAATAATAATAAAGGAAATAAAAGAGGACCCAACTATTAGAGGTAGGCACTGTTTGGTTCAATATAGCTCGCCTCCCTTACCGAGTTGAACATAATATATTAATTCGGTTTTTTTTAAAGTCGAACTTACCCATATGACTTACCCATATGATTGGATTTGTAAATTTTTCAAACCTACAATTCGAATCGTTTATGTCAAATTTTTATTAAACATTTTTATCCTCAATAAATATAAAATTTTAAATGAAATTCATTTAAACTTAATCTTAATAATTAATATAAAATTATAATAAAAAATAACAAAATATAAAAAATTTAATGAAATTTATAGAGAATAATAAAAAAAATATATAGAAAAATACAAAATAATTGTATAATTTTTTTTATTTAACTAAATGTTTTGGTTCGATTCAATTCAAAATGGAAGTTTGCTTTGCTTCTTTGAATCAAATCATCAACTAAACAATTTAAAAAAAAATTGATTTTTTGATTTGATTTAGTTTATAGTTCGAATCGTGGTTTACAGTTTTTTTTGCTCTATCCTACCTACTACTACACTTGGTTGGTAGGGCTTTTTTGAATCAAATCATCAACTAAACGGTTTAAAAAAATTTGATTTTTGTATTTGATTTAGTTGATAGTTCGAATGATAGTTTACAATTTTTTTTGCTCTACCCTACCTGCTACTACACTTGGTACTTGGGTGGTTTCGCGGATCGGATCTGGAATCCATAGGTCACAATTCGGGTCGCAAGGAGAAAGATTGAATAGCTGTCAACCCACGCCTCAACACGACTTCAAGCAAGAATTTTCAAAAGGTGATTGAAGATTCATGTAAATTTGATTGGCGATAGGGGCTTTGGTGTAGATGTTTCTGCGTTTGGTGACTGTTCGGGGTTAGGTGGCTGAGAGGTCGCGCGGTTGTGCGTACACGTGTGGTATGTGTGAGTGATGGATGTCGGGTTGAGGTTTGTGGCGTTGGGTTGCAGGTGTGCGTGGCTGGGACTGTGGTAATCGCTGTCGCGCGTCACCGTGGTTGGAAGTTGCCAGTCTGCTGTGTAGGGGGTTTGATTGGGTTTGCTGCAGTGCGGTCGCGTTGGGGGTCAATGGGCGTGCGTGAACGACGAACGAGGGTCTGGTGGTTGTCGATTGGGGTTGGGTTTTGTCGGTGGTCGTGTTTGGCTGCTGAGAGTGACTGTTTGCTATTGATGTTGGGTGTCGACTATGGATGGTGTTTGGGGTTGCGTGGGATGGTGGAGGGTGTTGTCCGAGAAGGGGTTAATGGCGTTCGACAGTGGGGGGTGATTAGTGTTTAAGGAGGATCGGGGATGGTGCTCTTGTGCGTGTGTTGTACAGTGGGCGTGGAGTTTGTTGATGGACGTGCAGGTGTTGGCCGTGCGGTTGGGTTATGCGAGAACGAAAGAGGAAGGTCGAGGGTGCGTGAATGGTGTTTGAATCAAGGGGAGGACAGAGGTCCGTGTGTTGTTGGATGAAATTGGCTGTCCTTTTCAATGTGTTCAGAGCTTTTTTATAATCTTAACAAGTTTAAGATTATATTGGATCTTCCATGGATAAAGCTTAAGTTAAATCTTGGTTTTACCAAATCTACTTTCCATGGATATCAACCTGAATCTTTGTGATATTTGGTTGTTTTGATAATGATTTAATAAGATTGTAAATCTACTAAAAGATTCAAAAGATTAAGGCCCCTGCGCAACGAGGATTCAAAGCCAAGATCTGTAGCTTTTCCATGCATTGCTTAACCAGCTACACTCTAGGAATGTTGCAATACAATTTTACTTGAGCTCTTTTAGGTAAGCCCCCCTTTAATTTGAACTTCCAAATCTAAGCTCAACTAGACCTAGAATGATCATAGTCTTCTTGTATAGCCTAAAATATGCATGTTAAGTATCACTTTTGAATTTAATAAATCTAGAATCTTATTTTAATTAGTTTAATTAAAATATTTTTAAATTAAATAATAATCTATTTTATAAATTCAAATATTTTATTAGACTATTTAAAAATATATTTTTCCAATGAAGTTCAAAAATTTATAAGACTCTAAATTTATTAAACCACATGTATATTTTTAATTATTGCTTAATTTGATTGTAAAAGACTAACAAATTTGACTCAAACTCTTTTAATACTTTTTATTTTTTAAATTTTTTTATGTATTTGAATTTTTTTGGGTATTTTCAATTTTTTTATTTTTTTGTATTTTTTATAAACTTGGCCCAAAAATAAAAAAGACTAAAATTATAATAAAAAACGGTAAAAATGAGGTGTATGCACCTTAACCTAAGAGAAGCCTTAGGATTTGACTTCGCACCTTATAGAGAACTTTGTCAAGAGGTTGATTGAGAAGGGTATAACTATTGTAATCAACAAATTTTTACTTTTTAGGAAGTCTCTCTCAACATTCTCTCCTTAAGGAAGATGGCCTATCTTCTTGAAGGCCGTAGCAATCCTTTACCAAGAAACTTCTATGGTGGTTGTCGCTCTCCAACCTAATATGGATGGCATCCTCTTAGGCAACATACTTCTTTACCGTCTACATGAACTTATTGAGAGTGTCTAGATGATTGAGGGCAATGGTCTTAAAGAACTTGCTATTAGGGTCTAGTCCATTAAAGATAGCCTAGAAGCCAACCCTTATGTTAAGCCTTGGCACTTGGAGCTTAGCTTGACTGAAGTGCTTTGAAAGGGCCATAAGCATCTCGTTTGGCCTTTACTTAACATTGTAAAGGGTCAAGGAGTGCCTACATAGCACCTTACTATTAAGAAAGTGCTATTGGAACCTAATCAAGCTCATCAAAGGAGTTGATTGAGATATCTTACAGTTGGTTGAACCATAACAATGTTGCCTTCATTAATGTGCTCAGAAATACTTACACATTATAGTGTCGAAAAAGTTAGGTAGGCTCATCACATTACATAAATATACCAAGTGGTCGTTAGGATCGCTTCAACAGTCATAAATGTTCAAATGTAAGAGTCGGACACCTTATAGAAAGTTCTCCTTAAGGATGATCGGTCTGAAGGGGCTCTTACTTGAGCCTAGCCTTGATAGTCCTCTGTTTGCTTTTGGTCACACATGCTAGAAGCACAACAAATGTCTATCTAATTCTTACACATTCATCTCCTTAAGTGGTTTATGAGATCTACTTAAGGATAGCTCCCTTTACATATTGTTAGTGCCTGATTGCTCACCTAGCATGTGTACCTTCCCTTGATTGATGTTCAACCGATCATGGAGGTCATTGAGAGGATGGCAATCAAAGTGAACATGCTTACGTAAGCATGCGAAGTTCATAGGAGGCATTAGAGAGCACTTACTCTGTCTGTTTGGCTTACTAAACAAGCTGATGGAGGGATGCTTATGGTGAACTTTACCTTAGGCTCTTTGCAAGGATGCAACTTCTCTTTGCAAGATGACATTTTGCTTAAGGGTTTTCTGATTAGCTTTTATCATTTGATGAAATATCACCTTAAGTTGATTTAACTTTGAAGGTTATGCAATCGTTTCGATGGTAGTATTGGTGACTAACCACCATTACCATAGTAGGATGCTCAAGAGTTTATCTTTTTACTCCTAACTATGATTGGTGAGTTTATAGAAATGGGAGGTGCCAAATGGTGATATTGAGATCATTATCAGTGGTCTTCTGGTAGTCCAACAATCATATGAGGTAATGAACCTACAAGAAAGGCCCCTTGTGGAAATGTTAATGAGGGCTCTCCGATACTTAAGTTAACAAGAAGAGAAAGAAAAAGAATGCTTAAAGTGTTTTATGAGGTGTAAGGAGAGCAAAGGATTCATCCTTATAACTGTGGCTCCATGCCCTATCTATATAGCATAGAGTTTACCTACCTAGGACACATAGCAAACCAAAATTGGATTATACATAAATGGTACAAGGAGGCATGTGTAGTATGGGAGAAGATAATACCTTTCTATCGATTGGTGGCTCTAAGGAAAAGTGTTTATCATATCAACATGGGCAGCTATCACAACTAAGGCAACTAGGCATTTAGGCTACACTATAGACTATCAAATGGAATTTAATGAGGAATAAGAAGACATCAATAGAGCAGTTGTGGCACTAGGGTCTTCAGGTCATACACCAAGCACATAGAATGAGCTCAAAGCTAAGGTTAACATAATTTGTCGAGCTTGGTTTGGCTACCTTGACGACTATGGGGTCCTTAGAGTCTTAAGTGCTAAGGAGTCAAGTACTAGAGGACATTGATTGGAGCTTATAAGGTCCTAAACTAGTCAGCGTTAAAAGAGTGCTTAGGTTTAGCTCTAATAAGACATGTTAGCACTGGGTAAACTAGGCAGCAAATTCTTGTTGGCATGGTCAAGATGGCATGCTCGAGGAAGCTTGAAGAGGTGGCTGGACTTAGTTTAGAGTTAGTTTGCTAAGGGAGCTAAATCGATTCATTTACTAAAGAAGGTTGAGCTCTTAGCCTGGAGAGGTGCTTGGGATTACCTAAATAGGTAAAAAGCACTTAAGCCTGAACTTCTAGAGCTTAGACTTAGAAAGGCCTATCAATACAAAGTGTTCCATTCAAGAAGTAAGAATATGGAGGCTAGGAGAGACAACACATACCTTTGCTTCACCATCTAGATTCATGTCGCAATAGTGACTAAGGAACAATACTAAGCCTTTTATGATATAATAGAAAATGAGGATTTGTATTGATCGTCTTAAAAAGTTTAAAGCATGATCTAAGGTTTTTCGATTAAAGAATATTATCATGAAATAAATATTTGAATGAACAAACATTAAAAAAAAAAAAACACACATACACACACACACACAATCAGTTTGCTACCAAAAGTGATTCATTTTCTATTAGCTCTTATAATTGTACAATTTACCTTCTATTATCCTCTACATTCTATTCTTTCGCAATCCTTAAAAAGCCTACTCTAGGTTTAGCATAGAGCAAGCTATACCCAAGGACCTCAAGGATACAATAAGCAACATGAGTTTAATTTAAATGTTAGAATATTCACTACAAAGCATATGATATGATCACATGCTTGAATAAGTATGTTTAACATGGGAAATATTGAGGACTGCAATGTATAAGTGTATAAAAGATGTATAATGGTATTTCGTTGAATATTGTATAGTTATAGAAGTATATATACTGTGACATTTAAGTAACCCTAATACCTGATGAAGAAAAGATTAATCTATCGTTCTATAATAATGTAAAAATGGTACATATAAAATATACATTAATACACTCCAACAATCTCAAGGTACGATAGTCAGCATGAGATTAGTACAATAATCAAGAAAAGCCATTGTAAATAAGTTCTTAGTCATAATGTTGACACGCTAATAGTAGGTAAGGATATAGTGAACAAGAACATAACTAGAAGCAACCATTTCTTGCACAAAATGATAGTTGATACCAACATGTTTATTGCAATCATGTTGGATTAGATTGGATTGTAAGAGAGATATATTGTTCTAAGATTATCACAACAAAGAATAACGGGTAGCTATATAGGAACACCCACTTCTCAAGAAAGATGATATATCTAAGTAGACTCAACAACTGCATATGCCAAGGCTCCATATTCAACTTTAGTGGAGCTATTAGACATAGTGAGTTGTTTCTTGGATCTCCTAGAAATGAGATTATGACCAAGAAAGATCGCGTACCCAATAATAGATCAATGAGTATTGAGGTAACCAGCTCAATTCGCATTAGCAAAGGTGGTCAAAAAAGGCTAGATGTGCAAGTGATGGTAAGTCGACTAAGTTAGTGCCGTAAAGATATCAGAGGATGCACTTGAACACCTACATGTGATTGGTATTCAGTTGATGCATATGCTCACTTAACTAATTAACTGCAAAATTGGTATATAGCTAAGTAATAGTAAGGTATGGTAGTACACTCACAATTTTACAATAAGTAGTTGGGTTGGGCAAATGAGGGAAACCTTAAGCTGTGAGGTGACTCTAAGGTGATAAGAGTGTTTTCACTAGTTTAGATAGGTGTATGTGATGTCTCTTAAGGAGATCATTAGTGAACGAAGTTAACTCAAATGGATGCCTTAAGGAGTTTGTTGTACCCTAAATACCAAGAAAGAAATGAAAATCATAAAGATCTTTCATAGCAAATTGACAAGACAAAGTGGAGATAAAAGTTAGGAATTATTTTTAGTGAAGAGAATGTCATCAACATAAAGTAGAAGACCAAGTGTACTGGAACTTCAAGAGTAGACAAGTGTAGAAGGATTAGCCATACTCTGCTTAAACCTAATCTAAAGAAGGAAGCTATTAAAACGGGAGAACCAAGCATAGGGTGCTTGTTTAAGATCTTAGAGGAATTTTTAGAGTTTATAGACGTGGTTGGGATAGCAGTGATGAACAAAGCCAAGGGGTTGCTTCATGAAAACGGTTTCATTTAGAAGACCATAAAAAAGGCATTCTTGGCATCAAGTTGATGGATGACAAAATTAGATAAGGCAACATAAGAGAGGATGAAGCAAATGGTGGTACGTTTGACAATAGGGCTAAATGTTTCTATAAAGTTAAGACCTTCCTATTGTGAATAATCCTGGCCAACTAAACAAGATTTATACCAATCAACTTTTCCCTTAACATTGTACTTGATACGAAATTTCCATATATTACCAACTATATTGTGATTAGGATGGGGTAGTACTAGAACTTACGTTTTGTTTTTGAGAAGTGAGTCAAATTCATCTTTCAAAGCAGCAAACTAAGTAGGGTGCCTAAGGGCTTCAATGTAGTGTCTAGGTTTAGAGTAGGAGGATTGTATATTTAGATTGAGGATCTATTTAGCTTTGGTGATGCTAGATTTGGATCTAGTAAGGATTTGGTGGGTGGGTTAAGGTGTAAGGTTTTGTGATGGTGGTATGTTAGAGTAAGATGGAGGTTGTTTAAGGCAAGTTCAATGATAGACTTATGTAATGGGAGGTTAGGTTATAGGTAGAGCAGGTGAAGATGATGTAGGTGGTAGAGATGAAGTGAGTATAATGGAGGATGATGTGGAGGTAGATGTAGCAAAAGGGTGAGATGAGGAGTAGTTTGAGCAAAGTAACTGTGAAAGTAAGGTTGAGGTTGTGATATAGGAGAAGAGAATGTCAAGCCAATTGTGAAGGTAAGAGAGGGGGGGAAATGTTATCCAACCCAGTGTCAGTAGGTGACAATGTGAGAAAAGCAAACAGGAATACCGTTTTATGAAATATCACATAGCAACTTATGTGAATACATCTTGAAGTAGATTCAAGACACCAATATCCTTTGTGACAAGTGGAGTGCCCAAGGAAGATAGAGGGAGTGGATCTGGGGGATAATTTCTGGGGGGACAATGGTGTAGTGTTTGGGTAGCAAAGGCACCCATAAGTGCATAGGAAGGAATAGTTTAGAGGGATGTTGGGTAGCAACTCAAAGGGAGATTTATGATCAACGGTAGTAGAGGGCAGGCTATTGATTGTATACACTACTGTGAGAGCAGCATCAACCTAAAATGCGGATGGTAGCTTGGCATGAAAGTATACAGTATAGCCAAGGCCTGTGATGTGCCTGTATTTTCGTTTAGCAATGTCATTTTGGTATGCTATGTATGGGTAGGATAGCTGAAGTTATATACCATTATCTCCAAAAATATAATGAAGGCCTTATTGACATATTACCACCATCACTGTGAAAGATTTTAATGCGAATAGAGAAGTAATTTTCAACCATGAACTTATAATGTGGGAAATGGGAAAAAACTTATGATTTATTATGCATCGGAAATATCCAAGAAAATCAAGTACAATCATATACAAATAGTACATAGTATCGAAACATTAAATTTGATCTAATTGGCGATTACCATTACTCAGAGTGAATGATCTCTATGGGCTTCAATGCTCGATGAGGTGATTGTAGAAAGGGAAGACGAGTAAATTTCCCAATGCTGGAAGACTAACACAAACCGGACGACTGAACAGTGGACTTGACTTGAAGATACTAATTGCAAATGAGTTGGCGAAGGACTTCACTGTGAGGATGATGGAGTCTGGATGCCAGATGATGCTAGGAGCAACAGTTGCTATGAAAGACCCTGGACGACTGGTAAAGGACATGAACAGGATAAAGAGGAAGCCTAGCATTGGTGAAGGAGTGTCTGACCCATGTTTGAATCTTGAATGGAGAAAGAAGAGTTATCAAATTTGACGATGCAGTTATTATCATGACACAGCTTAATAGCATATAGTAGGATAGAGAGGAAGCATAAGAATAGGGATAAATTTGTATGCAAAATCACCAATATGGGCAATGGACATGGATGCACCGTTACCTTCAGTCACCTGGTTAGAACCAATATAAGGAGTCAAGTTGGAGAGCAAACCTGCATCACGCATCATGTGGTGAGCAGCATCAGATTCCAGATACCAGACAGCCTCATTTTTTTCACCAAGAGATAGCACAACAAACGACTCAAGGATGTTAGTAGTATAGGCATCATTGAAGCGATGATTACACAGCTATGCCGAATCCCCTAGCCTTTCACATATTTGACAAATGAGAGGTGGGTGAGAGTAGGTACAGGAGGTGGAGGCAACTGAAGCAGCATGACCGGGGGGGCGAGTGTTAGTCCGCTAAAGCTGCAATTGATCAGGACGGGAGCTATATTGGAAGGAGCGACCACACCCCCTAGTTCTAGCTTTGGTGCAACCATGACTCCGACTTCTTATGGAGGGAGAAGAAGTTTGAGTATGTAGAGCAGTTGGAAGAGAGACAGGGGAGTCATTTGTGTCTTGATTCTTGAGTCATTGCTCTTGAGTGATAAATTGGGCATGTACTCGCTCAAAGGCAAGAGCAAGTGGGCACTAAGAGTAGTGACCAATGCATCATATCCGTGTGGAAGTTCACGGAGAGCATGAGAGATGATATCAGTAGTGCTGAGGAGTTTACCAATAGAAGCCAATTGATCAGATATTGACTTAAGTTCCCGAAGGTACTCAGTTATGGTCCTATTATTCATCCTGAGAGAAAAGAGACGCTGTTTTAATTTTATCTCACAGGCTATGGAATTCTCTAGGAAACGCTGTCAAAGTGTCCGCAGTTATGGTCTTATTATTCATCTTGAGAGAAAAGAGACGCTGTTTTAATTTTATCTCACAGGCCATGAAATTCTCTAGGAAACGCTATCAAAGTGCAATCGAGATATCTTAAGATGCCAAAATATAACGTATCTCCATAAGAATATCTATGGAGATGGCAACAAGCAATAGTGTTCGGACGAAGTGATTAATACGAAGCCAAGTTGCATAGTGACGATTTGGAATTTGGGCACTGTCGAAAGTGAGAGTGACAATACATGGAGGTGCCACAATGGAGCCATCTACATAGCGATACAAATAAGAAGATATAAGGAATGATGTAATGAAAAAGAGCCAGAGTTAGTAATTATTTGCCAAAAGTTTTATCGAAACAACAATGGTGATACTCGTAGGAGAAGGAGTCATTGAGTGTGTGAGATTTGAGTAATGTGAGAAAGTAGTGAGATGCCGTTGGAGACAAGTGAGAGGGTAGTGTTTGGATTAGAAACTAAGGGAGAAAGAGAGGCGATTAGGGTTGGAGGAGGTGGCAGAGAAGTAGAAGCAGTAGGGAGGAATGGTGAGGGGGTCCAAAGGGAGGGGGACAAGCCGGCCGTAGTGGGTTGCAAAAGGGACGGAGTGATGGTGGGATTGAGGCTTGGGAATGACAAACTAGCGGTAGATGGTGGTGGAAGTTGCGATTGAATGAGGTTAGGAGTAGGTCGTAGTGACAAGGAGGGTTCGATATGGGTGGTTGTGGGAGGGCCAAAGATGGTACGGTTGACAGTGGAATAGTTGGTGGTATTGGGGTTCACAACGATTGGTTGGTCAGAGGTTATATGTTGTTGGGATGACAAAGTGAAAAGTGGTCGAGTCGAAAGTAAAGAGGGAGGAAGTTGATCGGAGATTTCTAGGTTGCTATCGCTGGAAAAAGGAAAAGAGGGGCGATCGAAAAAAGGAAGAGATGATCGGCAAAAGAGAAAAAAAAAAATTATTAATTTAATTAGGTTTTGTTTTTGTCTGGCTTTGATAAGTGTATAGAAGATGGATAATGGTATTTTGTTGAATACTGTATGGTTACAAATGCATATATGCTATGGCACTTTAGTAACTCTAATACATGATGAGGAAAAGACTGAACTACCCTCCTACAATAATGTAAAAATGGTACATGTAAAATATACATTAATAAGCAGAAGTAAGTAGAGTCCCATCAGTTACTAATAAACATGGCCAGAAAAAAGACAATAGCCATAAGAAAATGGATGCAGAAAATATAGCAAGAAGAATTAAATACCACGTTACAATGGTGCTTTTCCATGGTAATGGCTTATATTTCAACTAACAGATAGAGATAGATGAACTTGATGATTCTTTCAAATGAAGAGAGCGTATATATAATCTTGTACTTAGCATCTGAAAGAAAATAAATTATAAATTTGCAATCGACACTTAAATAGAAGAACTACCAAGGCAGTAGCTTATGAACTTGTTCAACTTTTTATCAAATATAATGGAAAGAAATAGGTACATAAGATAAACAGGAGTACATAACTAATTGAAATCTCTAATGACGGTATTCTTACTTGTGCTGAAACAAAATTAATTCAATAAATAAAGGAGCAGCAAAACATAGGAGGACATGCAAAATGCCTTTATGATATCATGCAATGAATTCATATGCTATAATCTCTGATTTGCGGAGGCAGCACAAATTACATTCACATCCTATAAAGACTGAAAGATGAAAACAATTCAGAGGGGAAATGTACGTAAAAAACAAACTGCATAAATCTGTCTTCCATCAACGGGTGTACCAAGAATTTAATCCTTTGCACCTGCTTTTAGTTGCGGAAACACGTAATTGGCCTCTATTGAGAAATCTGCAAAAATATAAATCTTCGAGTACTACAAGCATTGTTAATTCTATCAAAGAGAAATTGATGTAGAGTAAAAATCTTAAAGGTATACTCCCTAGAGATTCTAACATATTAACAATATAATCTGAACAAGATCCCCAAAGGAAGAGAACAAAATGCAAAAAGTACTATTCTTCAGAAGAACATTTTTAGAACCTTGAATAATTTTACCCCATAATAATAATAAAAGTTGTAACTGAGAGATAGAGCATAAAATGCCTTAGTAATCTTATACTTTTCCCATCAAAGAAAGGAGAAAAAGTAGGTAAATAAGACAAAAAGCATATTCAAGCTTGTGCACCATGTAAAATGTTAGCCTATTACCTTAAAGAATGATAAGGGCTTTATTTCACCTAACTAGACAGCATAATCAGCAGGTAGCCTAGGAGCAAAAAGAAGTTCCCACTTGCAATGTCCTTCACACTGAATAAAAAAAAAAAAAGGAAAGAAAGCAAAAAAGGCAATCAACAACTTCGAAGCCTATGCAACTTAGTTTCTAATAGCTATGCTAAAAAACAGCAAACAATATTTTCTACACTATGGAGATATAAACACAAAACAATATTCACCTAGATGCTTTAACATTCAAAAGGATTTGGAGACATATGTATGTGTGTGTGTATACATATATACTCTAGGAAAAGTGAGCTTAAGATTTCTTTCAGAAGAGAAGCGTTCCAAACTCCTATGGCCACAACAAAAGTTGTTAGAGCAGAATGCCAGTACATTCCAAAAACATGTATTTGGGTTTAAAAATAAAACATAAACTATTTTAGTCTTAGCAAGTAGGAGATTTTGACAATAATCCTTACCTATTTCCTCCAACGGCACAGATACAAGTATACGAGCAATGCCTGCACCCACCAGACATGTACGTGTGATGAAGAAACATGCTTTCCAATTGACACTCTTTCATGCTGACTCTAGTTTTCCTCATAAACTGTTCTAGAGGAGCACCGAGAAATGAAATTCATATAGAGACCAGACAAGGTGGAGGGAAAAAGACAAAAAGAAAAGAAACACTCAATAAGCTACTGATATTCTTTAGGCTCAGATCACGCTATGCTAATTAAATACTTGGAAAAGGGCCTGTCATAGTCGTATCTTGATTTAATCCAACTAATAAGAATTGTCTCTTTTGAATAGTATCCCACTAAATCCACTATACACAAGCCCTTAAATGACAGTTGATATATATTGCATTGAGATGAAGGATACATTGCTGCAATCAACTTGCAAAATTACTATAGGAAGAAGAGAGCATATCCATATATAACATACCATTAGATGGAGAAATCCAGGGGAACAACAAGAATTAGCCAAGAGGCTTATTGTGAAATTTACTTTGAAGTTTATAGTCTAAGAGTTGACACAAGGATTTATAGGTGAATGAAGCAATCACACCTCAACTTTAGCCAACTAGTTCCTTTTCAATCGCAATAAGGATTGTGGTCCGCCAACATCACACCTAGTGGGAATACAGCTTGAGTAGTGTTGTGGTAGGTGTACAATTAGGATTACAGCCAAACATATGCAGCACAAAAATGTGTATTTTAGGTTACCTAAACATGACCCTCAGAGCTTATGTCATTGGCAAACTGAATAAGAGAGAGTTCGAGGTCTGACTTTGTGACATGGCATTCCGTCAAAATAGGATGCAAGGTGGTTAAGTCAGTCTCAAAGTTTTGTATCCCCTGAGAGCAAATTATAAGATCGTGTATCACGAACTCATGACCAATTAAAACTAAGAACGAAAATAAAAATGTGAAGAAGTTATTAATTTTATGCTGCCCCTTAGAAGTCAGTTTTGTGATCAACGAGAAATGTACAATTAACTTGCACCCGTTTAGTTCTACAATTTAATATTAAATGCAAAATTGACTTGCGCCAAATATAGCTTATAATGTTTCTTTCAAGTGGTCTTTTCAACAAGTGGGTATGATCATCTTATTGTATAATTTATCCTAAGAATAGTGAAACATACGAAGAATTTTTCGTAGTCTAAAACTTAAATCGATCTCATCTAGTTACCAAAAGATTAATTGTGAATTCCCTACAAAGAAACAAATTTTAGCTGCCTTCCTTCCTCCAGCTTGGTTGAGGCCCTACCTATCATTTGTTGCTAAAAGATTTGCTAACTCACTTGTAGGCATGATAATCACTTAAAGGTATCTTAAGAAGAAAATGGTGCAAAAAAAATCCCCTCAAACTCTACGGTCTGTTTGTTTCATCGTAATGCTAATCGAGTACTTGCAAAATCTCATCTGTGTAAAATGCCTTAGTAACCTTATATTCGTCCTATCAAAGAAAGGAGAAAAGGTAAGAAAATAAGACAAAAGCATATCCAAGCTTGTATACTGTGTAAAATATCGACTTATTTACCTTAAAGAATGATGAAGACTTTATTTCTCCTAACCAGATGGCATAATCAGCAAGTAGCCTAGGAGCAAAAAGAAGAGAGTTCCCACTTGCAATGTCCCTCACACATAAAAAGGAAAAAAGACAATCAACAACTTCAAGGTGTATGCAACTTAGTTTCTGGTAGCTACGCCCAACTGTAAGGATCAAATCAAATCACCTAAAAAAGAAATTTACTACACTACAGAGATATAAACATAAAACAATATTCATCTAGATGCTTCACCAATCAAAAGGATCTGGATATATATATATAAACTATACACATATAATATGTGTGTGTTTGTGTGCATATTACATGTGTATATATATCCTCTAACGAAAAGTGAGCATTGTTTCAGAAGAGAAGCGTTCTAGACTTCTATGGCAATAGCAAAAGTTGTTAAAGCAGAATGCCTCTGCATTCCAAAAACTTGTTTCTATGGAGTCTTGGCAGATAGATTGTTTGTGAGATGTCACTGCATTTGTGGCACGTGGACTAGTTATAATTACTGTCTAAGGTAATAAAGTTTGCACTTTTGCAATTTCCTATCTCATCTGTGTTGTTGTTCTTATTCAGAGTTTTTGTTGTCATAATAATGGCTGTGCATATAGACATAAGATGTGGATTTGTTAGGTATGTTTTTCTAGTGTTTGTTATAATGAAATATTTTTTACAAACGATAGAGAGAATTCATAAATAAAACCCGTTTTTTTTTTTTCAGTTAATATAAATAAAACTGTTCAACTATAAGATTGACAATAAAATAGTATGTAAAGAATATACGAGCATATAAAGAAAAAAAGATTGAAGAAATTCCCATAAGTTTTTTGGGCTTTACAACCCTCAAAGATATTCATATTGTGCTCTTTCCAAATGCATCAAAGTTATAATAGAGACGCTTAATGAGAGCATTTATGAAATTTCTTAGATAAATCAATAATTTCCCCAAAAAAAATTTATAAATGCTACGACATAATTACATAAATACATGAACTGTAACATAAATACACAAATTTTAAACCTTAATTTACAATATATGTACGTAGGTTTAAAACCAAAAAATATTTGTTGTTTTCCTGATGTTTCCTAACATTTTCAATAAAACCTTCTTGTAAAAGGATTTTAACAATGTTTTCAACGATGTTAGTTGATGCTATTTGAACCGTCCCTTTTCTATTCATGTCAGCATTTCGTATAGACGTTATTATATTAGAAATAGTGTCCCTACCCATGATAAATTAAAATTCTTTTTTCCTCCCATTTTTGATATAACAACATGCTATTTTTTTTTTTAGATTCTATGTTAGAATTTATAAGGTATATGCGTCAGATACAATCTAATCCATTAATTAATCTATTTCATTCAAATTCCTATGTATAATATAACTAACATAATTATATTACTTATTAGCTTATAATACCTCAAGAGCTAATGAAACTAATTTAGTGAAATTTAACTATCTCAATTCTCGAGCAATCGCACCAAAAACTTGAGTTCTCTTTGGATTTCCTTCTTGATCAATGACAACTGCAACATTGTCATCATATCGTATTATCATACCGTTATCACGCTTAAGTTCTTTACAAGTATGTACAATTACAGCTGTGATCATTTCAGATCTTTCCAGAGGTGTGTTTGGTAATGCTTCCTTGATCACAGCAACAATAATATCACTTATATGAGCATATTGGCGATTACTAGCTCCTATGATTCGAATACACATTAATTCTCAAGCCCTGTTGTTATCCGCTACATTCAAATGGGTTTGAGGTTGAATCATATCATTTTTGAATCTTTTCTTTTAATGCTTTAATGCAAAGGGCAAAGAAAAAAAAAAAGAAATATTTTTTAGACAAAAAAAAAAAAGAAACCTACAATTGTTTTTTATCCCCAAGACTTCTTGTCCTTTGTTACACATTCCTATACCGAAATAACGAATTGAGTTCGTATAGGCATTTTAGACGCCGCGATTAAGATAGCCCTTCTGGCTATATTTTATGCTACTCCTCCCATTTCATAAAGTATTCTATCGGGTTTAACAACGGCTACCCAATATTTGGGAGATCCCTTACCCGACCCCATACGTGTTTTCGTAGGTCTTACCGTAATGGGTTTGTTGGGAAATATACGTACCCATATTTTTCCACCACGTCGTACATTTCGTGTCATTGCTCATTGACTCGCTTCAATTTGTCTCAATGTGATCCAAGCCAGTTCAAGTGCCTGAAGAGCATATTTTTTGAAACAAATACGGTGGCCTCAATAAGATATCCCTTTCATTTTTCCTCGATGTTGTTTACGAAATTGGGTTCTTTTTAGGTTACAGTTGATGGATCTTTCTTAATTCCATCTCTACTCCAGAAACGAACATGAGAGTTTCTTCTCATTCAGCTCCTCGCAAACGAAACGATTCCAATTTAATCAAAATAAATATACTTAATCATATTATGGATTTTTTGAAATTTCATCTAATCTATTAGGTCTATATCTTGTTTAAATATATTTAAACTTGTATTATGTTTATAGATAATTATTTCTATTTATAGCTAAGATAATATAATGTGTTTTTTTTTTCTAACGAATCCTTAATTTTTTTTTATCATATTATATATTGAATAAGATTGAGTAACCTAACAAAAAAATTTGTGGGCGAATATTTACTCTTTCAATATCTATTTTAGTTCTAGGATTAGCTCATGAGTTTTCAAACTAAATGAATTGAATTGGTCCCTGGTTTGTTCCGCCATCCCATCCAATGAATTATTAGAATTCTTTTGTCAATAAAATCTTCTATATTCATAGGTTTCATCATTCCCATCGCTTCTCGATTAATGGTTAGGTTTGAATTCTACAATGAAGCCCCTATAAAATTTTTTCTTGAGTCAATCTTCCTAGTCTTTATTAACTTAAGACTCTTGATTTTTTTTTTCTATGAATAGATTCATCTATAATTAGATCAATCTGTATTGATGCTTTATTACATTGTCTTTTTTTTTTTTTAATGAGATGACTCATAACATAAACCTTCCATATATTTATATTGGAATCATATATCATTGATATTCTTTTTCTTTCTTTCAGATTTCCATTTATTTGCATACTTTCTATGCCAAAAATCAGATTGGTTTTTCTGTTGTTTATGCAAAAAAGATTTCAGTTGCTACAATGATATGTCCAATGAATGTATTATATCTTGACTGGTTTTTTTGTATCCAGATAATGTGAATCAATGAGTTAGTTATTCGTTTTATAACTATTAGTTGATAATAAGCTTTGATCCATTTTTTTTTTTCAATCCTATCCTCTAAAAAAACCAACGAGTCGCACATTAAGCATAGCAATTAAATTTTAGAAAATTATCAATCAAATTATTATTTAACCCTATAGAATTAGAATTGCTCATTTTTTTTTATTTAAGGGAAAAAGAATGAAAGAAAAGAGTTAGTTGTTTTTTATTCTAATTTTTTTTAATGGATAGAACAGTAAATTTTCTTATTCTTCTTCTCTAAATATCCAAATTTTGATGCCTAATACCCTATAAATAGTTCGGACTGGATAGGAACAATAATCAATTTTAGCTCGAATGTTTTGTAGAGGAACCCTACCCTCTCTGATCCATTCAATACGTACGATTTCTTTTCTGTCAATACGCCCTGCAATTTGTACTTGAATTCCTTTTGTATCCGCTTGTTTGGTTAATTCAATAGCCTTTTTCATTGCTTTTCGAAATGAGACTCGATTTTTTAATTGTCCAGCTATAAATTCGGCAAGAATATTAGGGTCTGCATAAGGGTTTGGAATTCTTGTAATAGTAATGTTTAGTTTTCAGTTCACACAATTAAGTTCTTTTTGTATATTCAGCTGTGATTCTTCGATTCTTCGGGTTCTGCCTTCTACTAATAGCTTTGGGAATCCCATATAAATTGTGACTTGAATCAGATCAATTCGTTTTTGAATCTATATGCATGCAACTCCCTCGACCCCAGAGGATATTTTCATATTTTTTTGGATGTAATTCTTAATACAATCTCTTATTTCTTGATCTTCTTGTAGACCCTCGGAATAATTTTTTGGTTGTGAAAACCAAATAGCATGATGATCTTGAGTTATACCAAGTCTGAAACCAAGTGGATTTATTTTTTGTCCCATAATCCTCCACTATTATACATATCATGACATGTTTTATCTTTGTACTTATTATTATTGTTTTTGACCCATTCGGCTTTTTTTAAGCATAAGAATAGATGGTCGTATCTGTTTATGTGACAGAAAGCTGTATCTTTCACTATAATCCTTATATGGCAACTGGGTCTTTTTATTGCATAACTCTGTCCTCTAGCTCGAGGTTTTAATCTTTTCAAGGTATGACTTTCATTAACTTCAGTTTCACTAATAACTAAACTTTCTTCCTCGAAACGTAAATTGTGACTAGCATTTGCTGCTGCAAAATAAACCAATTTTAAAATAGGATAACATGTTTGATAAGGCATTAGTTCGAGTAGCATAAGTGTTTCCTCATAGGAACGTCTACGAATCTCATCAATCACTCTTCATACTTTGTGAGCAGACATAAATATATGTCGACTTAACGCATATACTTTTCCCTCTATTTTGTTCCTTTTCAACAAATGTTTTTTTAGTTATGCATTTGTTATGCCCAAGTGCTTCAAATGTTGTAGACCTAATCCTAGTATGTTCTTTTTCATAAAATTCACCTCTTAGTAATGATCAATAAAATAAGTACCTGTATTCATTTTAGTAATTATTAACAACGGGATTTATTATCATTTTTCACATGTGTAGCGGATTTCATAGTAGGTACAAACTCTCCCAATTTATGGCTTACCATACCATCTTTTATAAAAATAGGCCAATGCACCCGTCCAATATGTATAGCAATAGTATGTCCAATCATTGTAGGTATAATGGTAGATGCCCGAGACCAAGTTCTTATTATTTCTTTTTCGCCCTTTATGTTAAGTTTCTCAATTGTTCTTAATAAATGATTTGCTACAAAAGGATTTTTTTTAGAGGGAATATGTCACAGTTAATTACTCTCCTATTTTTTTTTTTTTTTTTTTTTTGTAAAGATGAAGAAAGAAATTCGATTTTCTCCCCTATTTACTACTTACTACAGTGACGAAGAATCAAATTATCACTATATTTATTCCTTTTTCTACTTCTTCTTCCAAGTGCGGGATAACCCCAAGGGGTTGTAGGTTTTTTTCTACCAATTGGGGCCCTCCCTTCACCACCCCCATGGGGATGGTCTACAGGGTTTATAACTACTCCTCTTATTATCGGACGCTTATCTAGCCAACATTTCGATCCGGCTCTACCCAAACTTTTCTGGTTCACACCAACATTCCCCACTTGTCCAACTGTTGCTGAGCAGTTTTTGGATATCAAACGGACCTCTCTAGAAGGTAATTTTAATGTAGCCGATTTCCCCTCTTTTGCAATCAGTTTTGCTACAGCAACCATTACTCTAGCTAATTGTCCACCCTTTCCAAGTGTGATTTCTATGTTATGTATGGTCGTGCCTAAGGGCATATTGGTTAAAGTAGATTCTTCAACATATTACCACTCACATGCATTTATGTATCATCAAAACACCTACATAAATCATGTCAATGCATATGCAAAACTCTACAATAATAAACATATGTAATTTCAATAGAAGTATATTCAAAAGAATTAAAAGAAAAAGTAAAGTTTCCGAACACCCATTCCCTTAGTACCCCCATTCCCTTACCCCCTTACCGTCTTTTCATTTTCTCTCAGACCTACTCCCCCCTTCCTTATCGTTTTCCTACTAGACCCCACACCCCTTCCTTCATTCTCATTCTCATCATCCCTTTCTCACTCTCGAATTCCCATTCCCCTCATTGTCGTCTCTCTTCCATTAGACAACCCCCATGTCCCTTACTGTCTCACTCTCTTGTCAACAATTGAGCTTCGAGCTTCAAGGTTCCAACTTCCCTTTCTCTTCCTTCTAATCTTTTTTCTGAGCTCCATTTCCAGTTGTGGTTCCTTTTGTAGCACAAAATGTAAGTTTCTGTTTTATTTGTTTTTTAGTGAGACCACCATCCGGCTATTATTTCGTGTTTTATCGGTCTCTCTCTTCTTGGCCTATATTTCTAATGAGTCGACTTAGTCTTTCTTCCATGTTGTTGTAATGTTATGTTGTGTATTAGTAAATTTCATATTATATGTTGTATTATCAGTAATTATCTTTTATTAGACGTGGAGTTTATGTTGATACTTATATATAAATATATATATTATTTATAATTATTGATTTTAGTTTATGGATGATTCCATTCTCTTATTTTATGCTTTTGTTTATTATTATTATTATTATTATTACTATTTGTCATCATCATCATGTAATATTCGATACTAATAGTTGTATCATATTTGTTAAAGCTCTCACTTACTAATATGCTTTTCTTTTATGTATTTACATGAACTTTAGTGTTATTTAATAATAAGCATATTCTTTTTATTATATTCGTTTGTAAGCTTTATATATTAACATCCTCGTTATATGTTTACTTTAAATTTCTCTTCCATTTACTATGTCCCGATAATATGAGTGAATAAATAGTATTATATAAATATGTTAACATTTTACTCTATTGTATTATACATTATTATATCATTTCCAACTCCTATCTTGACTAATAAATCAATTTGATTAGTTTTACTCAAACATTTGAATTGATAAATAGATGTAATAATAAGTAACGAGTAAATAAAAGATTCATGAGTAGTATTTAGGTAGAAATTTAGTTATTGATCATTTGAAAGTTAATATATATACTAGTTCTTAATTTCAAATAGATTTGTGCTAGATATCAAGTTTTAAGTTCTCCTTGAATATGCGATTAGAACTAATCAGTATGAGAATTAAAGTTGTGGATTTTTAGATACATGGTGCATGATTATTGCTTATGCTTGTTAAGACTTAGAATGTAACCAGATTAATTCATATATGATGGGTTACCGACTATCGACCCAAGCACTCGCGTACGCCTTAAAGGCCTCCAGTCCCTTACCCGAAGGATTCTTTCTAGTTAACCCACCGACAACAAGATACAGCATGCTGAAGGAGGATGACTGAATTCCTTAGGAGCTCCAAATTGTTATACTATGCTCTACTCGTTATCGAGTACTAATGCCGACCTTCCTTTAGCCAAGAGCTCTATGCCGAGTGATCGGACTTTTAACTACTAAAAGTCTTCTACCGAGTAAAAGCGGTTACTCTTGGTTGTGTACTTCTCTTTTGACCTCCTCTTAACTCTTACGGCATCCTTCTACTTCTCGGCTTCTTTGTCATCACAACACCTTAAGTCCTCTTGCTTGTTGTGCTTAGAGAACCATTTGTACAGATCTAGTGTTGCACTGCCACCTGTCCGTTTCACCTAACATTGTATGATTTTCCTTTTTTGTCTTTTGTCCCTTTTACCCATTTTCGTATGTACTCAGATTTCCCTTTTTGTATATACATTCTTATAATTTCTTTATTTGTAACGTTACCCTAGTGACTTACTATAAATAGTCTCTTTTCCTTGTAAGTTGGAATGATCTTATCTTAGACTTATACATTGAATATATAGTTCTTATGAGACGTCCATCTCCAAGTCCATTTTTCATATACTTTTATCTAATTTTGTCGAGTATCTCAAGATTAGTAGCAGGTAGACCTTAACATTAACTTATACATCATATCAAGTAATGTATCAAGTAATGTATCAAGTTGTATTGTGTTCGTTGGTGTATTATATCCTTCAAGCAGCTTCACATCAGCTACTCTAGTTAGTTCTCAGACTAGTTCACCCTATCTTTCTTCGATATCTTAAAGGATTCATTGGTTCAAATTCACTACCATAAGCCTTAGTGATAATTGAGCTCCTAAGCACATCACATAATCCTAGTATCAAAGCTTGAGGTTTTGACCCAAAGCTGTATGGCAATAGTCCCTATTTGTTTGCTAGTTAAGATACTCTATTTTCATTTGGAAGAATAAAGTAAGTCACAGTTTAAGCCTAAGTGGTACTTGTGTATATGTATGTGAGTAAGGGTTTCTTGTAAGGAGAGGAATTTTGGAAGTTTTGTTTTGAGAATGTCGAATCCTAGTGTTCAGGAAGAGATTAACAATGCCGAGAGTGATGCTTATGGTCGTAGTTGAGTTATCCAACAAACACTATGTACTACTAATGAGCAAATACAAGATCTTGTTACTATTATGGCCAACTTAACTGTCTTAGTAAATAAAGTCTTAGATACTAGACCACGTAAGAGAGTTATTGAATAGGGCTAAGAGATGAGAGATAGACTGAAAAGGTAGATCAATGAACGAGTACTAGAAGCCTTTCCAATGAACTAAGCACCACCGCAGTATGCCGATAAAGCCGTAAGAAGAAGATTGGAGTTGGATGAAATGGAAGAGTACGAAGAAGAAGAAGAAGATTAATACGTTGGGATTAATGAGTGTGAGTTTAGAGCATTGAGAGGTGCCAAACACCTTAAAGTACAGATTCCAAGCTTCAACATGTTTAGTAATATTGATGATTAACTTGATTGGGAGGAGAAAATCAAAATGATATTTGACTTTTACAATTATAAAGACACTATTCGCATTTAAGTGGCTACATTGGAATTTTCTAGATATGCGGTAATGTGATGGAAGAAGTTACAAAATGTACACATCAGAGCCAAACAAGAAGTCCGGACATGGAACAAAATGAAGAAAGTCCTGAAAAGTAGGTTTGTTCCCA
Organism: Lumnitzera littorea; assembly: GCA_024138015.1. Taxonomy (NCBI): domain Eukaryota; kingdom Viridiplantae; phylum Streptophyta; class Magnoliopsida; order Myrtales; family Combretaceae; genus Lumnitzera; species Lumnitzera littorea. Next base: position 58,118,477 of record JAMXBB010000007.1, on the reverse strand, counting down.
AACACTACAAGCAAGACACTTTCAAATGGCTCCAAGACCTAAGGTAAGGTAATAAGCCAATGGACAACTAAGTCCGAGAGTTTTAGTTGCTCATGATAGATGTGATGTCGATAAACCTAAGACACGAACTATAGCACGGTTCATCTATGAGCTGTAGACTAAGATTGGTAACGTCGTGGAGCTGTAGAACATTACAACTCTAGATGAAACCATCCGAGTAGCCAAAGAGTTGAAAGGCAAAGGTAGAACCAGATTAGTTGAATGCCGAGTAGCCAACCCATGTTGCCGAATAAAGGCGGCATGTCAAGCCGACTAAGGAATGACCGGGCATCAAACAGTTTCGAGGTGGAATGTCAAGGGTCTATGTTGAGCTGACCAAAAGAAGGTAAAGGTAAAAGCAAGACTAAGGAACTTGAGGCCCTAAGAGACTAAGGTTAGAGCTCAGTAAGAAAGACTCGAGAAATCAAATGCTTTAAATGTCTCTGTTATAGATACGTAACTAATCAATGTCCAAATCACCGAGTCATGACTATAAAAGGAAACAAGCCTTAGTTTCAAGTAGAAAGCACGAGCAAAGGAAAGGAAGAAATGCGAGTTGATCAAATGCTAGAAGAGTTTCAGGAAAACCATGATGTCGAGACACCTCCCAAAGGCAGTGCTGAGTATTGTTTTGTCATTAGATGGTCTCTTAGTGCATTTATGGTAGAAGAGAATGTGCAAAGGGAGAACCTCTTCCATATGAATTGCCGAATGAATGGTAAGCTATATGCCTTGATTATTAATGGAGAGAGTTGTACCAATGTCATAGCTCAAGGGGTAGTTAAGGCCATGAAATTGCTAACCCTTTTACACCCTAAGCCGTATAAGATTCACTGGCTGAATGAGAAAGGAGGAATGCACATTGTTGAGCAAGTTAGAGTACTAATTACCATTGGTGATGGGTATAAGGACGAGGTGCTGTATGATGTCCTTCCCATGTGTGCTTCTCACATATTATTCAACCGACCGTAGCTATTTGATTTGAGAGTGTTACATGATGGGTATAGGAATAACTATATGCTCCAGAAGGATGGGAAGAAAATTATATTGACACCTATGAGTCCTAAGGAAGTGCAAGAAACCTAAGAGAAGGTTACTAAATCATTGCAATGGAAGTCCTTGGTGATTTCCCGAGCTCAATTTGCTCGAGAAGTCAGGGCTGACGACTTTGTGCTCCTCTTAGCTTAGAGACTATTAGAAGTTAGAGAAGCCGAGAACTTATTTACTGAAGTGCAACAGCTACTTCAAGACTTTGCCGAGCTATTCCCTACCGAGATGCCGAAAGGCTTACCTCCTTTAAGAGGTATTAAGCATTGCATTAACCTCAAACTAGAAGCTACCTTACCAAACCAACCCACTTATAGACTCAATCTAAAGTAGGCAATTGAACTAAAGAAACAGGTAGATGAATTGGTGGATCGCGGATATCTCCAAGAAAGCATGAGCCCTTGTGCTATACCAGCTGTACTTGTATTGAAAAAGGATAGAACATGGCAAATGTACATTAATAGTCAAGCCATCAGAAGATCACTATTAAATATCGATACCCGATCCCGCGACTTGATAACATGCTTGACGAGTTACATGGCGCTTGCATCTTTTTCAAGATTGACTTGAAGAGTGGCTACCATCAGATACAAATGAGACTTAGGGACAAATGAAAGACGGCTTTCAAGACATAGGATGGTTTGTTTGAATGGTTGGTGATGTAGTTTGGCCTAACTAACACACCGAATACATTTATGCGGCTGCTGAATCATATGCTCTAAACGTTGATCGGTAAATGTGTTGTGGTTTATTTTGATGATATTTTGGTCTACAGTATTGACCTCATCACTCATGTCAAGCATTTAAGATTGGTGTTCAACATACTCCATGTTGAGAGATTATTCGGCAACTTGAAAAAATGTGTGTTTTGTCAAAGCGAGGTTGTATTCCTCAAATATGTTGTTTCAAGAAAAGGAGTTCGAGTTGATGACAAGAAAGTCAGAGCTATTCTTAAGTGGCCTATGTTGACTAATGTTGCTAAAGTCAAGAGCTTCCATGGTCTAGCTTCGTTCTATCGAAGATTTATTCGAAACTTCAGTTACATAATTGTGTCATTGACTAAATTGACCAAGAAGAATGTTTAGTTTAGGTGGTCAGAGAAAGCTTAAAAGAGTTTTGAAGATGTAAAGTCTAACCTAACGTTTGCTCTAATACTCACCCTGCCATATTTTAAGAAAGTTTTTAAGATTGAATGTGATGCGTCTGGTGTCGACATTGGTGCTATCCTTATTACTTTAGCAAAAAACTCCGAGGTACTGCCTTGAATTACTTAACTTACAACAAGGAGTTCTATGCTCTAATCCAAACACTCTAGAACTAGCAGCATTATTTGTTGTCGAGAGAATTCATCATCTATTCGGATCATGAATCTCTCAAGCATCTTCGTAGGCAGCAAAAGCTTTCTCAATGTTACGCCAAATGGGTCAAGTTCTCGAAGACCTTTTACTATGTCATCAAATATAAGAAGGGAAGCACTAACACTGTGGCTAATGCTCTTTCTCACCATCGTGCCTTCATCACAACATTGCAAGCTAAAGAGCTGGGATTTGGCACTTTACCTGATTAGTATGAGCATGATTCACATTTTGGACTCTTAGTAGCCAAGTGTAGTGTTGGAGGAGCTACAGAAGGATTCTACTTGAGTCAGAGGTTCTTGATGAAGGGAAAACTGAAGTTATGTACAGAACCATCGGTAACCTCTTGCACGTGGGTGTTAGGAAGAATTCGCATGACTAGGATTTATGCCTGCTCATTACTGAATTTGCCTACAATCGCTCAACTCACAACTCGATTGGAACATCACCATTTGAGATTGTTTATGGACATAACCCGAACTTACCCTTAGATTTAATTAATAGTCCGATTACACAGGGGGAAAGTCAATCCGGCCTATAGCTTATAGAGGAATTCCAAAGGTTAAATTAGAAGATGGTCGAGCAATTGGCTAAGACTATGGCTCGACAGAAGAAAGCAGGAAGATGTGGAAGGAGACGAATCATTTATACCCTCGGGGACCTTGTTTAGTTCCATCTTAGCAAGGAATACTTTCCTAGTAAGATGATGAACAAACTATCTCCTAGAACAAATGGACCCTATAGGATCCTTAAGCACATTAATGATATCGCCTATAAGGTTAAACTACCTGAGGGTTTCAATGTGTCTACAACATTCAATGTGGCCAATCTGACTCTCTACATACCTAATGATGACAAGGATCATGATTTGAGGACAAATCTTCAACAACCCCGAGGAGCTAATGGGTTATCGATTACCAACCCAATCATTCATGCATGCCTCAGAGGCCTCCAATCCCTCACCTAAAGGATTCTTTCTCGTCAACTAGTCGATGATGAGAAACACTATGCTAAAGGAGGATGGTTGAATTCCTTAAGAGCTCTAGGTGGTTATACTGTGCTTCACTTGTTATCGAGTACCAATGCTGACCTTCCTCCAGCCGAGAGCTTTATATCGAATGACTGGATTTTCAATTGCTGAGAGTCTTCTACTGAGTAAATGCGACTAGCTTGTGGTCGGTACTTCTCTTTCGACCTCCTTCCAACTCTCACAACATCCTTCCACTCTTCAGCTTCTTTGTCGCCGCAACACCTTGAGTCCTCTCACTTACCATGCTCAAAGAACCCTTTATACAAATCTAGTGTCACATTGCCACCTATCCATTTCACCCGATATTGTATGATTTTCCCCTTTTGTCTTTTTTCCCTTTTACCCCTTTTCGTATGTACTAGGATTTCCTTTTTTGTATATACATTCTTGTAATTTCTTTATTTGTAATGTTGCCCTATGGACTTACTATAAATAGTCCTTTCTCCTTGTAAGCCAAAATGATCTTATCTTAGACTTATACATTGAATATATTGTTCTTGTGAGACGTTCCTCTCCTAGTCCATTTTTCATATACTTTTATCTAATCTTACCGAGTAGCTTAAGATTAATGGTGGGTAGACATTAACACCAACTTATACGTCATATCAAGTGAAGTATCAAGTTGTGTTGTGTTTGTTGGTGTGTTATATCCTTCGAATAGCTTCACATCAACTACTCTAGTTAGTTCTCAAACCAGTTCACCCTATCTTTTTTCAATATCTTGAAAGACCCACTGTTTTAAATTTGCTACTGTAAGCCCTTATAATAACTAAGCTCCTAAGCACATCAATATATGGCCTAATTGATCTTGACTACTAATTGTGCTTGACCTACTTACTCTAAAGGCCCATAGTGGTAGATCCTTAGAGGAGTAACTGCTAATCATATGTGAGGTTTTCCTAGTGGACTCGTATATGGGATGACATAGTTAAAATGCTAAGTTTCTAGATTCTAGGCATAAAGGACTTAAAAAAAACCTATTTTATATCCACCTATGTATATGGAAAAAGATCGTGATGTGGTGGGGTTATGAGAACTCTTGTATTGTTTGCTGGTCTAAATTAAAGATAATTAAACTGTTGTTTGTTTATATATTATTACAGTTGCATTATATGTATGTATATGTTTTAGGCTTGGCGTCTATGTATGCTTATGCACTCATACTAGGCTTCGGTTCATTCCTTTAATTTTTATAGTTACAAGTCAATTCAATAAATTTACAAGAAGTATTAGGTTGAGAAAGATAGGTGAATAGTCCTATATGTTATAAATGATCAAGGTTTGGTATTTAAGCATTTATAGTTGATGTGATTCGCTTGTGAGTCACTTGAATCGATTTACTTGGAGAATTATTGTTTTACACTTAATAAGCAGTTGTTACAGCTAATTATAGAGATTACAGTTAGTTTTGGAGCATTAACATATTATTAGAAAACTGGGGATAAGTAGCAGGTTATGATACGGACATGTGGCAGGTTATAGTACCCTTAGGTTTTAGGGGCATTACAAGAGCAATGTATATGCATGAACTTACAAGGAATGAACACATGATATCGTATCCATAAAAATGATATTCAGGTCCCATATCTAGCAATGCCATATCTCCATCTTACAATACTTGAGAATACATATGTTAAGTAAGAATTTCCTCACTTCATATAGGTACTCATGCAAGAGCTATATGCATACAAGGATTGCCAAGAAAACTTTAGAATATATCCTATTTACCTAACTTTAAAGAGAATGTCTTTGAGTAGGTGTCCTCAATTTTTGGGATAATTGGTGTTAATTATAATAAAAAAACTATTTAAATATTTTAGATTCTATGGGTAAAATATATCTGCCAACCTATAGTTTAAACATCAAAAAAGAACTAGAAATGCATTTCTATAACTGTTTTACCATTGCTCTTGCAATGACAATGTTAGATTCTCTACAAATATCCAAAGTGGCCAAGGATAGATAAACATTGCTATATGGTAATGATGCATCAAACCTAGGAATAATCTTTTCCATTCCTTCTGCCATTAGGAACGTATGAAAAGGGAAACGGAAAGAATGTATTAGCTTCTACTCTTTTCTTATCATGATAACAAAATAAAGTTCTTATTTAAAATGCAATAATATATTGAAAAATAGAATTGACTTCATACGTTCCATTCTAAAACAACCAAATTATATTATTGAATGACACTAAGATAAACTTACCTTATCATTTGGAGCTACAACACGCCTATAGTGAAGAATAGTACTGCAATACCAAAATAGTATAACCATCACATAATTTGGGAAATGTAGATCATGTAACTAATAGCTATAACTGTAAGCAAAATCAAGAAATGAATGTATAACATTATTCAGTAGCTCCATTAACAATATAATGGCTCTAATCATAAGAAGACAAATAAACTTACATAATCATTGCTATATATGGATTGTAAGAGTAACTTAAAGTAGATCAAAGGAAAAAAAGAGAAAGGAAAAGCCCTTTACAAAAACCAAAAAGTAATAGTTTAATAATAAAGTGGTACTACCATTTAATGAAAAAAAAAAACAAAGATAAACAAAATTTGATTATAGATTGTTAATCATAAAGAAAGGAGCAAATAATCCAAAGCTGCAATGCTAGATCTCATCTTTCTCCAAAACCAAGCTAGAATGACTGGTAATTTAAGCCTAAAATAAAGGATGAAAATTGATCACCATGACTCCTCAAAACAATCAATGTATGGGCATCTCTACAGAGGCAATACTTTGTCTCTATGTAAGATCTTTTTACTATACACCTTCTTTACCATTCTAGAAAATGTCTGTCCAAAAAGGATGATGAGGAGAAACACTAAACACAATTATTGACCTAATAGTGAATTTAATTGAATGAAGTGTTGCCATTTTTTGACATATTTTGTAAGGAGGGTTGAAATGAAATGATTGTTCTAACTTTTACTCTTCTATTCATGAGTTATAGATCTTTGTTGACATACTTATCTTACCTCCTTGCGAGATAGCTTAAATGTTTTTGGGTTTAAAAATAAAACATAAATTATTTTAATCCTTGCATGACCCAAATAAAATCAATGAAAGAAACTCATCTAAGTTGAAAAGTAAAACCCAAATTTTCAGAGAAAGGTCATCAAAGTGCATCAACTCAACAAGAATGAGTTGACATTGATGAAGAAGATGTCAGCATGTAAACAAGGAAAAATCAACCATATCAGAAACTAATTTCACTCATAAAATCAATAAGCGAGCAGTGAGAATACTCATCTACATTAGATAGAGCGACGAAGAAAGGGCAACTTACACTTCAGTAAGACTTCACTGCATAATGTTGCTAGTGCCACACCATATGTAAACCTTAATTGCCGTCGCATGAAAAAGAAGCAAGGTCTTGTTCTCTCTCATTTTTCCTATTTGTTATTCTTCGGACTTTGTTTCTTCTTTTTCAATTTGTTTAATTAGTTATTAGTAACATATAATAAAATTGTAAGAGTGTAGTATACCTTTTACATTTTTCTCTTTTTGTTTTAAAATGGCAAAGCATGTCCTATAACGGCTTGATATATGGTTTACACTTAGGCCAAAAGAAATTGTACGTTTTGCCAATATCTCTTTTCTATTTTTTTTTTTTCGAAATCTCTCTTTTTGTTTTTTTAAACATAATATTTTTTCTTCTCTTTTTCTTTTTTTTTAAATTATGGAGCATGTCCTTAGTTCTAATTAATTTCTTTTTAAATTTGAATTTGAATATGAATTTTATTGTTGTTAAAAATAGAATTCTAAAAGAAGATTACCAATTTCCTAGAATTGATTCAAAAATCCAAATACAATAGGCAATTTTTTTCTTTTCTTTATATTGCTTTGTTATAATGCATATACAAACATTCATTTTTCTTGTCTATATTATATAAGACTTTTAATATATTACATTTTCTAAGAAATTTTGAAAAAACTAAAATTATATATAGTTTTTTTGCAAAAATCCAAATTTGTTGGTATTTTTTTTCTCAAAATTTGAATTTGTGAATTTTTTTGTTCTTTTGCAGAATTCAAACTAGTTTAAAGCCTTTTTGCAAAAATCAAGATTAAAAAAAAAATTGTAATACTCTAAATTTTTTCTTTGTTTGCAAAAATCCAAATTAATTAGTATATCATCTAGATTCAAATATATTTTTTAAAAATTCAAATAATCTTTTAAAAAGTTCAAGTTATTAATAATTTTTGAAAAATATATATTTTAAGATAAATGATAAAAAATTTAGGATGAAGAGATATTTGGAATGCTTCAACTTTTAGTGAGTTAAACAAAAAAGCATTTAACAATAATTCATCAATTTTAGATTATTGAATGTATTTGTAGATAATTATAACTTTTAGGTGGAAAATATTTAGTTTCTGGAGTTTATGATATAGTTTTTCACATTAAATTTTTTATGAAAAATTGTCATATTTTGAACTTTATAGGTATTAATGGAATAAAGGAAAGTTTCAAGTCAATATTTTTTTTTTCTTTTTTGGCCATAGTTCAAAGTCAATGTTTGCAATTGACCTTAAATAATATTTTACAAATTATGCATTTTAATCAAATAATTTAAATTTTTAGATTAAGAATCTAATAGTTTCATATATGTTGCAATAGCTCTACACATATATGATTTTAAATTAAAAATTAGTGATATTAGGAGTTTATAGTAGCTGCAATTAAGTTCGTGATTTAATTTTCTTAATCTTTGGCTTTTTACCTTAATATAATTAACAAATCATTCGTGTCACACGCTTAATATGCAAGCCTAGGATGAGGCATACATGCAAGAGATTGGGAGTGAGCATAATAACAATATGGAAGAGGTTCTTAGATACAAATTAGGTAACTATCATGAATTAGGCATGTAAGACCATTGGCAAACATGAAATAAGAGATTGTAAACTTACGACACCAACTTAATCACCATGTCATGCCTTAGGTTCTTCCCTAATTGGCTAGTCACAATAATAGTCTTCCCTTCAAGCGTATCCATAGTCTTCCTACCAATGGCCACCTTTAGCCTTTTTCCCAAGTTGCTAATTATAGTAGTAGCCTCTTCTTTAGTCATATTTATGGCCAAATTTTGTCTCTTCTCTAGGTGGCTAGTTAAAACAATATCCTCCCTTTAGCTTATATCTATGGCCTCTACCATTGACATTTACAACTTTTCTAAGTGATCACTCATCATAATAGCTACATTCGCATCCATATTATCCTTTAGCTAGTCTATATGATGTATTATGATATATACTTCAAACAAGTGAGTCAAAATGCGAACTAAGGTGGAGATCTTGCATCTAGATCATCTAAATAAATTTTGTACAATTTGTTGATGCTTTGTTTTTACTTCATTATCTAGATTGTTTTTGGTAGTATATACTCCATCAGACATTTTTGTGATGATATTACCATAATTCTTTTCATGAATGCTATTGTATTTTTAAGTATAGATAAATTAAATTATCAATTAAATCACATTAATTATTATTTTCATATTTGTGAATAATATATTAACCTTAAAAATTATTAAATTGAAAATAGATATTAGATTTAAATATTTATAAAATACCCTAATAAATAAATTAAAGTAAGGGCCAAAAATGATAAATATACCATTACTAATGAACGACCAATTTGTATTACATAAACTTAAATTAATTATAATCAATGTTGTCAAATCTGAGTTAACCTTTATAGTTCAACACCATTTAACCTAACTTGGCCATAAAACTAGTCCAATCCAACCTTAATTAAACCGTAGTTGAATTTAGTTTCATCCCTTTAACCTTTGACCTTTTATTTATCTAAGTTAACTACCCTACAACATTGATTATAATTGATTATTTACATAACTTATACACATAATATAATAAAAAGACAAAATGATTTGGAGATTTCATCAATATGGTAGTTATTAAAAACAAATTTTGTATTTGTTTAACCACCTATAATTATTTGTAATGCCCTAAGGTTTCAAATCTCTTGAATTTATGGTGTTAAGCAACATCAACAAAATTAAGTGAAAATTCATGGTCAAGCCATGAAATTATTCTATGAAGTTAGATCACTAAAATAATGCGTACATGTGAAATATTTAAATAAAGTCTTGGATTAACCAAAATCGAAAATCATTTAAAAAGTGAAGCTCATGACTAGACTTGGAACATTATTTAAAGTCATATATGCTTGGCAAATATAATTCATATATTAAAAACACATAAATAAAAAGGAATATGATTGGAAATAGAGCTTTATAGAAGCTTGGACTCCTTTATATAAGGAAATAATCTAAAATAATCAAAGAAATTAATAAATAAAATTATCAAGAGTGGTTTTGTGAAAATGTAGACTACAAATGGTTTTGGAAACCAAAACCAGAAGTAGCCCATGGTTTTGAAACCAAAAACAAGGATAGCACATGGTTTAAATTGCAAAACAAGAAGAGTTAGTAGTTTTGATGCATGGTTTTCAAAAACCACATGACACTTGGCAATCTTGTCCCCCACTAAACCTACTATAAAAACCCCAACCCTCTTTATTTTACAATCTTTGGCTAGATTACAATCTAGGGAAATTTAGGGAGTAGTTCTAGAATACTTAGAAAAATAGGAAAAACAATGCATGAATTTGGTCAAATGAGGAACCTAGATCAAGCGACGACCTAACGACTAACCCCCACCACCATATGAGAGCACAACCAATGCCTACGCTTGCCAACATGGTGGTGCCACCATTGGGTGGCTAGAGAATGTTGCACTAGTAAGTCTTAGTTTTTACTCGATTTTCAATAATTTGTTAAAAATAGCAAACTAACTTAGAAAATTATGAAAAATTGTATTCCTAGATTATTTTTAGTGTACTTTCATGGACAAAGTCAAATTTTCAAAATGTGCATGGCTTATATATTGCTCTTGAGAAACAAGTCATTCTAAGCAAATTTTCGATATGATTTTTAAAAGGGCAAATGATATTGTTTCAAGCTCAAGCTTTTTTTGTAGGTTCCTCATAATGTCTATTTTTAAGCTATGTCAAAAGTTTTCCTAAAATTGCTCGATAGATTTTTGTAAATTTTGATTTACCAAAAATTGCCAAATTTGGAAATTTTGGAAAAATTGTTGATCTTTAAGTATTATTGGCCAAATCTAATTTCTTTTCACTTTTTTTGTTGTTAAGATGATGTTTCATGAAGTTGCATGTGATTTTGAGGCTAAAAGTGGCCAAATGGGTAATTTATCATGATTTTTACAAAGCTAAAAGTGTCTTTTCCAGAACCAAAACGGCTGTGTTAGAAAATGATCATGTATTAGTTTTTGAAAAATTATCCAAATCTGGAATATGATTTTAGGAATGGTTTTACTACTAGTTATGTACAAAACTTGGTGTATCTTAATGATTAGATAGAGTTTTAGCAAGTCTAAACATAAATTGGCCCAATAGAAGCTTTTGTAGAAAGTTAGCCATGAAGACCTTAATGTGATAGTTAGTAGATGCTTCTATAGAAGTTCTTTGTTAAGATACCAAATTAAGTAAACTAAAATGTGTCTAAGTAAAAGCTTATGTAGAAGGTTCCTTAGTAAAACATAAAATGGAAACTAAAAGTAAATATGAGTAGAAGCTTCCCTAATTATGAATCCTAAGACCAACCTTAAGTAGAAGGTTAAATAACAAGGACCTAAACAAAAAGAATCGTGTAGAAGGTTTTGTAGAAGATCCCAAGTATTATTGAAGTACTCTTACCTAAACACTTAAGCTTTAATAAAACATTTGCATAACTTGGATAGACACTAAAATACAACTCCCAATTCTAGGTTACTTGAATAATAAGGAACTTAAAGATATTTCTCAAAGCAGGGGATACTACTCTCAAGTAAGTGGATATTGTGTGTTTAGGAGTAGACTTTTGTTTGCTCATTAGGTTGCAAGTTGTATGGTTTGAGTGGAATGTGCTTAATTGATTGGGCTTGATTTTGAATCTTGGAATGATATTTACCGATTATACAATGTCCTTATATATGTAATTGATTGACTATGCTTGGTTTGAATCTTGAGAATTAATTACCATGAATGTAATAATTGGATGATACCTGTTATGGCACATTCAAACTATAGGAAACAGTAGCAAATGGTTCAACCTTCAAGGTGTTTGCTTAAGCGAACCCTATATAAGGTTTAGATTGAGACGATAAGACTTTAAGTAAGATTAAGGTAAATCAAATGATAATTGATGTAAAGCTTGGACATTTTTGCTTAATGTAGTGTTTGACACATCATTAGTGCATTCATGGCATGTCATGAAAAGGAATTACAGGTTAGATTTTATGAAAAGTGAGTTTAAAAAAGGAATGGCTTTGAAAAGCTAGAATTTTAAAAGCATATAGGCTTACATACATTGAGCATTTCACTTTGATCACTCCTTGTTGTGACCATCACCAGTTTGGAGATGTTGTTTCCTCGTTTGTAGCCATCACTCAAAATTTAGGAATTTTACTCCCAAGCAGCTCCTTATGGCCCACTGGGTTCCTAAACATTGCATCCAGATGCCCGATTAAGTTAACCAATCGAATGCATAATGAGGCTCAAAGCTTAGATATCAGTACTGATGCATTAACTCATGTGCATGAGCATGACACATATTTTTGCATTATCGAACTTGGATAGATACTATCTGTTATGTGAATAAAAGTATCCTTGTGCTAACTTGATTATTGTTTCTTGGATTTGTTTTATGTTATGCTATGTTTATTATCTACTCTCACTTAATTCACAATGAACTGAGTGGATATGCATTATATCTGTAGGTTAAGGCAAATTGTCAATGGGGTACTACCACCAATGGGGAGGAAGATTTTGAGAGCGTATAAGTTGGAGTTAGCTACTTTGAAGGACTTTTGTTTTTTATGATAGACTTAAATAATTGTTATGTATAAATCTTGTAAAAAGATTTTAAAACACTATGATAGTTGGTTTGTACAAAATTATAAACATGTAAAGTATCACTTATAAGACTAAACTCCATTAAGACCCTTTGATTATGTAAGTAAGTTGTATGTATGTATGTATGTATGTATGTATAGCATTGTCATTTGGCTTATTGCAAGTTAGTTGTAGGAGTTGCATTCCAAGCTAAACTGAGATGTAGCATTATTCTACCTATAAATATGTAAACCATTTTTTTTTAAAAGTATAGAAATGAAACTTAGCTTTTATAGTTTCTCAATAACTTAACTAATAATGCAAGCCATTGTACTTCTTGCTCTTGTCATATGTTAGATAATCTGTACATTAACAATGATAATAGAATAATGGACGACACATGAAGACTTAGTGGGATGAATTTGCAAACTATTTTGCTAAAAACTTGGCAATTCAAATATACAATGATAATGGATATATTATATAGGTTAGTGAGCATAGTTGAAGTGTATGGGATGTGTTTAGCAATTGTCTAGCCAATTGTATATACATACTTATAGAGTATGTTAAACCTATAAAGACACCAAATTTTGGTAGTTATAGAAGATAAAAAAGAGGTTTTAATAATATATATATATATATATATATATATAGGGTTGTAAATATGGATTGCCAAAATAAATTCTAGAATTTTTTTTTAATCAGATGCCCCCAAAGAGACAAATCAAGAATAATTTAAGTTAATATTAAACCTTCTATTAGCTTTTAAATTAATGCATAATATCAAAATGGTATTTCTTAATAGTAGTAATTCGATGAAAAAGTTTTAATAGTACTAATACATCACTTTTTTAATGAATAATAAGTACTAATAAAGTTCTAATACATGAAAAGGTATTATTAATATATATTCGATTATTATTATACTTGTCTACCATTTATTAAAATACTTAAGATGTTAGTACAATCAACCTTTCTTCTAACTTAATAGCATATATAATATAATTTTGACATTTACAAAGTAACCCAAAAACAGACCTACAATCAAAACCCAAAATAGCCTCACATTGCTGGGTCGGCTAAAGCTCCATTCTGATAACTCCCTCTCTTTCTTAAGACCAAATGTTTTCATTATGTTTTGTTTCTCCTTTTTGGGTGTTTGAAGTTAGTCATTTCATATGATTTCATCATTATATGAAACATGAGTAAAATGCAAAACTACATTGGTAATGTAGTAGGAAAATTTAGAGCGTAACGATGCCATTTATTTTTTTCCCCTTTTTTTGGCCATATGAATTGATGACAAAATTTCAATGCTTAGTTTAAGTGTGTTAGTAAGGTTTTTATTTTTTTATTTTTTATCTAATTTAAGTGTGTTGGTGAAAATTGTCTTTCCATTTGAGTTGATTTAGACCATGTTTGATCATCTTACTATTTGCTCAAAATTATAGCACTTTAACTCTTGAGTTTATTTGTCTACAACTAGCAATAATATATCTATTGAATGATTCTGGTGAGATCTTATAAATTAATAATGGTTCTCTTTATAGGGGAAAGAAGTATATTGTGAAGAAGTAAGAGACACAAAAGCAAAATAGGCAACACTGGTAAAGCAATGAAGGTATAGCATTATTTACATGTATTTTAGTATAACTAAAGGGCATTATTTGTTCATTACGGCTATTAGTGTAAGTAGTTGTGGTGCTTATTAGATAAATTTTCTAAAATAAACACGCTTCCATAATGAACTGTAATGTGAGATCATGTGGCATAAAGTACAGTTCCAAAATTATTCACAGCTGACAAGGGAAAAAATACCAATTGAAGTGGATGGCATCTTCAAACATCGAGCTAGATCGACTATTTAACAAATGAAACTAAACATGTATGTATCTCCTCTCAAGAAATAAGTAGGGTATAATTATATTGTTATGCCTATAGATTATCTATTTAATATGTAATACTCTATATATATAATTATATTATAACATATAAATATATGTTAGGTATAAATATACAAATGTTATTTATATAATTGTAATAGCAGTATAGGTTATGTATAATATATAGTTCTATATATCATCTATAAATATATATGTGTATATACATATATATAAAACATAACAAATATACATACACATATTTACAAATTGTGGGTATTTTTTTCAAATACTACTATATACTTATTCCATTTCATTTTGAATATGATAAAACCAAATATAATTATGGAATGAAATTAGAAATTCCGTTGATATTTCCAAACGCAAGAATGAATTGGTCATTCCCTTCCTGATTCTATTCCATTCTATTACATTACATTTCGAATGATTCCTACATACCAAACGTAACATAAGAACTCTTGGCAAAGTGGGAAAAGAATTTATAAATTATTAGGTAAGATTGGTGTCCAATGATTATGCACCATCATTTACATACTGCATTTTTCCATCAACATAGAAACCCATGCCTTGTAACACATCGAATCCTATTGTCTTAACATATTGAGGTGCTTATGAATTTTCTAGCATTCTAATCCATTATACTCAAACAACTTCACAGTTGCACTCCGATATAGTCTACCAATCAACTTCTCTAGATATGTTTGACTGCCTGATTGGCCATGTTTATTTTATCTTTTTTCTAAGCATGGTTAAGGTAGTCAAGGTCATTAAAACATAGTAGCAATACCATTAATTTCCCACTAAGATAGAATAGGGTTCTAATCTTCCCTCCCCGCAATAGTTGGCAAAAAAAAAAAAAAAGCATAGTCAAGGTAGAAATTGGATCTTCCCATATAATATTTGTAAAAAGTCATCATTAACAAGTTGAGATCATAAAATTCATTTAATAATTCTCCTATGCTGAATACCTTTTCCCCTCTATAATTATTTATTATTATCTCTTCTTTTTTTAACCATGAAACTTGAGAGCTTCTTTTGTAAAAAAAAAAAAAAAAAAAAAGGATAAGATATATGAATGAATATAGTAGTCTTATATATTTGTCCTAAAATTCATTCAATACCTTTAGATTTTAAATGAGCCATTTAAATATCTAATTTGTGCCAAAATTTATTTTAGTAGTATTATGAGTTAGGTGTTGAAGTTCTCTATATTTATATGATCACAGCAAATAAGTTCTTAATATATTCAATTGCACAACATGGAAAATACTAACAAAAGGATTTATTTGGTGTTGCAAGATATACATAAGTAACTTGTTTAAAACGTAAAAGATTTAATTAAAATTAACATAAACCTCTGTAAAGTTAAATTAACATAAAAGAATTTAAATGTACTTAAACCCAGGAAACATATCCTACACAGTAACTGCAACTGTGATAGCTATATTTACTGTGTAACGTCTATAAGAAATGGAAGATCCTATTTCATTTATATAAAATGACGAACTCACCGCAGCTTATTATACCAATTAGACCATGGAAAACGCAATTTTTATTAAAGGTTTGAGATAGATACACAAAAAAGTCTCCTAAATGTCATGTTTACACAGTGCACCACCAAAGTTTTGCGGTTTGTTTTACTGGACGGTGGCATCAGCTTGCTAGGAGATATAATAAAAACTAATAGGCAATGCACTCGTGTTGCGAGTAAAGAATAATTATATATATAATTATTAATGAAAATGATAAATGTACGATATATCTATAATATAGTGTATATAAAATACAAAGTAACCAAAGAAATAAAAATAACCCATTGACTATAATATAATGCGATGCAATATAATATATATATATATATATATATATTAATCAAATGGAAACATAATTATCTTAAAAAATTTAGGATGTAGGATTCAAGTACATGAAAAAAGTACCAATTAAGAAAAAATAAAAAATACACTAGATATAACTTAAATAAATAATATAAAATCCACCACAACTATTTTAACTAATATTTGTAGGTGTTGGAGTCGAGGTCTAAAAAGAGTAGTAGTTGAAGCTAGATAGTCTTTAGCTTTATGCAATAAAGTAACTATAAGGTAGCAAAACCTTTCATTACATAATTGTTCGCAATAAAAGCTATAAAGGCACCAAAAAGGACGATTATAAAAATATTATTCTCTTTTATATAATAGTGCTATCGTATAACTTCAAAAAATAATCAAATTGTATGCATCACATGTTAAATTATTATATAATAAAATAAAATAAAAACTTCATTGAATATTTTTCATTTTATTTAACCAAAATGCTCAACTGCTCATGGTTTGATTATCTAATTGGATGAGGGAAGTCATGATTGGAAGAAAATGACCCCTTAAATGGTGACATGGGAGAGTTAAAATGGTATATACACAATATACCTTAGGAGTTAGACGGAAATTAATTCGTTAATGTTATCCACATGCTGCTTATCTTATGACAGTTGGAATTCAATAGATATAATAGATAATATAAGGTGAGAGACGAATAGCCTCTAACTTTTCCGGTTTAAATTATATAGGTGACTGGAGTCTATCTACCTCCTTAGAACACAACTCCGCTGTCCTTGAATAATCAAGAACCTCCATTGCTGAGTAAGTTGCCATCTCCATCTTCAGATCGAGATGCCTTGTCAGGTGGCCATGGTGATCCTGCCATCACCGCTTCAATCTCCCATGTCTCATGGGCCATGTTTATCATGTTCATGCAACTATCAATAGTAACAAGCTGTACAAATCATAAATAAAAGAAAAATAAAGCTTGTTATTACTAGATGATTTTTTCCAATTAACGTTAATGACACGTGAACTTTTGGTAACTAAGCTTTTGATTGAACCCTAACTGAAGACTACAAACTTATAAGAAGAAATGCACTACAACTATACTAAGATACTGAATTTTGTGTATCCAGGTCGATCATTGAAGAGTCTTAAGATGACGCCTGTCAACTTGCCTAGATTCTAATTTCTCCATAGAAGAAATTAAAGACTGAAGAACATCTCGTTGACGATCAACAAACCTTGCATGTAGATAAAATGAGGAAATCTTGAGTCAATAGCAATATTAAAGTAAAACTATACAAGATCAAATGGTAAATGTAGTATCCTAAGTTTTCGAGCCAATACAATAACCCTAACGTCCAAACTCCTAAATTTAAGGTATCGAGTAATGTTATCTATTCTAGTTCAAACTTCACATGAGGGTTAGAACAATTAGATGAATTATTCTAATAAAATCAATTTCTCAAAATAAGTTATATAATATTATTAATTTGAGAAAAACATCAATTTATTAATAAAGTCGATAATTATCAAAGGTATGAAATTTGAGTTTTTAAGTATAGCGAGATATTAGAGATAAGTTATTTAAGTTATCAAAATAATACACGAAGTTGAATTGTATATAATATACTTGTATTTACAAATTATACCTTATATGTATTAAATATGCATATCTATTAATATAAAAATTATCAAATATAAGAAAATAATATAAAATTGGTGAAAATTATCCAAAAATAGGTTGATTAGGCATCAAACCCATGTGGCAGTATAATAAAAGTTAGAAAATATAAGTCATCACAAGATAATCAAAGAAATGACACATGATGCTTAGTCAGCATGTAGGAATATAGGAGAATGACACGTGATATTAAACTTTTTTACATGCAAAAATTCTAAAGCTTATAAATAGGATCCCAAACCTCATTTGCAATGTTTTAAAAACTTGGAAACACAAGAACATAATTTCAAAAAATTAGAAAAAATAAAAATAAAAATAAAACAAAAAATAGGGGCAATTAAGTTTAGAGCAGTTGAATAGGCTATCCACAACCTAACTTAGAATGGCTTTGAGGTTCAATAGAAAATGGCCAAAAAAGCTTTTTTGATAAGGTACGACGGTCGAAGGTTGCTAGTTCAGATGAATCAAAATTCTACTTGCATCTTATTTCATTTTCTAAAAATATTAAATATTATTAATTAATTATAAAATTAAGTTTGCTGGAGTTATTTTAGGTGTAGATTAATGTAATAATTTTATCTTAATTAAATAATTAATGAAAATATAAGGTTCTTAAGAAAATGTCCTATTTGGGCGAAAGTTGAATTAATTTTTAGAAATATTAGATGATATTGTTTCAAGCTTAATTTTTTTTATATAATACAATCAATATATATTTTTAATTGTGGTACTAAGAATTTTCAAAATTAAGCATGTTTACTATTTTTCATAATTATTTTAGATAAAACTACCAATTTTGCTGATTTGTTAAAATAATTAGTTTTTGGTAAAATTAATGAATGAGTCCTACATGTTTTGACTTCTAGAAGTTTATAAGGATATTGGAGCACATAGTTTTTATCTCACACTTACATTTGTTTATTTTTCATAATTTTTCGTAATTTCAAGCTAAAACCGCTATTTTGGTAAAAAATAGATAATAACTAGCTTAGTGTAATTGATGTTCAATAATTAAATTGCATATTTTTATCAATTTATAGGATTTTTTATGGAATTAATTAGGCTCATATACTATTTATTACGTATTTTTCTAATATAACCTTATATATTGAAATAATATGTAAAATAGTAAATAATACTATTATGATAACTGATAAAATAGTGCAAGATTAGTATCTTAGGTATAAAATAGATGTTGTTCAAGTTTGGAAAGTATAATTTTTAAGGTTTTTAGTTTAAGACTAAAACTTATTTGGGTTAATTACAAAGTTACGCTAACGTACGGTTGAGTCATTAGTGAGAAAGGATATTTTTGGGCTTGTAACCATACTGACTAATCTTGTTTCTTAAGATAAATTAATAGTACTCAAAATAATGATCCTAACGATATAAAGTTTACTAAAATCGGATAAGAAATGAGTAAAATACAGTTAAATAAAGTTTAACATTGTGGTAGTGAAAGCTTATAAGAGATTCGTTTTGACCCATAGTTGATTTGGAAACTGTGTTTATATTTTCTTAGGTGTGATAACTAAGGATGGATCATGTCGCAAAGTATAGGATTTTTCACTACTATTAATGTAGGTAAGTAGATCTAACCTATGCTTCAATTAGATATATTATTACTCATAACACTGTATGCTATTTGATACTATGTTGATTTAATATGACTATATCTTAAGTAAACTAATATGCTACTATAATAGATGCTAATGTGATGATTTTGAATGATAGTAACTATATCTTAGTTAAATTGTTATGATGCTATGTTAGGTGTTGATGTAGTGTTTATGAATGGTTATACTAACTTGGAAAGTTGAGTAATTACTAACCTGATCTTCTAGGGGTTCACCTAAGTGAGATACTACATTTCCGTTAGAAAGAGTTTGAAAACTAGAGTCAAATAACTAGGTTGAATAAAACTTAAAGAATGATTGTGTTAAATAATATACTTGAGTTGTTATTGCATAGCAAGGCATAAAAAGGGACCTATGAGTCAAAATTTTCAAAATGAGGCTTCCAAGCGATTAAAGAAAAACCATGACTTTAAAAACTCAGTTTTTGGAAGCATATAGATTCTTATTGCCCAAGTATCCTAACTATTTTAATAGTCTGATTTGGTAAACTATAATGTGACATCAAATTTGGTAAAACAAAGTTGGGGGTCCTACTTCCAAGTAACTCCTTGTTGTCTCTCTAATTTGGTATACTACAATATGTAGTCTAATTTGGTAAAACAAAGTGGGGGATCCTACTTTTAGGTAACTCCTTATTACCTTAGGTATCTGGATTATTACCTTAGGTCCCTAGATGTAGTATCCAGATACCCAGGTATGTCGACTAACCGAATGAGTATATTGGAAGGGTATAGGATATCGATACTGATGCATGCTATGTACATAAGGATAGCCTACTGCATTGCTAGTAATAAATGCCAGGTCGAGCTAATGTATGTGTAAAGCTGAACCTACTGGTTATAATTGAAATGTTTCAACTATGATATTGCCTATATTATATTATTTATTATCCACTCTTACTCAGCTTTAGTAGTTAAGGGGATAAAATGTTTTATCCTCAAATTAGTAGCATCATGAAGGGCTTAACACCAAGGGGAGATGTATACTGAGAGCCTTAGTTCAAGTTAGTGACTTTTAGATGGAACTAATATTAAGTCAGGAATCCTACTATTTCGAAGATGACAAAAGAAAAAGATGGTTTATGTTTTGATATAAATATTGAATAATACATTTAAGTTGAATCGTATACCCAACTAAACTCCTTTGTAGAACCCCTATTATTACATAAATAAATTTTTCTTTGATGAATGAGTAGGATATGTTAGTTTTTAACAGGATAGTGCATTCTATACTAAGTCGGGATATGACATGCTTTAAGTGGTATTAAAGCATTAATTAGAGATCATAACCTTTAGGCATATGCAAGATGTATACGGTAATTACGTAATCAAAAGTCATAATTTAGTAAAACAACTGTAGTAGTTATCCATATAATCTTATGTGATGTTTATTTAGAAAGATGATTCGTAGAGGGCAAGGAAGATTACCAATGAATCGTGTACCTGAAGAGCAAAGAGGGGAACTATCACAACAACCTTAACCTAACCTTGAGTAACCATGACATATGGAGAAATTGACATAATAGTTTACGGTTTCATTGGCAAGAGTTGGTGGAGATAGAGATATGTTAGCTCAGATACAACAAATAATGAAACCATTTGATGGAAAGAACATTGATCCTTTGGTGGTAGAAAAATTGATTGACTTGCTAAAGAAAGCCTTTGAAATTCATGAGGTTGAGGAAATAAAAAAGTTAGGATAGTTGCTATTTTGTTAGACGGAGGTGCAAATAACTAGTAGGAGACAAAGAGACAAAATTTACCAGAACCTTTTGGCTAGGCTGCATTTAGAGATACTTTTTTGAAACACTATTTTTTCTGAGTGTGTGAAAGAAAAAATGTATGAAGAAAACTATAAGCTAAGTCAATAGGACAGGACAATTGAAGAATATGAAAGGGATTTCAATAGGTTACCAAAGTGCTCTTGAAGTTGTATAGAACAATGACATTTCTAAAATTAAGCAGTTCAAGGCTAGGCTTGATTTTTATTACTAGGTAGAGTTGAGAGGTATAAGGTATAAAGATATATTGATGATGTCAAAGAAACTCATTTAATCGAATAAGATTGTAATCTTCGACGGGTCCTAGATGAGAATAAGAATAAGAAAAGGAAGTTAGATGTTGGTTCTTGCAATAAAAGTAATATAGCTAAAGGAAAAAAGCCCATTCAATCTACAAAAGGAAGTAGAAGGCCGCTATCAAGAATATAACCTAATTAGAAGTATAATGGTGAGCATTAAGCTTGGGAATGCCTAGAATTAAGGGGGAAGTGTTATAGGTTCAGTGAAAATAGGCATCTAGCTAAGCAATATGAAAATCCTGATTCAAGAGGTATATACTATTATTGATGCCATCAGCGAGGGCATATGACTCAACATTATGTAGGACAACAATAGGAGAGATAGGTTTTGATACGGACTCATGGATGAACACACGAACCTAATATCACACGTAACTAAAAGGGTAGGTTCAAGCCGCAAGATGGTTCGAAAAGTAAATGATAGTTAAGGGTAAGCAAGAGTTCCTGTGCATCGACGATGGATATCACACATCCACGCCTCACACGAGCTTAGGTTACACTTGATATGATGTACAAGTATGGCCAAAGGTCACTCGTCACTAGTCCACACTCAAATGGGTTAAATAAGAGCAGCTCAAGAGTAAGCAAGAGGATACTTAACCTAAGAGAAGGTAAAAAAAAGTTCAATGTATTCTTCTATATATTCCCTTGCAGCTGTTACATTATGTGATTATTTATAGTACCCTATTAGGGCAAGTTCTATGCTATAGAAAATTACAAAAATGAATCCCTATTTGCTAAATAAAAGGAGAATAATTTACAAGAAAAGCATGAAACCATGTGCAGCGAATGTCCTTTGTTAGAAATGATAGTACAGTTGTAAAAAAGAACAACACGCATGCGTTTTTACTCTGCAATGCTGACAATATTGTAAGCTAAGCAGGGGTTGGCCTCTATTCATGTTTGTTTGGCATTAGAAGTTTGATACCCTAGCTGCCGAGGCTAGACTAGGGTTGGTTCAAGGATGGCCTACAGTCGGGTCAGCTCCTAACAGTTATCAACTTGGCCTCGGCATCGTAGAGATTATTATATTCAGATTTTGCACTTGGATTAGTACATAGCAAAGGGTTTGGTTCGATATGTCAGCTGGTCACCTCAGTAACACCTTAGATTGCATAGAGAGTAAAGTAACTTAGTAGATCGGATTAGGGCAAGCATTGCCCCTCAACACTTAACTCACCTCAGACAACTCGGTAGACCACCTTAAAGAGCCCTCAACCTTAAGAGCGTGTAATCGGTCCTTGATCCCTATCATCCCCTTCAGGTTGTTTGTGATTTCGGATCAAATATGATTCAAGTCTAGGTTGCTTGTCTTCGGGAGTGTAAGGTTGGAGGTCAACAATGTTGAAGGAGTCTGAGACCCTATACCCTTTGGGTAATTCAATTCTATAGGCATTAAGGTTGATCTTTTCAAGTACTTTGAAAGGTCAGTCGACCTTAGGAGACAACTTGCTCTTCCTTAAATTTAGGAATCGTTCCTTACTAAAGTGTATCCAGACCAAATCGCTTAGTTGAAATTCTCTCTTCCTTCGTCCTTGGCTTCGCTTTTCAAGCTTAATATTAACTTAACCCAGTTGTTGTACAACCTTTTAGTGCATAGCTTTGATGGCCTCAACTCTCTCAATGGTTAGCTAATCATCATCAAGCATCGGGCAGGGCGTTTGGTCCAATGGCAGCTCGAGGCTGAACACATAAGCGACCTCGAATAGAGACATGCTTGTTACACTGTGGGCGATCCTATTATAGGTAAACTCGATGATTGGTAGGCACAAATCCCAGTCAGTCCTGTTTTATCCAATAGTAACCCTTAGCAAAGTTCCCATGGTTCTATTGATAACTTTAGCCTGTTCATTGGTCTGTGGGTAGCAGGACATGCTATATAGTAGCTTGGTTCCATTTACCTCCACAACATCCTCCAAAAGTGAGTCATGAACTTAGGGTCTCGGTTTAAAACAATGGTCTTGGGAATTCCATGCAACTTGATTACTTCTTATAAGAAAAGAAAAGAGATAGCCGAAGCATCATTTGTTTTGGCGTAGGGCATGAAATGTACCATCTTGCTAAATCGATCCACAACCACCATGATGGAGTCCTTTCCTCGGGATGTCTTTGGCAACCTTAACATGAAGTCCATGCTTAGCTTGGACTATGGTTTGGTTGGGACAGGCAAGGATAGATAATGTCCTTATTCAGCTTAGCTCTTTGCCTTCTAGCAAGTCACACACCTTTCCAATACAAACTGCATGTCTCTTATCATTCTCGACTAAAAGAATCTCACAAACAATACTTCATGAGTTTAGCACTGGCCAAAATGTCCTGTTAGTCCTCCTACATGTGCCTTGTACACTAGCAATTCTCTCATGGAACAGGTCGGGATACATATCCCCCTCTTTCTAAATAGGTATCCGTTTTCCTTATGATAGTCATTCAATGTCCGTCCTTCATCACATCGAGTGTAGATAGGAATAAATTATGGGTCTTCGGCATACAATTTCTTTATGGTTGAAAAACTAAGTAACCTTGTTTACAGTTCGATTAGGAGGGTATGTCATCTCAATAAGGCGTTAACCACTACATTGTTCCTTCCATTCTTGTATTATATGACATAGGAAATACCCTTCATGAACTCAATCCACTTGACTTACCTTTGAGACAGCTTTGGTTAGCTCTTTAGGTATCTCTGGGATTCATGATCGATGTGGATCACAAATTCCTTAAGTAGTAGATAGTGTTGTCATACTGTCAAGGCTTAGATTAAGGAGTAAAACTCTTTGTCACAAAAAGAATAGTTAAGTGTAGCTCCTCAAGTTTTTTACTAAAGTAAGCAATAGGTCGACCATCTTGCTTTAGCACAACACCTATGCCTAGTCCAGACACATCATACTCTACTTCAAATACTTTATCAAAGATCGGTAAAGCTAAGACGAGGGCTATAGTTAGCCTCTCTTTCATTTCCTCAAAACTCTTCTACACCTTCTCTCCCCATCTGAATTCAACATTCTTCTTTAAGAGTTCGGTGAATGGGGCCACAGTTGTATTGAAATTCCTTATGAATTTGTAATAAAATGATGCCAGGCTATGAAAACTCTACACATCGGCAGAACAGGTTAGCTTAGGCTATTCTATGATTGCCTTTATCTTCTCTTCATCAACTTGAACGCCACCTTTGCTCATAACAAACCCCAAGAAGATCACCTCGGGTTATCAAAACTCGCACTTGTTTAGATTAGCGCAGAGCTGTTCAGCTCGAAGTTTTGCAAAGACTCTTTGGAGATGCTTCTGGTGAATCTTTAGGTTACTGTTGTACACGAAAATGTCGTCAAAATAAACAACAACAAACCTTCCTATGAATTCTCAAAGCACATAATTCATCGGGTACATAAATGTGCTTGGTACATCGAACAGTCCAAATGGCATTACTGGCCATTCATATAAGCCATGTCATGTCTTGAATGTGGTCTTCCACTTATCACCTTCACGCATTTGGATCTGATGGTATCTAGATTTGAGGTCGATCTTGGAGAATACTCTTGCTCCACTTAACTCATTAAGCCTAGGTATGGGATACTTGTACTTGATGGTGATTCGATTGATCACTCGGCTATCCACCCACATCCTCTAAGACCTATCCTTCTTCGACACTAATAAAGCCGGTATAGCGCAGGGGCTTAGGAACTCGCGTACATACCCCTTCTTCATCAACTCATCCACTTACATATGCAATTTGATGGCTTGTTCAAGATTTAGCTTATAAGTAGGCTTATTTGGTAACCGCGCTCTTGGTAGTAGGTCGATTGCATGCTTGACACTTCAGTTTGGAGGCAGACCGTTCAGTAACTCTTCTAGAAACAGATAGGCAAATTCTTCCTGTAGCATTTTTACTTCGGTCGGTAGCTCTTCTTCCTCGGGTTTTCATCTCCAAAAGCCTCCTTATAAGTAGATAGGTCAGTCCCTCCAGCTCCATTTCTCTTTTCAGTTTAACTCGGGTCAATACTAAAGCCTCTTTCCTTAAGGTTCGGCTAAGCTAGGATTAGATGACTTTTACCTACTTAGCAATCATGGGACTCAATTTCAACTTTCTTCCTTCATGCTCTACAGAACATATGTTCCTCCTACCATCATACATAACTGCTCGGTCAAACATCCATGGTCATCCAAGTAGGAGGTAGGATACACTCATGGGTAATACATCATAAAGCACTTCATCTCGATGCTTGCTAATACAGATTGGCACAAACACCTGTTTGTCTACTTGTAAGGCTCCCTTATCACTAAGCTAATGAGGCTTGTAAGGTTTCGGTTGAGGCATGGTTGGCAATTTCAACTGTTGGACCATTAATGCAGAGGCTGCATTGGTGCAGCTCCCACCGTCAACGATTAATATGCATAGTAATTCATTCACCATGTATCCAATATGGAAGAGATTTTCTCTCTACTCGTCTTTAGGCATAGGACTAGCACTCATTATCTTCTTCAATACTAAAGTAGTTGGCATGAAGTTCCTTTCCTCACTATAGATAACTTCCTCATTGGACAACTTGGCTTGTCTATTCTCTTTTAGCTCCTCTACTTCTTCATCAGTACTATTAACCTCAACAGTCGACATCTCACTTCGGATCACCATTGTTTGCCTATTCGAGCACTGACTGACCGTGTATCTAAATCCTTGGCATTCGAAACACTTGATCTCACTCATCTTCCTCCTCAAACTCTGGCCCTTCTCAAACTTCCTTAGGGGTTCCTTCTCTTTGGCTTGGGTGATTGAAATGAGTTGGGTCTCATCAACCTTACTCGATTCCATTTGCACTGGTCTGCTTGGAACGGTTTGGCCACTTCCTAGTCAGCCAACAAAGGGTCAAAATCTTCCTGTTTGGCGCCTTTCTATCCTTTGAGTGGCTCAGATTCCATCATTAAGTGTTCTAACATCTAAGGTTTCTAGGACATCCCTAATCTCATACTTCAATTTGCCAATGAATCAAGATATAGTTCGGTCTTCGAGCTCTACGACTTTGCATCGGATCATTAGCATCTAGAATTCTTTAATGTAACCATCCATACTCGATCCTTTTTATCTCAATTCTTACAGTCACTTAAAGGCATCCTATAGATAATAGCTTGGCACAAACCTTCTCCGCATAACTCTCTTCATAGCATCCCAACTCCTAATCTATCGTTCTCCTTCCCTTCTTTTGGTAGCCTGTAAGTTCTTCCACCATAAGGAGGCATAACCAGTGAACTCCAATACAGCAAGTCTATCTTTTGCGTTATTGAGCACTTCGTAGTATTCAAATTGTTTTTCAATCTTATTACTTAATCTAGGTAGTCCTTAGCATCACCACTTCTAGAGAAACTTCGAATACACATCCTTAATCCTTCAACTCTAAGGGCTCGTGCATTTCTTTCCTTAAGCTTGTAGTATTCCTCTACCTCGTCATCCCCTTCTACTTCCTCTTCAATCTCTTCAAGCACTAGCCTTCACCTAGCATCCTTACCAATTCCTTCGACTCGAGGTGGTCGAGCTAGGGCATTAACTCAGCTAAACTAACCATTGCTTCGCTGCTGTTACTCACGTTCTCTAATAAGGCTATTTCTAGCTCGTTACTGTCTTCTTGTATAATAGTCACCAAACTAGCTACCAAATTGGTAAGCCTATCCAATTAATCATCTACTAATTGAGGTATGAAGCTTCCTTCTTGCCTTTGGCCATATCGAGTACCACTTTCTTGGTTTCACAAAGTTTCTTGAATACTTGAGTCTGACATTGATGGTTACTTTACAACGATAGTCAAACAAACAATCAACCACACTTTATTTTGTGTACCGAAAATAGGGGAAAAAAATAGAGTACAAAACACTACTCAACTACCAAACTCTAATATGAATAATAGAACCTCTATCATATGAGAGCAGTGACAAACTATTAAAAGAACACAGTAGCATAATCCAGCTTCGAATTTAACTAAGTGCTTTGATACCAACATGATACGGACTCATGGATGAACACAAGAACCCAATATCATGCGTAACCAAAAGGGTGGGTCTAAGCAGCAAGATGGCTTGAAAAGTAAATGAAAGTTGAGGGTGACCAAGGGTTCCCGTGCACTAATAATGGATATCATGCACCCAAGCCTCACATAAGCTTAAGTCACACTTGATATGATGCATAAGTGTAGTTGGAGGTCACTCGCCACTAGTCTACGCTCAAATGGGCTAGATAAAGTAGCTCAAGAGTAAGTAAGAGGACACTTAGCCCAAGAGAAGGTAAAAAAAAGTTTAGTGTATCCTTTTGTATATTCTCTTATAATTGTTACATTATGTGATTATTTATAGTACCCTATTAGGGAAAATTCTACATTACAGAAAATTACAAAAAATGAATCCCTATTTGCTAAATAAAAGGAGAATAATTTACAGGGAAAGCATGAAATCGTGCACAGTGAATGTCCTCTATCAGAAAGGATAGTACGATTATCAGAAAGGATAACGTGTACATTTTTACTTTATGATTTTGACAATATTGTAAGCTAACTAAGGGTGGGCCTTTGTTTAGGTCTATTCAGCATCAGAAGTTTGGTACCTTGACTACCGAGGCTAGATTGGGGTTGGTTCAGGGATAGCCCATAGTCGGGTCAACTTCAAACAATCGACTCCTAACAATTATCAGCTCAGCCTTGGCACCGTAGAGATTGCTATACTCAGATTTAGTGATTAACTAGTGCATAATGGCGAGTTTGGTTCGGCATATTGGCTGGTCACCTCAGTAACACCTTAAATAGCATGGAGAGCAAAGTAGCTTGGCAAATCAGATTGGGGCAAGCACTGCTTCTTGGTGCTTAACTCACCTTAGATAGCTCGATAGACTACTTGAGAGAGCCCGCGAGGTCGGGAGCATGTAATCGGTGCTTGATCCTTATCAGGTATCCAAAGAAGAAAATGGTATAAAAAAATAACCTCAAACTCTATGGGTTTAAGAAGTTATTGCTATCGATATTCAAACTATGTAAGAGAAACAAGAGTGCTTTGTTTATTTCATGGTACTGCTCATTGAGTACTTATGAAATATTGTCGATGTAAAATGCCTTAGTGACCTTATACTTTTCCTCACAAACAGCATACTATATTATATTATCTACACTAGCTCACTCATAGAAATCTAGATTTACACATATGTGCATAAAAGTTTTTCACTTGAAAACCTAACTATAAATTGGATTTTTACTCATTCTAACAACAAATCTAAGAAAATAACAAAGCAAAGTTTATGTACGTACCTTAGATTTATTGATTTTGTGCTTGGATTGAAGGAACTTGTGAATGATTGTAGTGAGTGTAGAGAGATGATGAAGAGGAATATAGGTGTTGGTGAGATAATGTGAATATAGAATGAGAATGAAGAAGGAATACCCATGATTTTTTAATCTAG
The DNA here is from genome assembly GCA_024138015.1 of Lumnitzera littorea. NCBI lineage: Eukaryota > Viridiplantae > Streptophyta > Magnoliopsida > Myrtales > Combretaceae > Lumnitzera > Lumnitzera littorea. The sequence continues at coordinate 58,089,521 of JAMXBB010000007.1, read as the reverse complement.
TGTCAAGTGGGGAACATAGCCATAGAATGTGGTCATGTTCCTTCCCTTCGTGTCAAATTGAAGTAGTACGTACATGGCCAAAGACTACAAGTGTCATTTAGGTTATGTTCTCCTCTTTTTTTAATTTTTCAACTTTCTCTCAAATAAAATCATGGGAGGATCACGATCTATGTCCATGGACATGGACTTTGATTGCGAGCTTTTCTATGAGTTGAAAATCACACTAAACTTAATTCATTCAACGTAATTCTTGAAATTACTAAAGAAAACTAAAAATTAGTATCGGATTAAGCACATAAACTTAACCAAATAATAGACTAATTGGATGACAACTTCACTAACTAATAATTCTTAACTACATCAAATAGAGAAGAAATGTTCAAAGCAAGATAACAAACTAACTCAAAATTGAAAACTAAAATTAACTTATTGAAAAGAAAACAACTAAAATAATGAAAATAAAATTTGATCAAGCTTAGGCTGCCTCCCAAGGAACACTTTTGTTTTGCATTGTTAGCTTGATGGTTGACAATTTCTTCCTTATTTTGCTTCTAAACTCGCCGGTTTAGGTTCAGTTCAATGTTTCTAAGCTAGCTTCCTTATGACCTCTCAGTGATTGATCTTGCCAACTGGCACAACTAATTCTCCAAATTCCTTAATGATGCCTTCATGTTCCTTGGTGTAGCTTTGTTAACATGGAATCTCGCATCCAATCTCTAGATAAATCAATTCAACAACTCCTCAACATTAAGGGAATAGTTTTGTTGTTATATATTGCAATTCTACTACTGTTGGTGGCCTCCTCAAGAAAAATTGTGATGATTCCTCTACCTTAGATTATAAGTGTTACTAAAATGATTGTTAACAAAATGGTCAGCAACAAAATTCACATCTTTAGTTTCAATTAACACCTCATCTTACACTAAATTAATCAGTTTCATTAAGCCATCAATCTTTTTACTTAAGTTTTCAGTTGGAGCAATCAATGCAGTTATAGTTAACTTCATATTCTCTAGACAATTTTGCTTTGGATCTTACATTATCCCACTACAAATTATTCATCGCGATACCTTCGATAAGCTTTTGGGCCTCCTCTAGTGTCTTAACACTTAGAGTGCCTCTAGCTGCAACATCAATGTTTTGATGTATGGAATAATTGGGTTCATTGTAAAAAGTTTGGATTTGCATCCAGTAAGGCTATCCATGATGTATACCTTTACAATAATTCCTTAAATCTCTCATAAGTGTCATAAAGAGTCTCATCATCAAATTGAATAAAAGCAAAAATATTATTTCTAATTTTTGTCATCTTTGCATATGGGAAATATTTTCTTAAAAAGTTTTCTGTTAATGATTCTCATCTAGTAGTTGAGCCTCTAGGTAAAGAATTTGACCAAAGTTTAGCCTTACCTCACAAAGAGAATGAAAATAACCTTAACCTTACCCATCATCCAAGACAATATTGATTTTGAATGTATCATAGATTTCTCAAAAGTTTGAGATGTGGTTATTGGGGTCCTCAATAGCTAATCCGTTGAATTGGATGAATTGTTAGACCATCTAGATGATATTAGGTTGAATTTAGAAATTGGTCTAAATTGCAAGTTCTTGCGATGTTGGATTCAACTCCCATCACCGTTGGCTTTGCAAACTCCATAAGCATCTCATTGGCATCATCAATGTTGTTGTTGTGTCCATTGTTCAAGGCCATATCTTCTTGCTCACTTTTCAAATCTTGTAGCTCTTCCTTTTATCTAAGTGGTAGGCTTTGATCCACAGTGTTGCAATTTCTTTTATGAAGATGTCGTACTATTCTTTCAATTTCTGGATCAAAATTTACCAAATTTCTATTACTGCTTCTTGTCATAAGTTGAAATGATTCAAAATTTAGCAATATTATAAAACGAGAAAATAATATCTAAATAATTAAGGAAAAGAAATATTATAATTATGTTAAGGTAATTGATGGATCTAAGGTTTTACTAATTTCCTAAATAGGCTACTCTATTTTTGGTTCCTCGACAATAACTCCAAAAACTTAATGTGGCATATACCTCTCTATTAGGCAAGTGTACCTAATCAAGCTATAATATAGATTAAAATGGACGTTGAGTCTAAGTGTCAATCCCATGAGGAACTAGTTATATAGGTAAATCTAATTATTTTTAGCAGTGCTACCCTCAAATTATTCAATTGCCTAACTTCTCACAATAGATGATTTAATATAATAAACTAAAGACAAAAAATAAAGATTGCAATGAAATAAAAGATTAATGTAGCAAATAAAATAAATAACATAATTAAAACAATTAACTAACAACTAAATAATTAAATAACTAAATAACATAATAACATCAAATAATTAACAAAGAAATAACATTGTCCTTAATAAATTTTTATTGTTGTTTACTACCTAGTTCTAAGAGATTATTCAATCTTAATTGCCATACTGGGACATAGAGATTTCTAATCCTATTCCTATAGAAACTAGATTCTTAATTAGCTAGACTTGCGTCTTTAGCTAATTTGTTAACCTGAGACCCTCTTTACTTAAATTGCTTCTAAATAAAGCATCTCAAGATCGCCTTAAGCACTTGGATCTCGCAATTAGGTTGCCTTAATCCAAAAAGATTCAATCCCTAATCTCTTAGCGTACTCAATCTTTTTTATTTATACTTGTATGTTTATTGCAAGACTTGTATCTCTACAGCAAACTCAACATTAAATTAATAACCCGGATAAATATTAATCAAATGACAATAACAATAGTGTAATCGGATCACAATAAGCAAAATCATAGATTGAATTTCATAAATAAAGATCACCCTTAGAACATAGGGTTCAATAATGATTTACTAAGTAAATTAAAATAAAGACATGAAAACTAAAAAGAAGAGAAGAATAATGGAGAAACCTACTTATAATTCTAAAACCTATAAACTAATGCTCAAGGGGCTCTCTCTGTAACCCTAGGGTTAAGTGTCTATATATAAGCAATTAACTTAAGATTACAAAGAAAACCTAATAAAAATAAAAGACTAGAAATCGCTGCAACTCCATGCTTGAAATACACGGCTATAGTTGCTAGGCATATTCATGCTCTTCGCACGAAAACATGAAATTTCAAAAGAAATTCATGATGATAGGATCATAGTTAAGGACCATGGGCCTGGTCCTAGACTATGATCTCTTTTAAACTTTCGTTCTTACTCTAAATTTCTCTACTTCACTCTTTGATTTGTGCTTTTACTCCAATTAAGCTCGAAATTGCCTAAGAATTCTTCAAAACTTCATAAAGTACTCCTAGAATCCCTAAAAACAATGAATAAGAAAATTAAGCTTAAAGTAACATAAAATCAATAAGAATAAAGTCTAAATCAATGCAAAATACTTATCGAAAATATATGCTAATTCTGTGTCATTAGCCTACAAAAGAGACCTTAACCATTCAATTAAGTGATGACCCTGAACATACTACTAAGGTTAGAGCCAACATGGCCCCTGACCTTTGTGAACGTGTGTACAATTCCTTCGAGCTAATAGGGATGTCTTTACATGGTCTCCATCAATCATGCTCGTCATTCCAGAGGAAGTAATCACTTACAAGCTCAACATTGATCTGAATGCTAAGGTAGTACAGTAGAAGAAGTGGTACATTGCTCTTAAGAGGCAAGCTGCAATTGAGGAAGAAGTTTAGAAGCTATTGAAGGCAGGTTTCATTAAAGAGGAGTCGTATCTGATTTGGTTAGCCAACTGTGTGTTGATTAAGAAAGCTAATGGAAAATGGAGAATCTACATAGTTTTCACCACTATTAATAAGGTATGCCTAAAAGATGTTTTCCTTTACCTCATATTCATTAGATGGTCAACTCGACGTCAACATACACCTTGTTAAGTTTCATGGATGCCTTCTTAGGATATAATATCAAGATGTACCCTTTGGATCAAGTACATACTTCTTTTATCACTAATTTTGGAACATATTACTATAAAGTCATGCCATTTGGTTTGAAGAACATAGGAACCACATATCAGAGATTTATGACGAAGATGTTTAAGCTACAGATACATAAAAACATTAAAGTATATATGAATGACATGATTTTGAAGAGCAAGACCAATGATAACCATCTTTCTGGCCTAAAAGAGACCTTCAACACTTTAAGGCACCATAACATGAAGCTGAACTCTCATAAGTGTATATTTAGAGCTTGGTCGAGGAAATTCCTAGGATCTATAGTGATGTAACGGGTAATAGAAACTAGCCTTGAGAAAATCTAAGCTATTCTAGATATAGAATCCTCGAAGTCCATTAAGAAGGTCCAAAGTTAATAGCTAGGGTAACAACACTAAATCACTTCATGTCGAAAAGTGCTAAAAAGTATGTGGAGTTGTTTTTAGTTCTAAGGAATCCATTTTAGTTTGAGTGGATTGAAGAGAATGAAAGAGCATTTCAAGATCTTAAAGAGTTTCTTACAATGCCCCTTATTCTTTCCAAGCCCATTGAGGGTGAAGTACTCTATTTGTATCTTTCGATAAGTGACCGGGCTCTCTCGTCTATACTAGTGCAAGCAAATGGGAGAATCCATTGACCTATTTATCATGTCAGTCATGTTTTACAAAGACCTAAGCTTCGATATATAAAGATATAAAAATATGTATTGGCCATTATCATGGCAACAAGGAAACTCCAACCATATTTTAAGGCCCATCAGGTCATGGTTCTAACCAACCAAACTCTAAAGCAAGTGCTGTAGAAGCTCAATACTTTAAGTCAAATGGTAAAATATGCTTTGGAGCTTAGTACCTTCAGTATCTAATACTAGCTAAGGGAGGCATATAAGGCTCAAATTTTTGTTGACTTCATTATGGAGTTCACTAGAAGTGAAGAATTTACCACCTAGGCCTAAGAGCCAACCTAGATTTTATATGTCAATAGGCCATCGACATGTGAGGGAAGTGGTGTTAACCTAATATTTAAAGATCCAATAGGAGCACAGATTTCATATGCTCTAAAGTTTAGGTTTCCAACCAACAATAATGAATCTAAATACGAGGTACTTATAGTTGGGATGAAGTTAGCAAAGGAGTTTAGAGTGAAACAATTAGGTATTTACTTTAATTCTTAATTGATCGTCAATTAAGTAAAGGGTAATAGCATCACAAAGGATGAGAATATGACTAAGTATTTATAACTGGTCAAAGAGCTTAGATCAAGATTAAGTTTTAATTCTTGGGCATTGGTCAAGATCCCATGAATGCAGAATTATGTGGCTGGTAACTTATCAAAGTTAGCCTCCATAAGTCTACTAAATTGGAAAGAGAAAGTACTCATTAAGTATCTGCCCAAGAAAAGTATGGATAGGCAACTTAAAGGATGTTTAGAAGTACAAAAGAAAGAGTGAGAACACTATAAGATGGATCCTATCCTTGATTACTTAGAAAAAGGAGTCTTGTACATAAACACTAAGGAAGCTTGAAGGCTTATCTATAGGATTGCCAATTTTACAATGTGATGTGCCTAGAAGCTCAAGTTATCATTAAGGCTTATTGTAGAATGAAGGATAGGTCCTTTGAGATATCGAAGAAAGGAAAAAGGGGTGGTTGAAACTTGTATTAGCTTCGTGAAGCTATCCGTTAGATGTAACTCACCAATGAACATGATATGACTTAAGCCTTTACTTAATATTATGCACAAGCAAAGGACTAAGATTCACTTGCTACTAACCTCAAGCTACCAACAATATTAGAAATGAGTGTGAGGGTTATAACTTAGAGAAGGCTTCTTATAAGACAGAAGAAGGGAATATTCATCAATAAGGGTATCATATTTTAACTACAAGACAAAGAGGCTATTTATAGTAAGTCCCTATGGTAACAATAATACAAAGGAAATTACAAAAGGGGTAATACTAGAGTAGACACTAAGTATATACTAAAAAGTGTAAATAAGAAAAATGACATGATGGAAATGTAGTACAATGTTAGGAAAAGGTTAAGATAAGTGGTTCATTACTGTTAGATCTATAACTTAAGATAGTGTTGTCCTAAAATTGAGTTGTTAATGAAGTAGATAGGCTGGGTGATCAAGTTAGTAGCTAGAGCTCAACAATTTAGAGGTTAGATATAGGAATTTAAGTTGGGAGCTCGACATTAGTGTCCTCAATGTGGATAATGGTTCAATTTAATTAATCCTGTAAAGAATACAACCAAGGGTCATTTTGGTACAGAAGCTTATTCAAGGCAAGTTGAGTGGATAACATATGACTAACCAAGCCCTATAGACCCCTAAGCTGGGCTCGGGTGAGCAGCCTGAAGGTTGGTAACTTATCAACCTCCTAAGAGTGTTGAAGATTAGCCCTCAAATCTTATATAGATTCATCTTCTAGCATATAGGGTATTAGATTAGGACATTGAAGGTCAGCAATATTCCATACCCCTTAAGCAATTCTAACTCATAAGCATTATCGTTGATCTACTAAAGAACCTTAAAGGGGTTATCCAACTTGGGTGAGAGCTTACTCATTCTCTTGGTTAGGAATTTCTCTTTATTAATATAAATCTACATAAGATCTCTAAGGCAATATATGATCTTCTTCTAACCTTTGTTCCCTTGTTCTTATAGTTGGACTACTATCTTGGCTAACCAATTGGCATCCTTCTGGTGCAATTGTTTGAACTCCTCGGAGCACTATAGTCCAGATTGGCTCTCTTTGTTCGTAGTTGGCTTCACAATCATGTCTAAGGGTAAGTTTAGGTTACGCCTATAAACAACCTTGAAGGGTGATCTCCCTGTCGAACTGTCGCTTGTACGATTGTAAGCAAACTCAATAATGGGCATGCATAAATCCCAATCATGTAGATTCTTCTCAATAGAAGCTCATAATAGACTTCCAATCCTCCTATTCACAACTTTAGTTTGGCTGTCCATTTGAAGGTAGCAAGATGTGCTAAACATTAACTTTGTGCCAAGTTTCTTCCATAAGGTTTGCCAAAAGAAGCTTATGAACTTCATATTCCAATATGAAACAATGCTTCTTAGGACTCCAAAAAGCTGCATGATCTCTTACAAAAACAAGTTAACAATATATAAAGCATCATTAGTTTTATGGTAAGAGATGAAGTGGCTCATCTTGCTAAACTGATTAACCACCACCATGGTAGAATCATGTCTTCAAGTTGTTTAAGGTAGTCTTACCATGAAGTCCATGATTAGGTTGGTCTATAGCCTCTCTAATATAGGCAAGGTTATGTATTCCTCATATGGTTCCTTCTGACTTTTTGCACGCTTACATATTGTCATGCCCCGAAAAGGTGAAGTCGTAATAGTTTACCATGTGAGCTATCTTAAGATAGAAATTGTCCTCACAACTACTATCTTAGACCTAGTTCATATCAGGCATACTCAACTCTACCCTTTTGAAGCGTCCAATTTGATACATGTTTGATATAAACCTGTAGAGTAATCCTTTCAAATAATTTATAATAATAAACTTGTAATTTGACCTTATAAAAGAGTAGTAATAAATCCCACAAGTATTTGTCATTTCACATACAGACAAAAATATTGAAAACTACTAAGCCCTTTAAGGAGTCTTGTGTAGTTTTCCTTAAAAGATAAAAAGTTTATACTAAGGGTATTAACCGGCCATTCCTTATTGTATCTCACTCCCTGTCCTAGTTTACTAAGGTTCTAGTGCTAGGTAAGCACTTATAAGTCATTTGGAACCTACAAAACAAGCTATAGGGGTAGGGCAGAGACAAAAGTATGCACTCAGCACATCATAAGCAAGGCTTTCAACTAAGTTGGTTAAATGCAATGCATGTACAAGTAAATGCCATCACACGACGTTATCCGGTCCATCATAAGATTAGATAAATTTTGCTCGCTCTAATTCGAGTTGAGGAGATTGATGTTACGTACTTCGCAAATCGAGACCAAACCGAAGCTTGTGTAATAAAGAACACCTTTCTCCTGTGACTACCTTCGAACCATAACCCCTAACCTTGCCATGACCTTTTCTCCTGTCACTTAGTTCGACTAAGGATAGGAAATGACCATTTCAGCTATCCTCATCGAAGGGGGTTCATGTTTGGCTTAAGGATCCTAGCCGTTACCCTTAATGGTTTGCGATACATATCAAGTTAAATGTTAAGTCGAGTTTGAGTCAGTTCATTTTTAAGGTAATAAACCAAACTCAAACAATTCAAGTAAAATATTCATAGAATAATCATAACATGGAGTTTAGCTCCCATCACAACAAATCGAAACTCAACCATAAATGCTGCATACGTACAAATAGCTAACTACAATCATAAGCCAATATATACTAAAGTCTCTAGATATTCTAAAATAATATCTCAAAATGCTATGAAACATTGATCCTACTTACCTGTTTAGATGCTCACTACAGAAGACTCGAGTTTTCAACGATTTGATCACCAAGGAATCCTATATACATGAAACCTAAATTTAGTTTTCGTAATAGTTATGAAAAAATTAAGGTTTGATCTAAAACAATTATATATATATATATATATATATATTAAGTTAAGTTATTAATTATTGATAACATACGTAATTTATGCTATTACGTATTATTTATCATTTCGATCGTATTGAAATGTATTTTTCATTTATTTAATCACGTTTCAATTTTGGTAGGGTTACTATAACACACACATTCTAGAATATTATAAAATTATAGGTTATACTATCTAAGATTATCAGATTTTAATAAAATTAGTATCGTTGGATTCATACAGACTTAACGACACATATTACGAGTCACATTTCTAAATATAACCTTTAACAGGTAGTTCGAGTTTTTAATACAGTTATACGTATCTATATAAATATTATTATATTATACGTATTTTAGGTTACCTAATTTGTTAATATATCTGTATAATATAGATATTATCTAATTATTTAACCCTAATAAATATATCACATACCCAGTTATCAAAATATCATTAAACATATTAAAAATATAATTTTTATCTAATCTAACCAGTACACATATAAATAGTTTTTATTCAACTATTTATCATATTTTAACCTATTATTACTAAGAATGAGTCTCGGTTTATAATTTAAGCTATTTTACTACGTAAATTCGTAATAAATAACTCGAATTACCAAATAATTCCCTAAAAATTTATATAAACTCCTAAAAATATAGGGAACATAGTTAGTACTTGGTTTCAAGTTTTCAATCTATTGTTTATATATTCGTATTTATGATTTTATCCTTGAATTATTTTAAATTATCCAATTATAATCCTTTTTGCACCAAATTGATTTCAACATGTCCCAACATTATTATTAGTCACTAGAAATCAGTACTTGTCCATTTCATTATTTAATTTTATAATTTCCTATTTATTTCACAATTTCAACCTAATTTCGAGCTATTTTTAGGCCAAAAAATACAATAAATATTAAAAATATTCAAATAAAAAATCAGGCTACATAGCAATTACATATATATCATAAACATCCTGCACAAAAATTTTGAGTTAGAAATTACATGATTTAGTGTATTTATTTTGAATTTCAAATTTTGAGTGACTAGCACATTTGTTAGACAAGTACATTAAATATTTCTAATTTTATTAAAATAAATTTATGAAATAAAAGTACATCTAAAATAACCTAAGAATTAATTTTTTCATATTTTTCTTAATTAATTTAATAACTTTTCAAAAATAGGTAGAAACTCGGAACCTGAGTTCATCAGAGCTCTAGTCACTGTTGGCCGAAGAGGGGTTGTTAGACAACCAAGACACGGCATAGACTAGTGGTGGCTAGTCGAGTTCCATAGCAGACTCTCCTTTGGTTTAGTTTCTAGCTTAGCTCTATAATTCTCCTGTTTTTCTTATTTTATTTTCAATTTTTTATTAATTTTTCTAGAAATCTCCTAAGTGTCTAAAGCATATAATCTGGTCCTGGGAGTCCTATTTATAGTGGTTTAGGTCGATTAAGTTTTTCCTTAGCCATTAAGTAATTTTTTTTTATTTATCTATTGTTTTAAGGAATTTATACGTGTGATGTGTCAAATTTTTATTTATTTACTTTTGATGTAGTTGGTTATTTTTTTTAAACTGCTCCACATTTAATCCAATCATATTTTAGGTCGTTTTGTATTTTTTTTATAATTTTTAGATAATACTTTAGGTTGTTTTGGTATTTTATATTAGTATTTAATGATTTTGTTAATATATGAGTATATATCCTATATATATATCATATACGTAATGAGTAATTATATACGTGTAATCATGTTTCTAGCATATCTTTTATTTTTAAGATACTTTTCCTATTTAATTTTGTGATTTTACCGCTTATTATGCATAATTATATAATTTTAGGTTAATTTACGAGTATATTTATTATATATACATAGTATACTCATAAAAATACGAGTATACTCATGTAGTATATTTTGCTATATTATTTTCTTTTATTGCCTAATTAACTTATCTCTAAGTTCTCATCGCATTCCAAGCTCAGTTTTAGGAGTTTCGATCAGTTTTACACTATAATGATTAATGACATTTCTAAGGCTAAAATTAAGATTTTTGGTCATTATTTTTTGAAATCTAACCTTACTAGGTTATTTCAATTAACTTTTTTAACTTAATAGTAAAGTTTGAGTTCAATCGGATAATTTTTCTCAAAAGTCCTAAATGTATATACGATTACCCTAAATTTGACTTTAGGGTTTTACATAGAGTAAATTTTCACTATTTTGATTATATTCTTATTATATTATAGATTTTCAAATGTATGAGAATTCCTCGATTAGGGTTATCAAGTTTCTCATAAGTTTCTAACCTAATCGATTTATTTTTCCGAATGCTCTAGATCAACTATTGACCCTAATCATATGAAGGTAAGGCTTTGCCCTAATACTTAGATGTTCATGTCTTGATTATTGATTTATGGGATGTTACACATATCTCACAACTCTCTAAAATTTTATGAACATCCTTCATCATCCTTAACCAATACAAGTGTTCTTTCAACAGCTCGTGCATCCTCCTTTCCCTAAAATCACCAATCGGGCCTCCTACATAGGCTTCCCAAACTAACAACTCTCTAGTCGAGCTGTTAAGCACACATACACCTCCTTCCTTCATAAAAAACCCTTAGTTCAAGTAGAACCCATCCATAACTCCTCTATAATTACATTTGATCAATATGGGCCCAAAGTAAGGATCTTGTTCATACTAGTCAAGTAGAGTACCAAACCCTAGTATATGGGCTTGTAAGGTGGTAACAAGTACATGCCAATGTGATAAAGCATTAGCTACACCGTTAGAACTTCCTTTCTTATACTTGATCACATAGTAGAAAGCCTATAAGAACTCTACCTACTTAACATGACATTGAGAGAGCTTCTATTGACCTCACAAATGGTTAAGAGACTTATGATCTATTTAGATGATGAATTCTCAAAGTAAAAAGTAATGCTACCAGTTTTGAAGAGCTCGAATAGGAGCATAATATTCTAAGTTCCTTCTAGTTAGCTTAGTTAATAGGGCAACTGTGGAGCTAAAGTTCTAAATAAACCTTTGATAAAATGAAGCTAAACTATGGAAGCTCATCACATCTATTGCACAAGTTGGCATTAGCTAATCAAGAATAGCTCTAACTTTTACATCGTTAACTCGAACACCCCTATCAAATACAACATACCTATGAAATACAACTTCATTATGACAAAATACACATTTCTTTAAGTTGTCGAACAAGTACTTAGCTCGAAGAATATCAAACACAAATTTCAAGTACTCAACATGAGATGAGAGGTTGGTACTATATACTAGAATGTTGTCAAAATAGACTACTACAAACTTACCAATCAATGTTCACAAGACATGGTTCATCAATCACATGAAAGTACTAGGTGCATTTGTAAGTTTGAAGGGCATAACTAACCACTCAAAGAGACCATCCTTCGTTTTGAAGGTCATCTTCCATTCGTTACCTGGTCTCATCCAAATCTAGTGGTATCCTCTTCAAACTGATTTTCTAAAAGATTCGAGCACCATGTAGTTCATCCAACATATCATCCAATTAAGGTATTAAATATTGGTACTTGACAGTGGTCTTGTTGATAATGTGACTATTAATGCATATCCTCTAGGAGCCATCCTTATTCAACACTAAAATAACTGGTATAGTATAGGGGCTCATGCTTTCCTAACATACCATGATCAACGAGTTCATCAACTTACGATATTTAAGGGTGACCTATACTTGGCTCTGGATGGCAAATGAACTAATCCCCCCTAACCTCTAGACTATCTCCCCAAACAAACCCCCCTCCACTGATACTTAACACACCACCTGGCTAGGGGCTGCTAGTCTAACTTGAAATGATCACAACTACACCACTCTACTCAAATACACTATCATCATACGAAGGCCCGCAAGAGGGTTGCTGGAAAAGAGCAATTTGAAGCAAGTCAAAGAACACAAAGCCACTAAGCAACGGAACGTTGTGTGGTAGGTAGAGGCTGAAGTCGATAAGCTCAAAAAAGTGTTCCGAGATGGATGATGAAAGGGGCTTCTTCAACTTCAACTGAAGAATATGGCTTTCTCCCACGATATGCTTTTAGCCCATTTGATCAAGCCTAGCTACTAACCGCATTCTCTTTCGATCATAAGAGAAGAAAGCTCTATCAAAGGCCTATCCACACCACAATCATCATCTGCTTGCTAGAAAGAAAGGAAAAAAAAAAAGGAAGAGCTCAGCCAAAATATAAGCCAATCTTCAAAAAGAATCATCTTATTGGACCAAGGGTAATTATTTTTATTAAGCCATCCATCTTAAGCGCGCAACAAGCAATCTCGATCACTACTATAGGTGGGAAGGGCCGAGACTTGATGCGGAAGCAGGTACAAGAAATCAAGCAAAAAGCGGGGAAACTTACCACATGATCGGCAATGGGAAGAGACCTCAAAGCACATTTACTAATAGCATAATTGACTGCTTACGAGATGGACCCCGAGATTGAACCACTGAAAAGAAAAGATGGAATGAATCTCCATCAATTAGAATAAGACGATAGCACAAGCTGCGGAGATACTTCCGCCTAGAGGCGAGATCACCTTACTCTCATTCTCAAAGAAGTAGAATATGATTAACAATAGAAAGATAATCAACTTCCTACAAAGAAAGAAAGCGTTGCTAATTGTGCTAGACCTTAACATCCCCTCTAGGACGGAATACTTCCAAGCCTTCCAATAGCCCTTCCCTTCTCCAATTAAAGTTAAAGCAAAGGTTGATTCAATGAAAGTTTATGAAGGTAAATTAGATGAATAAGCAAGCCCTAAGGGAATGGGCATACGAGCTAGGAGAAATGGTTCCAGACCGGAAAGACTCGCTTAGACGGACTACTCAAGGGAAGGAGCTTAGCTCGCTGAGGCAAGAAAAATAAATGGGGAATGAATGGCTACAGTTGAGGAGACTCCATAGTATAAAGGAAAAGCAAATCGCTAGGCAAGAAAGAAAGAATGAGTAGTTGAGCCGAGAAAGCAGGCTAAGTAAATTTCCCTGAAAGCGTACGGACTAGACTAACTGCTAGGGCTAGCTAAGATACTTACATATTGCATTATAGAGGGGAACCATGCTCGGGAGCTACTTCAATCCCTCAATGAAGACATGAACTCAAGACTTGATTACAGTAGAGACTGAAGCACTTGAGGCAGGTTACCTAATAAAAGAAGTCAACTAAAAAGAAAAAAGCAGGCAACCTTAATCTAAAGCCGACTAGACTAAGATAGAATACATGGACAGCTAATGGAGAGCTATTGGAAAGCTAAGAGAGAGCCTCGAAAGCTCGGACTAGTAGGCTGAAAGGGCTTTGGATGAAAAGCATTTCCTCTTAACACATAAGAAAGGATCGGGAAAGGAAATGGACCCAGAAAAGGCCATAGGACAAATGGGCCTGCTACAACTAAAGCATAGGGCAGGCTTCGGGAATGCAGCTTACACAACCCCTTACTCCATTCCTTCCCTACACAAGACTGGTGACGATAATCCCTTAGATTGGGATTGATTCCCTGAGAGACAAGCGGGGTCATATTGAAAAGAAAGGAAAAGAAGAAATTGCTGGGTCATCAGAATTTAACTCATACCATACAAAGAAGAAAGATGAAATCAAATGTTTAACAAATGCATAGATAACGTACCGAATGGAATAATACACCACTAGAACTTGGGCTAGGCAGAAAGAGAAGGAAAGCAAAAGGCAATACACCTTAGCACAATAGCAATAAAGGATAGGGGGAAGGCCCTTACACCAATAAATAAGCAAGCAATAGGGCTATGGCCCTAAACCTGCAACCTCTTACCCTCAATCTAAGAGAAAGACTACGGGATAGGACCTTGGACTGCTTAGGATGAAACCTGACTCATGGAAAACCATTCCTCTCGGTAGAGCACTTCTAATAGCAAGAGAGACAAGAGCAAGATAAAGAAAGAAGTAGTATAAGTCACATAACAGAGATTTAGATTAATAATTAGAAGTGGAATACTCAAAAGACAAGTCAACTCGAGCAAAAGAAAATAAAACCTTAGCCGACCTACTACAGGAATACTTTTCATAGGTAATAAACTAAATGAAAGAAAGCATCAGCGTTCCTAACTCATAGGACTGATCCGATATGCTATTACACCATTCTCAAAAGAACGAATACAAGACAGACTGAATAGTGTTTGATTAGTTGCCACTTTTCAGTATACTTCGTAACAAATAAACAACATCATAAATAAGCTCTAGCCCTTTCATAAAGTGGCTCCTTCAGTACATCTTATAGTTCTCTACAAACTTCTCATGTCGAACAACAAAACTACGCCTAGCAGGTCTCTATTTTGCTCTACCATGCAGGATAGTAGCCTAAAATAATGTAGTTTTGTCCTAAGGAGAAAGTAAAAAAGACGGGAGTAAGCTGAAGCTGTATGATTATAATGCTGTTCTGAAACGAAACCTCTTTCTAATCCAATCTCCATGACCATGGGCAAGGACATTTAAAGACCAATTTGAACAAGGGACTGTAAACCCATAGCTGCCTTTGGTGGATCGTCTCCCCTATGCTTAGCATATGTGATGATTGAACCTTCCTGCCCACTGAGTAATAGGTATGCCATGCAAGCAAGCATAGACTGCAAGGACAACCATCTCCAAGAAAGAAACAAATGTTATTTTAAAAAGACTAAAAAAAAAAAAAGTGCCCACCCACACTCTTAGACACATGCATAATTATACTAAATAAAAATTCTGTTGGATAGCAATATGATATATGTGCTAATAGTTTATCTCATTCAAGAAGGAGAGATAACCCCAAGTAATATTTGGTGCCCCAGTGAAAATAGGTAAAAATTAAATTTACAAGGATCTTATTGACTTGTTGTACCTCACTCTCGTCTTCAATGGGGTCTGCTCTTTTTTTTTTTTTTTTGGGAGAGTATGCTAATATGATCTTAATGAGGTGTGGGGCTTTGCATCTGACATTCGTTAGGTTTCCCTCTTCGAGAGCCTGTGTCCTGGCGTTTTTGTGCAATAAACCCCTTCGGCCGAAGACTAATGGTAGGAGGTCTTGCGGAGCTTTCGGAGAAGGGTAGCCTAGCGTATAAGCACAGCAATGAATCGCGGTGAACCTTCAAACGACCTATCTAAGATTAGGGGGGAGATCTCAGTAGTGGTGACCCTTTCACTCTTCCACGGATTGATACATGTACCGAATGCTCATACGGGAAAGTTGACTCCTGGGTCTGGAACCAAGGGGTTGCTCCGAGAAATCCTTTCTTTCTCGTCCACTTAGGCGGGGTGCAGACACACCTGCACGGATTATAAGTGACGGTTACAAGAATGGCGGGGAAGTGAACAGTACCCAACAACATTCAGGGATGGATGTAGACCCATCGGGAAGGGATAATCATTCCGGTCCTAGGGGAGGTGGCGACCATTCTCAAGAACCAAAAAGACTGAGATGAGGGAAGCCCTATGAATCACTAAAACGATAGCAGGAAGGCCTTTGATCTATTAAAGGGAGCAAAAAACAAGCTTTGCTCCCCCTTACAATATGAAGAAAGAAAGAAGGGTCGAAGTTTAGACCACTCACAGTAATTATACCTATAGAAAAGATCATGAAGGAGGCAATGAGAATGGTACTTAAATACATTTACGATCCTGAGTTTCCAGACACATTGCACTTCCGGTCGGGTTGAGGCTACCACTCGACCTTAAGACGAATCAAAGAAGAGTGGGGAACCTCTTGCTGGTTTTTGGAATTCAACATCAGGAAGTGTTTTCACACCATCAATCGACATTGACTCATTCCAATCTTTAAGGAAGAGATCAATGATCCCAAGTTATTTGACTCCTTTCAGAAAGTCTTTTTTGCCAGACAACTTGTAGGAGGTCAGAAGGGCCTTTACTCCATCCTACATAGTATACTACTATCGGCCCTACTGGGCATCATCTACCTACATAAGCTCAATCAGGAGATAAGGAGGATCCGACAGAAGTCCAAAATTCCGATTGTTCAGAGAATTAGATCAGTTCTATTAAGGACAAGTCGTATTGATGACCAAGAAAACTCTAGAGAAGAAGTAAGCTTCAATGTTCCCTAAGACAATAGAGCCATCATTGTGGGGAGGGTAAAGAGCTTCTAACGCAAAGCGGCCTTTCATTCCCTTGTTTTGTCGTGGCACAGCCACCCCACAAGCACCCCCCAGCTTAGGGAGGACCAAAAAAGGCCTTTAGTTTTCCCCCCTTCGTCGACCCTTGTCACCTTCCTTAACAAGCTCTCGAGCCTCCTTTGCGCTAACTTCCTCACAGAAGCCGCTGGGTTGCCCCCAAAGGCCAGTAGAGAATGCTATAATAATAATTGAGCCATGAGAGACCTTATTAAGTATTGCAAAAGAAAGGGCCTGCTGATAGAGCTGGGTGGGGAGGCGATACTAGTTATCAGGTCAGAGAGAGGCCTAGCTCGTAAGCTGGCCCCCTTAAAAACCCATTACTTAATAAGGACTTGTTACGCGCGATATGCCGACGACTCACTATTGGGAATCGTGGGTTTCGTAGAGCTACTCATAGAAATACAAAAATGTATCACCTACTTCCTACAATCCGGCCTGAACCTTAGGGTAAGCTCTGCAGGATCAATAACAATAGCTGCACAAAGTACGGTAGAATTCCTCGGTACGGTCATTCGGTAAGTCCCTCAGAGGATGACTCCCAACAAATTCTTGCGAACTGGAGAAGCGTCTACGGGAAACCCCATCCAAGAGAATTGTCAATGCAGTGGATTAGCCTAAAAATGGGTAGGATGGAACAGAACTTGCATGAGATGCTTCCTTAGCAAGTAAACAGCAGTTAAAAACAGATTGGATTGAAGGTGCTCGCTTGATAGAGAATCTGGCATAACCTAAGAAGGCTCAAAGGAGATCTTCCACGGTCTCTAGTGAGAATAAAAGCATTTGAAGTGAAACTTTGGGATGTAAACTATCAATTAGAATTCTCAATTGAAATGGATTACCTTATTGCTTACCTTCCTACGCTTGCTTCCATTTTTTCTGCTACTTCCAATGCAACTACAAGGGCAAAAACCACTCGGAATGCTACTACTGCAAATACTGCTTCAATGGGGAAAGGGGAACAACTACTTATTTATACTGGTCTAGTACTCTTTATTTACATTTACTCGCTCCTTCCCTCTCCATCTAGTCAAGCTACTTACCTTCCCACTCTGCAGATAGTGGTTGCCTTTCCTTTACAGTCGAGACTTTCAGTACTGCTCCGTGGGGAAGGAAAGACGATGGCTCTATCGAGGATATGAAATATTTGAAGTTTCTTCCCTATCTTTTAGCGACTAAGGTGGAGTGGAGGAACTAGTCATAAAAAGTCAGTCAATCACTCTTCTTTTCCTAAGAAAAGAGGGCGCATACTCCTTCTTTTCTCTTAACCATATGTGTACGATCAGTAAAAGAAAAAGTCAGTCTTTGAAGACGTACTCCGCCCTCAAAAGGTTTATTAGAAATCCTAACTACATGCCTGAGGAAAGGCTGAATGCCAACCAGTTCTCAATAATAAGAAGAAGGGGGCCTAAGAAATATAAATATAGAATGGGACCTTCTTCCGAGCCTATTTACTTGCGCATGAAGTCTTTCTATACTTACTTCGCTACATGGCTTCGCCCACTTCCCTTTCTTCCTTAAATAATTTTGAGGTACTTTTACAGCGACTAGAAAAGACTTATTATTTTTTATTTTCGTATTGATGATAACCCTACAGCCGTAGTTGTCACCATCATCGCGAGAATTATCATAGCTATATAGAAACCAGCACTTTTTGGTGAATCATCATTAGGAAAGCCATCTAAGGTCAAGTGTAAGCATAAAGTACTTTCTATTGGTAGCTTTTCTATGATGAGTTGATCACTCATTCCTAACCCAAACTCCTTACTACCAGTAGCAACATTCAGAGTATCTCTCAATGCATTTATATTGAGATCATAGGGCTGCCTTACCGGTTCACAAATCAGTCTCGGAGGAATGTATTCAATAGAATTCAATTCAGGGAGAATTTACCAATAAACAAAAGACCCTAAACACAAAGTAAGAACAACCATTTTGATGGTTAGAGAGGCGGAGATTGTTTTAGGAACTAATGGTTCGAACCGAGGCGGCTAGAAGGATGGTAAACGAGGTCCAATTTCCCATCCCTCTTCTGTTCCAGGTATAAGCGCCCCCCAATCCCGTTTCTTGCATTACCACTTCTTGAACTTGATCTAGTGGCTCAAGAACCTGTTCTAGATTTGCATGATCTTACTCTTCAGCATTTTGCTCTTGAAGAACTTCAGGAAAACAAAATTCGTGTTGAATCTTAGTAGTCTCAAAAAGATGAAGGAAGAAGATCCAATGATATCTTTCATCCCAGGGTATACTATTATGGCTTTTATCACAAACCCACCCCCTCCCCCCCCCCTCCCCTTTTTTGTTGAATAAGTATTCTTTCAAAAAAGTATTCTTTCCTGCTTTTATTAAAAGGTCGCTTTCCTTCAACTGTCAGTCTTGAGATAAAGCTAGCAGAATATCGCACATAGGATTGACTGGTGTATAGTTGATTTTGTCGCATATCCATTGTATATCGCATATCCAAAGTGATAAAGCCTAACCCCCAGCTAGCAAGGAAGACAACATTGTAGGATTCAGTCCCTTGTTCTAGTTCTAGTGATAGAGATTGGTTAGTTCTAGCATAAGACTGCCCTCGTTCTAGAGCTAAAGTCAGGAAGGTTGTTGATCTCGTCATGCGATTAAAGGAAGTCAACTAATTTCTCAAAGTTATAGAGTAGTTATGAAGTCATTTCCAGGTAAGCAAGTCAGAAAAGTCCTTGCCCAAGTCAGTCCCATCTCCGTCTAGTGCTTGATCTCTCATAAGCCGAGTTTGAGAGTCAGCCATTCCTACGGAATAAGGAATGAAATGCTTCTATAAAAGTAAGTTAGTCTAGTTTATCGTAGATAAAGAAGCAAGTGACACGCTCCTCTCCTTTTAGTCCATCCATTGCCTACGGTCCCTCGATCTTCTTAACTTACCAGCAGTTGTTGAAGTCACAATAGTTGTAGCAAAGTAAGCTAGAAGATGACCCCTATCATGATTGGTTACGACTCAAATGGCATTTGATTCACTAGCGCAGGAGAGAAAGTTAGCCTTAGCTTTGGTATTTCCTTGCTCAATCAATCTCATCTTAGTTAGTCTACTTATTTGTCTGAATGAATCCATTGCTCTTAACCGAAGTGAACCGAGGGATAGTATTCATACCGGGAAAGTTCTTTTATCCATTAGGAAAGCCTAGGGTCTTTTTCAAACGAGCAGATGCTTTCTCAAGCATTAAAGAAGACTCATTTCAATCAAATCAAGAACGAACAAACTAGACTCTATACCTTCTCTTATTCTGTTTATTATATAGAACTTCTCTGAAAGGGCTATTTCTGTAGTTCAAAACAATAGTTAGAGCTCTATTCACTCAATAAGTACACAATTTCTGGTTGGATCTCGTTTCGACAGATTCTGACTTGTTCATCTTCGGGCAAATTTGGCATTTGTTGGCCTCAAGCCTCCATCTGGTGATGTAATCTTGGAAGGTTTCCTTCTATCTTTGTCAGAGATTGTCTAAGTCAGTGATGGTAACAACTCGTTGGGTTACAAAGAAGAAAACAAGAAATAACTATTGCATCTCTTCTTCCCAACTCTTGACTGAGGTAAAATACCATTGGAATGCATCTCCGGTTAAAGGTGACTCGAACAGGAGTAGGCAATGGTGATTGGTTAGTTTTACACCTAGTTTCTTAATGCTAGCAAGAAGTGATGAAGGTGTTTTTGATGGTTCCCAGTTCCGTTAAAGCGATCAAAGTTCTTCATTTTCCTTCAAAATCTTTCAACGTAATGTTGCTTCCCGACTCCTTTCTTTCGGCCTACCCCCACTCTCTTAAGGCCTTTCCTTTGCTCTGCCGAGCTTACTATAACTCTTTTTCTTCCGTTAAACACTTTGAGACTCTGTAGAAGCCTTCCCTTGTGGGTAAAAAGGAGTAGTCTAAACTCTTAATTTGATCTAGAATTCAGGAACAAGCTGTAAGGGCTTTCTAAAGCATTAAACTGCGTCTTCAGGTGCATATGTAGCGACCCTAAGAGGGACCTAGTAGTATTGCCTAGAATTTCCATATCATGTGTGCACTCATATTAAGAAAATCACCTTACAAGTTAGAGATTGCAAGACTCTAAATAGTTATTCGCTAGGGTTTTAAATTTTAGTTCATTAACTCATTATATAATATGAATAATTATGGCTAACCATTTTTCCACAATTCCTCAAAACAGCAGAGAATCGATATCCCTTACGAAAATAGTGAAATAAGATAAACAATTCTAGAAATTTTCATAATTTTATAAAGATTAAATCATAACTTACAAATCAATTTAAGAGACAAACTCCAAAAGAATTTCATATTAGACAATCTCCTTATCTTCATACATAAGATTTGTGCACATGAATAAGTAAACCAACCAATCATCCTAAATAACTTATCAATTGATAAATATAAACCTTACTTTTAGTAGGCCCATGATTCAATTAAAAGTACTGTCCGAATGTTCCCAAGAATCAACTAAACTAAAAACTTAAGTTTACATTTAGAAACAAATTAAAATTTTCCAATTCAAAAACCAATTATCAAAAAAACTTGAGCTTGAAGAACTACAAGCTCTAAACTCACCTAAGACCCTAAACCTTAAAACAATTAGGGAATTTTGACCCTAAGTGACTAATCGATAATTTAATTTGAATAATTTCATTCAACTTTAGAAAATTTCACAATCTTATAGGAATCGAATCATAAAGTACAAAACAATGCAAGATGAAAATCCTAAAACAATTTCCTATAAGACCATACCCTTATCTTCATGTCTAAGCCTTACACATCAATAAGTAGACTAACCAATCACCTTAGATGACTTATGAATTGAGAGTTAGAATCATTTATCAATTCATAACTTATCAAAATCTAGTGATAAGACATTTTCCTTATCACCTCTTCACTTATACTATATATGGACAATTCTTCACAAGATTTCACATGCTTAACTTCATTAAATGAGACAAGACCATTCTATGACCCTAAAGGAAATTAAATGGCAGATTTAAACAAGTAGGAAAGGGGGGCCATGTGCTTGTCTTTCAACCATCAATCACTTTTTCTTATACACCACTATTCACCCCTTAATGCTTATATCATCAATAGTTGCAATTGTTGACTTTTGTGTAAGCTACAAGACAATCAATTAAAGCTTCTTGCACACACTTTTTTTTTCATTAAAAAATCTGCCACTCTCTCCCTCTTTCACTCTCATTTTCACTTCCTTTTCTCTTACTTTAAACACAAATCAAAAGAAGAAATTCAATCCCACAAAAATCCTCAATTTGGCTGCCACTTCTAAGTCCCACTCACGGCACTCCCATTTCTTTTTCTTGTATCATTTTCTTCCAACATCTAAGCTCTTTTAGAACCATTAGAACCTTTTACAAACCCCATTCTAAAGGATCAAACAACTCGGGTTTCCAAAATGTTGCAAAAAGGAGGAAGCAAAGTTAAGAGCTTAAGTGAAACCTTTGTGCATAACCACCTTATTTCGCTTTAAGGACGAGTAAGTGTTTCTTGTGATTAGTGGGTTAGGGTTTATGTTAGGAGACTTTGATTTCTTGAAGATATGAGTATGATTTTAAGTTATTATAACACCACAGACCATTCTAAGAAACAAACTCATGAAACCCTTACATGAAGTTGAAACACGAGCATGTAAAGTTAGTGTTTTGTAAAGATACTTGTTTAAAAATTTGAATGGAAGATTTTAAATTGAGAAAATCTTGAAACAAGAACTTGAATTGAAGATGAGCATGCTGGACGTAAGGTTTCAAAAGTCATTTGGATGTTGATTTTATTTCCATTAAGTTAAATATGCTCAAATCTAAACTTAAGTTAAGGAAAAATTCATCACATGAAGTTTTATGAAGAAATCAACTTTGTATGACACAAGTATGCTATGGAAGTTGTAATAAGTGTAAGATCTCCTATTTATTTGTGGGAAGCATGAGTTAAAGAATCATCTCATGGAAGAAAAGTTAAGTTAAAATTTGGATACAAGTAGTTTAAGTGCATGATTTAATACCTAAGCTTAAGGAAATGATAAAACAAGTTGAAAAACCAAGTGAGAAACCCTTAGAATCATCACAACCAGATCTAGAACATAACTAAAAGCCACTTAAAAATATGATAAAACCAAGTGATATCAACCAAAGCAAGTATAACAAGTATACTAAGCTTAAAACTCAAAACTGAGTCTAAAACTCTCAAAACGAGCCTAGAACTCCAAGTTGGGACTTCATTAAAATTTTAACTAGCACTTTAAAACATTAAGAGAGGTTGTTTTGAAGCTCACAAGAAATCCACCTAAGACTCCATAGGCCCACCATAGTCACTAACTTTAGTTTGAACAAAAAAATAAGCCCATTTGACAACTTAAGCTCACTAAAAGGCTCATGAAGTGGTTGTTAGCCATAGGAGTATAAATCAAAGTTGTAAATCTGATCTCAAGGAGTATTTTGAGCTTAGGATAAAATCTTAAGACCAAGCCCAAAGAATTTCCCAAGTTACCAAAAAGCCCATTAACCAAACAAAGCCTAAAAGCACTCCAAATCATAAGGATTGCTACTGTTTTGACCTATGGGCAGTCTTGCATGCCTCATCATGAAAATCTAACCTCACCACATTAAAGTACACTCGAAAACGATGAAGATTGACTATAAAATCATAAAAATCGAATCTAAAACGAGAAAGTTATACGCAATTGAACTTTTAAGTAAAACCGGGAAAAATTATGAAACCAAGTCAAAAGTACAACTTAAAGGCTTTTAGCTTAGTTTTCTAGGTTTTATTTTAAATCCTTATAGTATCATATTTGTGATGTCCAGGGGACCCAACTTTTGGGAGACGACCTATCCCGGATTATTTTGATTGATCCGCATGGCTGAGTAAGTAAATTCCCGATGACTCTTTACTTGATTTTGCTTGTAGAATAGATGCACCTAAACTTATATATATAAATTTGGATGCTTGTCGGATATGGGAAATGCATGTGTATGAATTTGTGGATGAATGCGATGACTTGTTAATTATATTTAATAATGGGAATTGTTTGCATTATATATACATGTAAATTGTATGGAATGAAATTGTCTGATCACCCTGAAAATCGAGTTAATCACTTATATGATTAAGAAATCAAAATGAATCATGCATACCCCATATTGCATACGGATAACACCAACTGCCGCTTAATGCAGAAGATGGGAAGTGACTCACAGGAGAACGTGTCTCTTGTAGGATTGGGCACTAGCTATGTCATCATATATATTGAGTTTTTGTCCTAAGCTAATGGGCTTACTAGGTGTCGGGAGATGCCAATCGTCGACGAGGGGCCGAGTCTTGTGGCTTCTACTTAGAGTGTATGTTTATGGATTGTAGAGGCCACCACACTGCTAGACTTAGGATTTTGAAAATATGATTTATTATTCGATAACTAAAGTATATATATGTATACATATACATAGTTTTGTTTTGACTAAGGCACAATAGTGCTAATGAATTAAAACCCAAGGTCTAAAACCCGGATTTTGGTTTGGGTCGGTTAATTATCTCTAAACCCCAACTACAGGGAGCGTAATTCTGAGTCGTATGCAGTTCCTAGGCCACTGCATGCGTTGTTTGCCATACTGATTGTTTATGCATTCATATGATTGTACATCTAATAAATTTTGCCATGCAGTATTAATGAGGGTAATTATCTCACTAAGCGTAAGCTTACACCCCAACAATTCTTTTCCTTAAAGGTTGATTGATAGTTGGGAATGTGATAAGAATCGAGTGCAGAGTGCTACCATTGAATCAGTATGATGAAAAGCTTGTGTAGTTAATTTAGAATGTTCCAAAAAATGACTAATATTTTAATTAAGTTAAGTGTCTTTGGTAAGTTTAGAATTTTCTAGAATTGTTTATCTTATTTCACTATTTTGGTAGGGGATACCGATTCTCTGCAGTTCTGAGGAATTGTGGAAAAATGGTTATCCATAATTATTCATATTATATAATGAGTTAATGAACTAAAATTTAAGACCCTAGCGAATAACTATTTAGAGTCTTGCAATCTCTGACTTGCAAGGCGATTTTCTTATCATGGATGCATACGTGATATGGAAATTCTAGGCAATACTACTAGGCCCCTCTTAGGGTTGCTACAACGTATATTGGTGATTTCAGCCGGCTTGTGCTGGTCCCTTTCTTTGGTATGCCCGAATGGATTAATATCTCGTGCAGTGGTATGAAAGAAAGTACTAGAGGATATCTCACTACGGTAGAAAAGTCTGCTATAGTTCGAGAATGCAGAGGTGATGAGCCAAGAAGCTCCACTCAAGTAGCTCTTAAGTTAAGGCAGTAGTTGTGGTACAATGAACTAATCAATCCATTCATCTGAGGCCTTAGGGCAGTCATCTTAGAAGGGATGACGTGCTTTCAGGCTTGGGTATAGAGAGTAGTTATGTTAAAGGGGAAGCAGTGAGTAGACTCGTTAGTCTAGTATGGTGGTAGGGGATTCCATCTACAACATTTAGCCATAGGGTAGTAGAAGGAATAGGACGAGAAGACTGATCTGTTAAATCAAACAACATAGCAGTAGGGAGTCTGCCCAGAAAGATACAAATGCCCCAATAACAAAGGAAATGGCAGCAGATGGGAAAGAACCTTAAACTCATTCTTTTTCCTCAGTTCTGAAAGAGTCAAAAGCGAAGAGAAATCAACTCAACCAGTCTGGAATTCCGTTCTTGAGGAGATGTGGAGATTGGTTCATCAGAGTAGGTCTTGGGCTGATAGCGAAGATCTAGAAAAAGAAAGAGATTAACAATTCTGCTTCGTACTGTTAGAGGCAGAGGCGGGAGCCTTCAAAAGCCCTTGTCCTTTATTTATTGGGGCGAGGGAAAAGTTAAGTCAAGTCTAAGCGCATATGGTACGAAAAGAAAATCCTCTTTCGATAATATTCAGAATCTCCATAGTAGTTTTATTGATTCTTCTCTTTATCATCCTTTCATATTTTCTCTCTATTCTTCTGGGATGGGATTGGAATTTACTTTTCCAGAAGATGCAATCCATGCTATTCGGAAAGTATATCCTGTTCCTAGTCATGAGTTGGGATCGAACCTGCGCTTCCCTGTCTCTCGGATTTCAATCCTTCTGATCCTGACTTTGGTTACCCGGTTCGTCGCTCTCTACAGTGAATGAAATCACTACATAAAAAACTGACTACATCTGGGGTTAATGGAAGTCAACTCATAAAGAACTGAGAGGGTTGAGAAAAGTCAACTCATCCATTAGCACCCTACCGCCTGTTTACTAGAAATACAAATTATTATTCCATTTGCAACTGTCGTCCATCCACAATAGAGCTACTTTCGAACTAGAGGCAAAGCACTATACCCACGTTCAGAGCTACTCTATCTTATACAAACAGCTCATAGGAGGGAGACAAGAAGAGAAGGAAGATGTTTATAAGTCTTGTTCAAGAAGCCGAATAGACGAGTCCTCATCCACTTTCTGACTGATGATGAGAAAGTTCATCAGCGACGGGGAAGGTTAAAATCCTTATATTCTCTTATTCACATGATGCACATATGTCAGATTTAGGTGGTATATCCACTGTAATTTGTTCATCCTTGTCGAGACTAATAGTAGTGCAGCCTTTACACAACATGATTCCTTTTCCCCATTCAATATGAAGGGATATACACAACATACCCTATTCCAGAGTTAAGCGAGCTATTATCTGGTAGTCTTCCTTCACTCAAAGCAGTTCGTAGTAAGCTCTTTCCTTGCCTTGAGAAAGAAATCATCTTGGAATTGGATCCGCTCTTTTATCTCGTTTACTTCTGGAGGTACAAAGAAAGACGGAATGAACGCACCATTAGGCGGTCAGTCAATCTATAGCAATAGCACATTTCCTGTATGTGTTAAGCATGCCGCCAGCGTTCATCTTAAGCCAGGATCAAACTCTCCATGAGATTAATAGTTGCATTACTTATAGCTTCCTTATTCGTAGACAAAGCGGATTTAGAATTGTCTTTCATTCCAAGGGATAACCTATATCCATGCGCTTCATATTTACCTGGAGTTCGCTCCCAGAAATATAGCCATACCTACCCCCTCGTGTCAATCTTACGAGCATCTTATCCATTCTCATTCAATCACGGCAGGGGAGTCAGTCTAAATAGAAAAACTCGCATTGGTTTTAGGGATAATCAGGCTCGAACTGATGACATCCACTATGTAAAGGTGACACTCTACCGCTGAGTTATATCCCTTCCCTACTCCCATCAAGAAAAGAAATAGAACAGACTAATCCTAAGATAAAGGGTCGAGAAACTCAACACCACTATTCTTAAACAACTTAGAGACGGGCCTTCGTTTCGCACTATTACGGATACTAAAATAATGAATAAATTAGATTCAATTGTCAACCGCTCCTATGGGAAATAGGATTGAATACGGATTCAAGCCATAATACATGGTTTCATAAAACCGTACGATTTTCCCAATCTAAATCAAGCAGGTTTTACATGAAGAAGATTTTGCTCAGCATGTTCTATTTGATACGGATAGGAAAAGAACCCATATCACTATTCTTTAAAAAAAAATAGAGAAATTAGAACCAAGTCACGACGATACGGATCAACCACTTCTTCTTGCGCCAAAGATCTTACCATTTTCGAAGGAACTGTAGTTACATCTCTTTTCCATTCAAGAGTTTTGATGTGTTTCCGCACGCCTTTGAGACCTCGAAAAATGGACAAATTCCTTTTCTTTTCTTAGGAACACATACCATATTCGTCACTACAAAAAGGATAATGGTAACCCCACCATTAACTACTTCATTTATGAATTTCATAAAAATCCATGTCCTACTGAAATAGAATTCGTAACTTGTTATCCTCTTAACTAGCAAGCAAAGATTGACCTCCGCATGAACTAGCGAACCGATAACTAAGTGGGGATGCTCCCTCCAGCATGAGCGAACCTTTTTGGAACTAGTTAAGAATGGGCACCATTATCTTAGCCCGAATCCAGCCTGTTTCTATTGATCATGTCTCCTTCTCAACAGTTGTACCTTGTCTTGGGGCGTCTTTGGCTTTACGAGAGAAAGACCACTGGAGGTAAGCTTTATTCGGCCCAGAGCATTGATTTCCCATAACGAATAGGATAACTATATCTCTCAATTGCCTATCCTATGCTCGAGAAGGTAAGGTCCCCCAGTTCCTCGGTATCACCTCGGGATGCATTTAGTTATCTTACATGAGATTCGGGATATTCTTCACTCCATGGCATGGCACCCTTCGCTCATCCATTCCGCTCGCCCGTCTAGACGCAACGCCCTTTCTTTTCATTATCATTTACCACCCTTTCTTTCCTCTCGGCTATTCACGCATGAGGATCAACGTATGTATGCTTGACTTCGGTTGCCGGTGCTATAGGTAGGAGTACATTATGGCAGGATTAGTCACCCGGACAAACCAACCCTCCTCCAAGAAGAATTGTGCTATGCCTCCCTATCCCTATAGAGTGAAAGAGCTGCCTAGTGATCCCTAGGTTGCAGCACGTCCAGTCATTAACTCCTTACGCTACTGCCACCATTTTTAGGATCAACCAACACCTTACCTGCACAAGTACCTATGTAATGTAGTGTCAATCGCACATTTAACATAGCGTTTAGACTCATGTGCCTTCCAGAACTAGGGGTCTTCGAGCCTACTACGTACGATTAGCCAGCCTTGCGGTGGCAAAAGGATTAAACGTCCGCCCCCATGCTATGGTTCCCTGCAATCCGAACCCAGTGCCGCATTAGGTTAGGAAGCTAGGCAATAATAGCTCCTACACATCCAAAAGTGCGCTGCCCTCCTAGGCGCGCAACACTAAGTAATCCAAGCCAACCTACATTACTGACTAACAGTCGATAATCATATTTCTGAAAGGTACTAAATACAACTCCATGAATGAGCAAAATGGAGGTTGCATTAATGATAAAGATCTCTAGGGAAACCGCTAAAAAAAAATTGAACATGTAGGAGGATCCAAACAAATTCTTTTTTCCTTTCCCCTGTATGGAGTGCTAAGTTACTTACATAAGGGGGTAGTCTCAATAAAGAAGTGAAAATGTAAAAAGGGACCTAAGGGATGACAGTAAAGCTCAAGTTAAAGGAAGAGATCTTTCGAATGGAACCTTATTTAGTTTCAATGGAATCTTTGTCGGTCTTCTTCATATTGTTTCTCGTTAATTCTAAATTTGAGTCGATCATTCTCAATTTGTAGAATGGATATTTTGTTTTGGTTTCTATAATATTCCTCATTGAGGTTTTGACCTGCGACTGCCCTTTCCTAATCTCGTATGTGATCCAGTTCCTAGGCCCGTTCCATTTTTTGTTCTGCTTCAGTAAGAACGGCTTTGACTTTGTCGAGCTCCTCTTTGACCAATTTCTTTAGTATGCATAGATGACAATTTTCGTCTTCTAATGCCCTTTGGTCTAACGGGGGGGCCAACTCCGGCTCAGCACCAGTGGTAGGGACATTGTTTAGATCCAACTACGGCTGCTTCGATGAGCTAACACTACTCCCATTGCCTCTAAAGGAAAGAGGAATGCCCTACATTAAAGAAAGCAGCCAATTGAGCCAGTCTACAACTAGAAACCAAGTAAAGGCCCAGTAAAAAAGGGCCTTCATTAGCAAAAGGATGGTTAAATCACGAAGCACTTTGAAAAAGCGAAACCATATAGGTGAATTAAACAGGATTTGACTTTGATTTTTGACACTATGAAATTCACACTTTGACACCTAAGATTCCATAACGAGTAGATACTTCCGCAAGAGCATAATCGATTTTCTGGTTAAATACATTACGAGATGTTTTTCCATACTTTTCGTATTTAGTTTTAGCTATTTCTGCACCTTTTAATCAACTTAAACAACATATACGGATCCCTCTTTCCATCGTACTAAAGCAATTCGAGAAGAACGATGAGGGTCATATTCTATCCTTTCTACAATGCCCATAGACGAAGTGCTTCGTTTCAGATCAATTCTTCGCTGCAATCGCTTCGATCGACTTGTTCTGTGCCATCAGCGACATTTCTTTCTAGTGATTCCTTCTTTCGTAACATGTCTCTTTGGTACTACTCATTCTTTCCTTTTTAACCCCACTACTCTACTCTCTAAGCTGAACCCGACTTTTCCTTCCCCTCTACTCCCCAAAAGCAGCTTGCTTTGCTCATGGTACAACGACTAACGACTCCTCTTTATCGGCTAGCAGGGTATGCCCTTCTGGCGTAGGTGTGTTGTCAACTATTGATTCAATTCCTGAAAACCTGACACCAGCAAGGGAAAGATAGTTGGTTAGGGATTTTCCCTTTCTCTCATACATTATTTGCAGTTCAGTTTTGACTTTCCTTTGGTTAGTTGGATTGAAGTGAGTTGACTACTCCCCTTCTAGTAGACTTTTTTACTGGTTGAAAAGAAAACTTTCTTGTCCCACTGAGGGTATGTCTGGTTTGTAGCTCTTGAAATCCATTCTTAGACCTACCGGTGACTAGCTTTTGCGAAACCTTTTCGATCTACACATGGTAAGCTCTATTAGGCGGTGTCTTATCGAAGCAAATCCCGTACTTGAAAAAATTAGCAAGAAAGACTTGCCTTTCCTCAGAGAATAAGAGAAGGACCTTGGGCAATGGCTTACCAACTCTATGAGCTCCTGGGCCTAGCTTTTTCGCTCCATTATCCGAAAGAAAGAGAACCAAAGCAAATAAAGAAATTCTTGTCTTGTACCTAAGTACACGAAACACTATCCCAACTCAATGAGAATTAATACAAAGAACTCGATCATTCAAGTCAGAAGTAGTACTTTCTACGCTATTAGATACCTTTCTTAAGCTTGGCTGCCTACTCTGGATTGAGCTTATATGCAGGTCGATTTAGCAGAGTTGCTCTAGGTTAGAGATCAATATAATGCTCAATATAGGGGATAGTCCCTTAGGTGGTTCATTAGGAAACAAATCGGCATATTTGTAGAGCTAGGCTTGCACATCAAGTAGCAATGTTCTGATCTCCTTTAGCTCAAGTAGTCTCCTTATCAACAAAAGTATGCAGTTCTCCAACTTAACTATCATAGAGAATTCAACTTGGAAGATCACCATAGGCTTCTTCTGTAAGGAGTTGGAGATTTTAGCTTGTGATTCTTAAACTTCCTTAGGGCCCATAGGGGCAAGTACTACCCTCTTACCATGCTTCTGAAACATATAAGTATTTTGGTACCCATCATGGAGTACTTTTGATGTCAAATAACTAAGGTTGGCCAAGGAGTATGTTTAAAGCACACATTAGTAAGACATCGTACAGCACCTCATCCTTATATCTATCCCCAATGGAGATCAGTACCTTCACCTACGTAGTAATTGGAAGCCCACCTTTTTCATTAGGCCAATGGATCTTGTAAGATCGAGGGTGAGAATAGGTTAACAATTTTAGGGCCTTTACCTCTTCTTGCGCTACTAAATTGATACAACTCCCTCCATCAATGATTAAGGCACACAGATTGCTATTCATACGACAGTTGGTATGGAAAAGATTTTCTCTTTATTCACTCTCATCAGTAACAATAGTGCTAAGAATTCTTTTAACAACCAAGTTAAATTATTATCCAGGTTCAAGTCAAATTAAGGCTTTAGGGTCTTCTTGTAACTCAACCAACAAATTTTCAACATTGTACCTAGATATTGCTCCCCCCTAGAATTACGTACGTTGCTTCTACTAAAGATAATCTAACTCAATCCCTAAATTCTTTGACCGGGAGAATTCTCAAACAAAGTTACTAACTTAAGTCGAGATAACTTCTTTAAGTTTCTTGATTTAAATTTTATCAGTGAGATAATAAAGAGAAAGTTAGTATTAGTAATCACAATCCTTGTAGGAATGGCATCCGTTCTTTTAAACTATACTACTAAATTGATATGTGTGCTTGCCTAATACCATACCTCATCCTATTAACTAGACCCAAACCTTTCGCTCAATGAGGGTTAGACATCTTAGGCCCATTTCCAAGACCACCAAACAAAGACAATACATTATTGTAGTGGTGGACTCCTTCACAAAATGGGTAGAGGAAAAAGCAGTTATGAGCATTACTAAAAGGAGCATTAAGGCATTTATGGTCAACAATGCACTCCTCGCTTTTGTTCAATTATCAAAAATAAACACTTTGATGGAAATTTGTAGTATCATTCAAGTAAATACAGATTGAGACTGTAGAAACATGAGCTTATGATATAGTTACACCTAATTTTAGATCAGTTAATGCAAGAACTACTAATAAAGGACCAAGATCTCCTATGAAATATAAAAGATCATTCATACGTAGCATAGTTCAAATGAACCCACTTAAAATCTTTACTGAAATATGACTAGCCATCATATGAGCAAATAAATGTGTTCTTGAGCTTAATTCGTGCATGCCATTATCACAGATAATGAACCTCAATTTGACAATGAAAAATTCATGGAATTTTGTGAAGCACGTCACATTAGACTATAATATACATTGGTTATGCACCCTCAAAGCTATGAATAGATAGAAGCAAGCATCAAAGTTATTCTCCACAGTTTGCGGAAGAAGGTAAACCAAGTTGGTAGCAAGTAAGCAGATGAGCTACCTAATGAATTATAGGTCATAAGATTATGCATAGAACTTCGACCGGCCACATTCCTTATTAATCAGCCTTTGAGTCTAAAGTAATTATCCCAATTGAGCTTTAAATTGAAAGTGCAAGAGTCCGAACATACAATCCTGACTATAATGACATTGGCCTCAAAGCAAATCTCAACACTATCTATGGGACCTGAGCTCTAGCCAAAGCCCACTTGATTGCTTACCTATAATGCACAACTTGATATTACTACAAACAGGTCAAACATAAGTGCTTCCTATCTAATGACTTGGTATGTAGAAAGCTAGAAGTTTTTAAAGTCAAAGAAAGCCAGTGAAGTTGACTCTAGCCTAAGAGGACCTTGTAAGGGTCAAGGAGGTCATACAAAATGGAAGAGCTTACAAACTAGAGAGGCTTGATGGCCAGCTTATTCCCCAAGCATAAAATGCCGACAATCTCAAGTCGTACTCCAAGTGATCAACCACCTAAAAGTGAAAGCTATTCAAGTTTGTGATCTAAAATTCAATGTTTACGCATATGTTTCAATTCTATTTGTTTTATGTTATGTTGTAAAACTATCGATGTTAATGTGCCGATCTATGTGTTCAGGTGTTATGGCTTAAGTTTGCTTTATGATGATGTTATTAATAAAGTATTTCAGTTGCTTAATGTTCTATGACTTTGCTCCTTATTTGCTTCCTTATTATGAAATCTCTCTTAGTATTACAAAGACAATTCAAAAAGTGACTAACCTAAGGTCCACACAATTAGCTCATGCCAATACACATGGTTATCAGGCTCCCCTCTAACCTCTCTTGAAACATGATGTTCAAAATATGTCTAAGCCCTACATAGTACGAAGGATGAGTAAATTGTATAAAGTGTTATCCTTAAATCTTACATTTGATGGATGATGGGAGCAAGACATCCAAAATTCTCCAAGTCTAGTGATAAGCTCGAATAACGAGATATAAAAGCCTTAACTCTTTTAAGAGTGATAGGCCCATGCCAAATTTCTTTAAATCCTAAGATAAGCATGAATGATGAGCTAATGAAAACCTTAAATTGTTTAATGACAAGTTCAAAACTTTTTGAAGTCTTAAAGTAAATACGAACAATGGATTAATAAGTGCCCTAAGATAATAAATAATGATGTGCCAAGACCAAAAGCAAAGGAAAACAAGAAATGCAACCTATATATGCAATGAATACGAGTTTATACAATGTTCTAACCAAAGAACATGAAAATGTAAATACTTATACATTGAATCAATGGTTGGCATCTCGACCTCCCAAAAAGTCTTTAATAGAGGACAAGCAATGAAACAAGACAAAGAAATAGATTAATTCTTAGTAAGGGGTTATTAGGAGTGGGGATTAGATTGATTAGAAGGTCTAAGGCAAGAACATCAAAAAGCTTGGGAGCAACAGGGGTATCACTTTGAACACCTTTGGGAGTAATAGCAGGAGCATTATTACCTTTAGCAAGCTCTCTATCTTGGATTCAATAACATTTTCCTCAATTTTAGGGGCCTCCTTCTTCCAACCTCGCTTAATGAAATCTAGGCAACTTAGGTCGTAGTCTAAATGGTAGATTAAGATTTCATCCTAAGCTAGGTTCACACTATCCAACATCTTTTCAAAGAGAAGATTCAAATACTCCTCACTGTCCTGAATCTCATGGAAAATCTTTTCATAGCTAGTACCCTGAATGATCCTCTCCTCCAAATCACTAACTTTAACTTTTAGCTTGTCACATGAGCTCTATAATTAGCTAATTTCTTCAACATGTTTGATTTTGAGGCTTTCCACCTCATTTTGGACCCTCTACATGTTAGTAACAAGTTAAGAGCTCTTTTTCTACTCCTTGGATAGAGCAGCTTCCTTCTCCTCCTTTAGCTTAGCCCCTTTGTCAACCTCGTCCTTCGAACCTTTGATTTCTTCCTTCATCTTAGCCTCCTCTTCACCCCACTTTGTCTAAGCTTCAAATGCTTAACCTTAGCACTGGCAACCTAATTCTTAACTTCCTCAACAATCTAAAAAGAAAACATACAAAAAATATATTGAGCAAGAACAACTAAACAAAGACAAAACTTAAGAGGGTAAAGACTTTACTACTTTCTTCTCTTCCACAAGAGCCTCAATAATCATCATCAAATGTTGGGAGATCTATAAGATAAAAAGTGAAGTTATAAAGAGACATGAGAGTATTACTTCGTATGGTTGCCAATTAGATTCCTTACATCATAAATCTTGGAAGTAGCTAATTGCAATAGGTTATTGGAACCCGAGTTCTAACAAAACTTAATAAAGGTGGTAATCGTACTAACATCTTCTTAAGGTCAGGTTCCTTACACTAACTTAAGGGCAATCTTGTCATTGCCTAAAGCATAATCAGTTGTACTAACCTTCTATAGAGGAAAATATTAATATACTTCCTTATTCTCCTTCCTAGAAGGAGTCATAGGGTCGGTCGAAGAGTACTAGCAGAGTTTGTTTAGTTTGAGGATCCATAGATCCCCCATTAGGTTGGTCGGTATCCTTCGTTCGACCTTCATTAAGAGCTATCCCTGGATTATGGACAAGAGGGGTCTCATCAAATTCAATATAGGGTCATTTCCTCAACTGTTTAGCCTCTACGGCCTTTCTTCACTATGTACACTTCAGAGCTTATGTCTCTTAGGGCCTCTTGGCAGTGGTGGTAGTCTTAGATGGAGCTCTCTTCATCTCTCCATCCTTCTTGGAAGTTGTAAACCCTACTTTTAGTAGGCCTAAGACTTGATTAGGAGTACCTCCCGAACGTTCCTAAAGATCAACTAAACCAAAAACTTAAGTTTATATTTAGGAACAAATTAAATTTTTACAATTCAAAAGCCAATTGTCAATAAAACCCGAGCTTGAAGAACCGCGAGCTCTAAAGCTACTTAATACCCTAAACCTTAAAACCATTAAGGAATTTTAACCCTAAATAATTAATCGATAACTTAATTTGAATAATTTCATTCAACTTTAGAAAATTTCACGATTTTACGAAAATCAAATCGTAAATCACAAAACAATGTAAGATAAAAATCCTAAAACAATTTTCTATAAGGCTATGCCCTTATCTTCATGCATAAGCTTTACATATAAATAAGTAGACCAACTAATCATCTTAGATAACTTATCAATTGAGAGTTGGAATCATTTATCAATTGATAACTTATCAAAATCTAGTGATAAGACAATTTCCTTATCACCTCTTCACTTATACTACATATGGACAAATTTTCACAAGAAATCATAAGCTTAACTTTAATAAAGGTGACAAGACCACTCCATGCCATTAAAAGACTTCCCATGGCAGATCTAAAAAGGAGAGAAGAGGGGGCCATGCATTTGTCATTCACCCATCAATCACTTCCTCTTACACATCACTATTCACCCCTTAATGCTTACATTATCAAGAGTTGCAATTGTTGACTTTTTGTAAGCTTTAAGACAACACTTTCAAGACATTTAAACACTCCTTCTCTCTTCATTCCAACCAGCTGCACTCCTCCCCATTTCTCTCACTTTCAAATTCATTTTCACTTCATCTTTCTCTCTTTAGAAACAAACATAAAAAGGGGAAACAACTTTACCCCACAAAATCCATTTTCTTCCATTTTGAAAGCTTCAACTCACGGCATTTTTTTCTTTGTTCATGTGCCATTTTCTTTCATCATTTAAGATCATTTAAGACCATTAGAATCTTTCATAAACCTCTTTCCAAAAGAACAAAGGATTCGGGTTTCAAAAGGTAAGCAAAAAGGAGGAAGCAAAGTTAAAGGCTTAAGAGGAACCTTAGTGCACAACCACCAAACTTTGTGTTAAGGACGAGTAAGTGATTCTTGTGATGTGTGGATTAATATTTATGTTAGAAGACTTGGATTTCTTGAAGATATGAGTAAGGTTTGAGTTGTTATAGCACAAAAATTCGTTTTAAGAAACAAACCCTAAAACCATTACATGAAGTTGAAATATGAGCATGCAAAGTTGGTGTTTTGTATGGACATTTGTTTAATGCTTTGAATGGAAGATTTTAAGCTAAGGAAATCTTGAAATGAGAACTTTGATGAAGGGTAAGCATGCTGGACGTGAAGGTTCCATGATCATTTGAATGTTGATTTTGTTTCCATTTAGTTAAACATGCTCAAAACTAGACTTAAGTTAAGGAAAAATCCATCACATGAAGTTTTATGAAGAAATCAACTTTGTATGACATGAGCTATGATATGGAGGTTTTATGAAGTATTAGATCTTTTATTTCTTTATGTGGAGCATGAGTTAAAGGATCATTTGATGGAAGGAAACTTAAGTTAAGATTTATACACAAGTAGTTAAGTGCATAATCTATCACCTACACTTAAGGAAATGATGAAACAAGTTGAAAAACCAAGTAAGGACCCCTTAGGACCAACATGAACAGATCTGGAACATGGGTAAATGAGGCCTAAAAATATGATAAAAGTGAAAGAACAAAGTGAAAGGATTAACCAAAGCAAGTATGATTAGCATACAAAGCCTAAAACTCAAAACCGGGCCTAAAACTCTCAAAACAAGCTTAGAACATTAAGATGGGCCTTCAACAAAAATCTGACCA
This sequence comes from Lumnitzera littorea, assembly GCA_024138015.1. Lineage (NCBI taxonomy): Eukaryota > Viridiplantae > Streptophyta > Magnoliopsida > Myrtales > Combretaceae > Lumnitzera > Lumnitzera littorea. The sequence continues at coordinate 58,052,538 of JAMXBB010000007.1, read as the reverse complement.
GCAACTTAAAGAACCAAGAGAAGTTGTTTTGAAGCTCATAAGAAATCCACCTAAGGCCCCATAAGCCCACCAAAGTCATCAACTTTAGTTTGAACCAAAAACAAGCCCATTTGACAACTTAAGCCCACTAAAAGGCCCAAGAAATGGTTGTTAGCTTTAGGAATATAAATCAAAGTTGTAAATCTGATCTTAAGGAGTATTTTGAGCTTAGGATAAAATCTAAAGACCAAGCCCAAAGAATTTCTTAAGTTATTAAAAAGCCCAATTACCAAACAAGGCCCAAAAACACTCCAACACATGAGGAACGCTACTGTTTTGACCCATGGACAGAATTGTATACCTCATTTCGAAAATCTAACCTTACCACATTAAAGTACCTCGAAATCGATGAAGATTGACTATAAGATCATAAAAATCGGATTTAAAACGAAAAAGTTATACGCGATTGAACTTTAGGTAAAAACCGGGAAAAATTTCAAAAACTAGTCAAGAGTATAACTTAAAGAAAACTTACATAGTTTCTTAAGTTTGTTTCAATTCCTTATAAAAATTATTTCAATGACCAGGGGACACTGTTTACGGAGAGGACTTGCCTCCGGATTATTTTGACTGACCCACATGGCAGAGTGAGTAAATTCCCGATGACTCTTTACTTGATTGTGCTTGTAGAAATAGATGCACCTAAACTTATATATATGAATTTGGATGCTTGTGGGATATGGGAGATGCATGTGTATGAATTTGTGGATGAATGTGATGACTTGTTAATTATATATACCAATGGGAATTGTTTGTATGAATATATATACATGTGAATTGTATGGGATGAAACTGGTTGATCACCCTAAAAATCAAGTTAATTGCTTATATGATTAAGAACTAAAAATGAATCATGCATTCCCCATATTGCATACGGATAACACCGACTGCCGCTTCACGCAGAAGATGGGAAGGGACTCACAGGAATACGAGTTTCCTGCAGGATTGGGCACTAGCTACGCCAGCATATATATTGAGTCTCTATCTTAAGCTGATGGGCTTACTAGGCGCCGGGAGACGCCAACCGTCGGCGAGGGGCCGAGTCTTGTGGCTTCTGCTTAGGGCGTATGTTTGTGGACTGCGGGGGCCACCACACCGCTAGACTTGGGATTTTCAAAGTTACGATTTGATTTTGGTAAAGGAAGTATATATATATATATATATGTATATATGTAGAGTCTTGTTTTGGTATGAGCACAATAGTGCAAATGAAATAAAACCCAAGGTCTAGAACCTGGATTTTGGTTTGGGTCGGTTAATTATCTCCAAACCCCGACTTCAGGGGGCGTAATTTTGAGTCGTATGCGGTTCCTAGGTCACTGCATACGTTGTTTGGCATACTGGTTGTTCATGCATTCATATGATTGTGCATATAATAAATTTCTGCTATGTGGTACTGATGAGGGCATTTATCTTACTAAGCGTAAGCTTACTCCCCTATAGATTTTTGTTGGTGCAAGAGAACCTCTTCGTCAATCCGGGCCGAGGCATGCCCGTGGTAAGTCTCAAGTAGAGACGGGTTGGAGCGATCAGAGAGCGAAGAGGATATTTTGTAATAGATTATAGATATTTAGATACTTTTATGTATTTATGCATAACTTAGATTTTATGCAGTTCCGTTATGAACTGCATCTGTTTGTAATATTATTTTAGTGTGGGTCTCACGAGCCCACACAATTAGTTAACTTATAACATAAAAGAAATTTTAGTTTAATTTGCTCTATATTACTAGTCTATAGGCCTAGTAGTAACGTAGAGTGGAAGGAGCCTTGTGTGTCGTATGAAAGGCCTATGATCAGCAAGGGGGTTGATAATAGACCTTTATACGGTACACGGCGACCTATCACGACAACGATACTGTTGGGTCGTTATAGAAGTAGTTCCAGCCTTTAACCAAGTAGATAGATTCTTCAAGTTTGGGTTTTAAGCTAAATGTCTGCATAAAAAATTATAAGTAAATCAGGTCAGGAAAATACAAAAACAAAGAAAAGACAACTTACAAATGACATGTTGAGCACAAGCAAGGAAGACCTCTCAACTTCTGAAGTAGATAATAAAGGTCCCTCTTCTTGCAAGCCTACTCAGTATAGCTAAATCTTAAGCATCATATACCTTGCTTCACAACTACCTTCATTGGTACCCTTAATGTCTTCCCCTTGGATTGCACTAATGCTCTCCAGTCTCCCATCTCATCCTTATAGAAGATCAAAGCTCCATAATAATATTTATCAATGATTGTATTAGCATCCTTGAGAAACCAACGCTTGTTATACGCCCTCATGATGGTCACGTAAGCAAGTTGGTCACTAGGGAGCAGTTTTTTAATGTTGGATTGTTTGATAGGGTAAGCTAAAAGTGTAGGAAAATTTAGGTCGATCTCTAACCTAATCACAACGCATTTCTTTTTCCAATCGTACATTGAGGATTTTAACCCGATTAAGATCTTTCTTCTAGGTCGAGTATAGATGTAAAACCAATCATCACCTCTTTTGATCGTAAAGAAATAATGGAACAAAGTTATAGTGGCCTTAACCTCTAAATCCTTACATATGCATTCAAAGGCTATCATCATCCTATACAAGTTAGGAGTTAACATAGATGGGAAAATATGATGATATGTAAATAAACATCTTTCAAAGAGAGAAAAAGGAAATCTTAAACTAACATCAAAATATTTCTTGAAAGGTGCAAATTTGCGTTCCCTTAAGGAAGTGATGCATTCATGGACTTAAGGTCTTTCGATATTCCAATGACAAGGGGCCAAATGGAAATGAAGTTGCAAGTCATTAAACTCTTTCTTGGTGATTGTACTTATAACCTTATTGGGGCTTAGATCATACTCTATGCTAGAATATAAAGGGACAACTAAAGAGTTACCTTTTCTGTTAAAATGGGTACTTGTCAAAAGGAAATTTCTTTTTTATTCTCCAACCTTTAAGGCACGGTTGTTTGATAGGAGAGTAATCCATGACTACTACAAGAACACATACATGTTCGAGAAGGATGATTGGAAGATCACACTGAACCTGATGCTGCCGAAAGAAGTTCATAAGTTGCAGAAGAAACTTGCTCATGGATTAAAGAAGGCTTTAATGATGAGTAGAGCCAAGCATTGAGAGGTCATCAAAGCAGATAAGTCGACCCTTATGTTGGTTAAGTAACTTTTAGAAATGAAGGAGTAGGGTAAGCTCCTACAAGAAATCAAAGAGTTGCTGGACAAGTATGTTGACCTGTTCTTGGAACAATTACTTGAAGGATTGCCCCTGAGTCGAGGTATAGAGCACTACATTGACTTAATACCTGGCATCGCACTGCCGAATAAGCATACCTATTGGATGAATCTTGAACAAGCTTTTGAGCTCCAATGCCAAGTCAATGAGCTGCTTAAGAGAAGATACGTTAGAGAGAGTTTCAACCCTTGCACTGTACCAGCACTTCTGGTGCCAAAGAAGGATGGAACCTGGCAAATGTGTGTAGACAGCCGAGCTATAAACAAGATCATGATCAAATATAAGTATCCAATCCCGAGGCTAGAAGACATGTTGGATGAATTGAGTAGAGCCAAGATTTTCAGCAAGATTGATTTTAAATCTGGCCACCATCAAATCCGTATAAGGCCAGGAGACAAGTAGAAGACTACGTTCAAGACTCGACATGGGCTTTACAAATGGATAGTCATGCCCTTCGGCTTATCGAATGCCTTGAGTACTTTCATGAGACTAATGAACCATGTGCTGAGACATCTCATAAGGAAGTGTGTCATGAACTGAGGACAGTCTAGTTGTGGTAGACACCATATACTATACGAAGAAGCCCCGTTTGATTACCCTTCCAATCATGAACTCTTCACACAATATACAAAGGTCTACAACCACTAGCTTCTTAAGAACATACAAATCCATGTGATATCATCACACAAACATATTTATATAAAATTTAAATTATAGTAAGCAGTAATTTAGTACATCAAGGTCTATATTATTAACAAAACAAAGGTATATAAGTAAAAGTCTACATAATCAGTTCTCTCAACACATTGGATGGCTTGCTCTTGCCTAAGTCCACAAGCTAACCTATAACATCCCCCAGCTAGCCTTAACGAATAAGCTATCCTGTAGCAAAAGTCTAAGGGGGTGTAAGCCTAAGCTTAGTGAGCAAAACCCTCAGCCACACCACAAGCAAGTTATAAATACATTATACTCACACATATGAATGAATGGACAAAGAAAATGCCAAACAATATGTATAGTTAACTGGTCAGTATACGTAACTCAGATTTAACGCCCTTTGAAGTCGGGGTTGGAGTATACACGGTACCAATCAAATCTGGGTATTATACTAGAACTTACTTTACTACAGAACTCCACGTTCCGTACTTAAATCAAACAAGTCCTTTATTTTCATAACAACCCCCGAATGGCCTCTCTCTACCTCCGTGTGATGTGACAGTTGAAATTATATTTATACAATGCATGTTAATGCATGTACCGATTTCTTCTTATGAGTCGAGTATAGTTAAGTCTAATTATAATGTGACCATCCAATAGTACACATAATCATTATCTATACTATCATGCAACAACAAAGTATTATTTGTACATAAGATAAATTCACAACTTAACTCATAATAACATATATAAGCATTTCCCGACTCCTATACGACAGTCAATTAACAATATGATTTAAGTCTACTATCTGCACTCACATACAAGTATAGAATCATAGGGTAAATACTCACTCGGCCATGATGACTCATTCTACTCGTAGTAATCAATCGGGAGATCCTTGCCCACGCCGGGATCACCTGATCATTATGATATAATAACGATAGTAAGAAATTGAATTAACTAATAATTTTAGATATCTATTTACCTAATTCTACTTAGATTACTATCAATTTTAATTCGATTAGACTTTATCACTAATCGTGTATAACTTTTTCATTCTGTTTCTAATATTTACAAATTTATAGTCGTTTTCCATCATTTTCAGACATACATTCATACGGTGATGTCCATTTTGGATGTTAAAACCTATGTTTTATTGAAATTCTAACTATTGAAGCTTAATTATTCCTATTGGTTAATTTTATGTTCTATTTTAGTAGTTAGTAGTTTCATTAGTCATTATTTCTTACACTTTAATGATCTTATGGTTTATTATTTTAGAGGCTTATGTCATCGCTTATGTCATCATTAGCTTATATCATAGCTTATGTCATCATTTAATTATATCATTGCTTACATCATTATTCAATTATGTCATTGCTTACACATCATCCATTATTATCCTTATGTATTCATATACTTTATACATATGTTATATATATACTTATACTTCTAACATATTAGTATGTATACTTATGTACTTATACATATACTAGTACATATACCCATATACATATACGATGACATGTATTTTTATACGTATTTTCGAATGCCTAAAGTTCCCTCTTAAGAAAGTTTCACAATTTTCATATTTTTGTACTTTAAGAGTGTATTTAGCATGGCATATGTATGTATAGTTAGTATATGCCTCATTTTAGGTTATGTACATAATGGATACTTATGTACAAAAGTCTTCCTACATGCATTTACCAAGTATACTCTTATATACACATACTTAAACATATGTATACATGCTTTTTGTTCCATTTACTAAAGCTATCCTATACTTCTAAGTATAAAAATTGAAACTTTATTCCTTCAACAACATATATGTACATAATACATAAACTTCCTACACTAACCTAACCTATACATCTAACTATTAAATAAGATGAAACAATACATAATAACATACCTTTTTCTTCTTGAAATATGGATGTAAAGTTTGAAATTTGAGAAAGGGTGAGAGGGAAAGGGAATCACGGTTTTGGGAGAGGAAGAAAAGGACTTTGTTTTGTATTGTTTTGTGCTTTGAAAATGAAAATAAGTGGGGTCCTAAGTGGGGAAAGTAGTGGATGGCAACAAGGAAAGAAAAGGGAAAAAAATCTAAAAGAAAAGAAAAGAAATCAATAAAAAGGGAGAGAAGATTCTAGTTGATAATGACACATATGTTGACTTTTTATTATGTTGACTTAATCAACCTTTGACTTAGTCAACCTTTGACTTGGTCAACATTTCATAATTACATGTAATCTAAGTGTACGTAATGAAGTGGTTAAGAAAAATTAGGAAGAAAATTAAAGAAATGAAAGGAAATAAGAAGTTTAGTGAATTGATTAGTAAAAATAGGTAATAAAATCTTCCTTTAGGTATTTTTATCCTATATACATCATTTGGTAGGTTACTTAATGTAATCATCATGAAAAGTTTCATTTAGGGTATTAATACTTACTACATGTAACATAAGTATCAACTAAACTCTTAACTTTATGTAATACTAACCTAATTATATAATTAGAAGATGAATGTGATCTATGATGCAATATCTTAGTTTCTAAAGGATTATGTATTTATGAATGATTAAAAGTTATCTTTAATCCTTTACCAATGATTTGGTATAATACTAAGGTTATATTATCAATTAGGGTTTGAGGGTAAATTATGGTGAATTAGTGCTTTTATACCCTTAAAGTTATAATTTTAGGTTTTTTATCACTTTCAGATGAAATATTTAGTATTTACATATGTTTAGGGAAGAAATATTCTATACGCGATTGATTAGTTATTTTAGGGTTTTCACTTTCACTAGCCTTGTTAACTCCTAAAAATATCTAACACACTTAAGTCTATTTCAGATATTAGGTCAAGAAATTTAGGAGTTTACAGAAGTGTGTCATGGTGTACTTTAACGACATCTCAGTCTACAGTGTAGACATACTGAGTCACTATAAACATCTCAGAGTAGTCCTAAATATCCTCTGTACCAAAAGACTATTTAGTAATCTAAAGAAATGTTACTTTTGCCTAGAGAAAGTGGTATTCTTAGGCTATGTAGTTAGTAGAGGAGGCTTGCGAGTCGATGATGAGAAGATCTAAACAATTGTCAGTGGCCAACTCCTACTACTTGTGCTGACGTGAGAAGTTTCCACAAATTAGCCTCATTCTATAAGCAGTTCATTAAGAATTTCAGCACCCTCAATACACCACTTACCGAGTTAACAATGAAGAACACCGACTTTCAATGGGGAGAAAGGGACGAGAGGAGTTTTTTTTAGATAAAAGAAAGATTAACCTCCACCCTGGTATTAGTGATACTTAACTTCAACAAAATTTTTGAGCTGAAATACGATGCTTTAGGCATTAGAATAGGCGCTGTCCTAATGCAAGAAGGCTAACCAATTGCCTTCTACAGTAAAAAGCTCCGAGGACCCCAATTAAATTACTCTATGTATGACAAAGAACTTTTGGCACTAATCTGAGCACTGCAAGTATGGTAGCACTATTTACTACCAAGAGAATTTATCATATATATGACCATGAATCGTCGAGGTAACTTTGAAGTTAGACTAAGTTGTCAAAGCGATAGGCGAGATGAGTTGAATTTCTTGAAAGATTCAATTTTATAATAAAATATAAGTAAGGAAAGAGCAACGTAGTGTAGATGCTCTTTCAAGAAGGTATGCACTTTTATCTAAATTACAAACTCGATTGTTTAGGTTCACAAGTATCAAAGAGTAATACTCTGAGGATCTATACTTTGGGCCCATACTTGCACGATGTATTAATGGAAGAACAGTGGACAAGTACCATATAGAGAATGGCTACTTGTTCCAAAGTGGGAAATTGTACATGCCGACTTGTTCCCTAAGGGAGTTATTGATCAGGGAGGCTCACAGTAGAGGACTCTCCAGACATTTTAGAGAAAGGATGACTTGTGAACTATTGAATGATCGATTCTTTTGACCGAGAATGAGGAGAGATGTGCACCAAGATGTTGAAGGCTATACCATATGCAAGAAGGCTAAGTACCAAGCCAAGCTAGGGAGAGCAATGCCCCTACCTATTCCAACGAGACTGAGGACTAAATTGAGCATAGACTTTGTTCTTGGATTGCTACGAACTGCCTAAGGTAATGATTCTGTAATGGTCATTGTGGATAAGTTTAGTAAGATGGCACACTTTGTGCCCTGTACCAAGATTAACGATGCTTCAACTATCGCTTCTCTTTTCTTGTAGGAGATTGTGTAGATATACAGTGTGCTAAGAAGTATAGTCTCCGATAGAGACCTGAAGTTCTTGAGCCATTTCTGGAGAATCTTATGGTATCAGCTAGGGACTAGATTACTTTTCAGTACCTCATGTTACCCTTAGACTGACCGCTAAACAATGGTGGTGAATCACACTTTAGGATCACTACTTCGAGCTACAATAGGTGAGAACTTAACTGATTAGGATGTCTGCTTACCAGTAGTTGAATTCGCCTACAACCAAACAACACATGACACCACTAAGCAAACTCCCTTCGAGGTAGTCTATGGATTCAATCTCAAGTTACCCCTCGACTACACCCTTATACTCATACCCGTACAAAAGGATCTTGACGCCTCGGCCAAAGCACAATCCCTTCAGCAAATATACGACAAGGTCACTCAACACATCGACCAAGCTGCCAGAAGAATGCAAGAGAAGACCAAGGTAGGACGGCTAAGCAATTCCAGCCAAGAGACTTAGTATGACTACACCTTGCAAGGAACGGTTCCTAGGCAAGAGGAAGAATAAATTATCCATACAAGCTAAAGGACCCTTCAAAATCCTCCCAAAGATCAATGACAATACCTATAGGTTAGAGTTGCCAAAGGATTATGGGGTTTCCAACACCTTCAATATTACGACCTTAGTCCCTATCACCCTGATGAAGAATTGACCGAAGTCCATTTGGATTTGATCCCAAATCCAAATCAACCTAGAGGGAATGATGGGAATCAAGCTAATGACGAGACAAATTCTTCTACTCCAACTGACTCCTACCAAGGCTCAGTACTTCCTTGCCGAATCACTCCTTAAGCCGTATTGAATGACTACCAATCTCTCGTAGAGAAAATGTTGAGAAACGAATGGTCGAGAAAATATCTAATCCTTCCTCATGCCTGACCACTTACTCAACATTACCCTTGCTGCCATGCCGAGAGAGAGACCCCGGACTACATAAGCCATCCCTACTTAGATAAGCTAGCTGGCCGTACTACTTTGTTCGCATCTTCTAACGACCTCACCAATAAAGCATCCCCATGTGTATAGGACCACGTATAGAATCCACTCCACTAATTATTACTTCTGTGAATATTCATTTTTTACCCTTTTGTATTGTTGTACATTACTACTTTACAGTAACACCCATTTTTATCTTTTCCCCTTTTAGGTAAGTTGCCTTAAATTCTTGTGTATAAATACCCTTTGTATTTATAAGTTAAAGGTAGATAGATGATCATTAATACACTTGAGTATTCTTCCTTCATAGTGTAAACACTTTATTGTTTTACGTTTAGCATTACTCTCATCCTTTCCCTTAAGTAAGGTTAAGTGGCGAGTGACCTTACTGAACCAATTCATGCATCATATCGAATTGTTTCGTGAGTCTTTAAAAGTTCCGTTGATGCATCATATCCTTTAAAGCTATTCGTGGGTTTTGCTTAGCTTTCATTCATCACTATTCTTTCACACATTTTCCTCATTACTCCTTTCAAACTTTCTGTAAGCTTGGACTTATCCAGCAACCAATCTTATCTATTCTTAGCCATGGTTCGAACTAATGTTGGTGTCCTATTCTTGAAGAGAAGCACCACCTACTTTAGAAGTAACAAGTAGTTCCTATCTTCGATGCTAAGCCTCGATTATATCATTAAAGTTATTAAACTTTGAACCAAACATATTTACCTTAAAATAGTGCTTGGGTAAGACACAAAACATAGAAGAAGAGGGGAAATTGTTGAGATGAAGAAAATTACCTATGAGAAGTAAAGAAGTTGTTAATGGTTGAATGTAAAGGTTACAAAAAGAAGAAAATGAAGGAAAAAGAAATAAAGCAAGGAAAATAAAGGGGATAGAAAGGGGGAATGAATTTTAGGAACCATAGTAGTTACAAGTGGTTCCCAATTGTACAATGACACTATATTTGCAAGAATTAGACAACCATGATTAAATTGCATTATTAGGAATGCACATGGCATTTGACACGCGTACATGAATTTTTAAAATTAAGACATGAAATGTCATTAATTAGATGCGAAACTTCCTTAACAAGCCAATGAAAGGAAGATTAATGTTAATTAAATATAACCATGATTTCATAAGAGCAAGATCGAGACAATAAGTTATAAACAAATAAAGATCAAACACCCCCAAACTTTACCATAGCAACTCCAAGACCTATGACATAAGATCATCCTAATACAACTTGTTACTCTACTTAGCATTACTACTAAAGAGAGTCAGGAGGCAAATGTTAATGGAGATTTTTACCTAAAGGCACTAAAGACCTTAAATTGACTTGGAAGGGTTCATATCTAACCTACTATCTTATGCCTAACCTCTTGTACTGTGCATCTAACCTCTCCTACTAACCTTTACAGCCCTTAATGGCTTAATAGCTCGAGAACCTGATGAGATCAAAATATAGCCAAATGCCTAAAAGAGAGTCAAAATTATGAGCTTCTAAAAAAAAATTAGTGAGGTAGTTTTGTTAAATTATTACATAATATCTTTAGAATTAGGATAGAAGAAATGACACATGAAAAATACTTAAAATATTTTAGCTGAATTTTATTATAAATGCCTTAGGAAAAAAAAAATGAATTTAGTGATGTTACTTAATCTTAAGGCATATGAAATGCAACGTTCTAAAATCTATGAATGAAGCCAAAAGTGCTTTTCAACCATGAGGTAAATACCTTTGGTTATGATTCTACAAATTCTAATAATGAAATCTTAATCATCTTAAAATAAAAATACTAAGCCTTAAAATTTATTATTATGATTCAAATTCCATATTTAATGACAAGAGTTCTTTTTTATTAAATAATTATAAATGAATATTTAAAACTAAGAGGTACCTATTAAAATTTTAATGTTAAAATATATACTTATATATATAATTTATCTTGACAGAGAGTTTTTAAATGATTTTTTTTTTTTAGCAATTATATGCATTTAATATGGTGTCTACCTATATATATACCCATATGTATGTTTGCTTTTGTTTTCATATAATAGTACAATTTATACGTACAAACTAATCTATATTTTGTGTGGGTTAATTATATTTATAAATAAAGAATTGTCTTCACTCATTCTCATACTAAAAAAAAAAAAAAAGGTATATATTCGTTTAGGTATATGTAGCCATATAATTGTGAGGTGTATTTAGTGTTTATTTGAATATTTCCAACACAACCTATTAGAATGTTTTCTATTCAATATAACCACTACTTCCAAAGGCTTTCTCAAGTATTTATACAAATAGTATTTCAAGTGTAAACTCTATGTTTATGCTTGTTGTGTTGACTCTTCAAAATAATAATAGTAATAATGATGATGATAACTCATTTATGTGTAAGCGATAATTCATGAAGTATTTATAAAGCTTTATTATAGCATATAAACAAGAATATATTAATTTGAAAAACAAACATTTTCATTATGTCACTAATAGAAATGTCATTGATAATGGTCAATTTATAAATAATAAATGAATGATATGACTAAATGTGACAAAATTATATTAGGATAGTGAAATACCTAAATTATAATTAAAATTGATTACTAAACGAAATGAACCCTTTGTATAATATCATTACAATAATATAATTACTAATTCTAAAATTTGAGATGTTATAGAATAGTATATATATTAAAAGATTGCTAAGTAATAAAATTATAAAATAGAATTTACGATAAGTAGTAAAGTAGACAAGGAATTAATGGAACATAGTAGTGTAAGCAACATAACAAGTTTAGTTTTAAAAGTTTATAATTTAGGTAATGTACTAAGAGCACCCTATACAGTTTATGATACAAGAATAGAAAACAAATATGTTAGTAAAGGTAAAAGATTAGATTTCATACAAGATCAATATATAGATGGTGGTAGAATGTTAAATCTTCTAGCACATGATACTCAATTATGGCTAAAAGAAATGGCTAAATGGAAAAATTCAATGGTATAAGATTATCTTAGACAAGGTTTTGACCATATAGTAGATGAAATGTTTAAATATTTAGAAATATACCTAGGTCCTATTGATAGAGTAGCATGAGAAAGATATAAAGAACAATTTCTTAAAAAATTCTAGAAACTTAGAAGTTGTAAAGCTAATCCATATAATTTTGTAAATATAATAGAAGAACTATTAATAGGTATGAGTCCAAATAGGGGAACAATAACATAGCAGCAAGATAGCATTAGAAAGCTAAAACAATTACAACTTAAGGATTAGATAAACGTTATATTGTTTTTAAGAGATTACTAGTATTATACAGAATTAGTAGGATGTTTCTTTGATAAAGTAATTATACAAAAATTAATGTTAAAATTACTAGGTCCTTTAGGTAAGAAAATAAAGGAAAGATGGGATAGTGAAATGGAAATGTCAAAAGATAGCCATGTATATAATATAGTTATAGACTTAAATTTATTGTAGATAGATTAGCAAAAAAATGTACATTCATATAGATACAAAAACAATTAAAAGGTGATTATTCTTTTTGTAAAAATATATACACATCTCAACAATATGAATATAAACAAAGGAAAAGAATACCTAAAAGAGATAATAGAAATAAAAGAAAGACAAAGAAATACTACCTTAGAAAAACATCAATGAGAAAGCCATTTCCTAATAAAGATAGACATATTAGAAAATTCAATAATAATAGAAATTATAAAAATAAAATAACTTGTTATATTTGTGGAGAAATAGGACATTAATGTGAAGACTATACAAAAAGAAATTCTTTACATAATAAAAATTCAATTTTGGTAGAATATATAAATAAAGATTTAGTAGAATTAAATAATGCAATAAGTGAGATGAAATTTATTTATATCATAGTAAGTTATGAAAATTAAGTAGAAAATTTAGATAGTGATGAGGAAAGTGTAAATTCATAAAATCAATTTCAAAGGTTAATTTAAAACAAGAAATTTTTTAATATATGGATAATAGTCTAAAATGCCAACATGATTGGCAAAAAAATAAAGGTAATTTTAACAAGCCATTTGCATATTGTAAAAAGTATCCTAATATGAATCTTAGATACTAGTGTTGCTCTTTTTATATAGAATATTGTAAATTTTGTATAGAAAGGACAATAATAGAAATTCAAGAAAGTCATGCATAAACTAAACCGTCTAATAGAATTCATCAAGATGAAGAAATTAAGAGATCAATAAAAGGAAGATTAAGAATTTTGGAAACAAGGGTAGATAAAATAGAAAATGTATTAGATAAACAACTAGCTATATTAGAGGACAAAATAAATAGGTATTAATAGGTATGAGAGTTCTTACAAAGGTTAGTATAGGAAAATGGTCAAGGTTAGTAGGTATTAATAGATACAAGATGTAGTAAAGTAACTATAGATAGTAAGATCATTCCTAAACAATTCGTGGAAGATACAGAACAGGAACTATCTAAACAAATGGATGGGAAAATGTTTTGTTATAATAAGTGTGTTAGAAACATTAAGGTAAAATTTAGAAAAAAATCACAAGAATATACGAAGGATTATGACTTAAGCTTAATGGATATTGAAATGGAAATGATGTGAACATATGAAGCATACGTGTTTAATGAACTCATGGCATTGATAGATGTTCTATCAATAATGCCAAATAAATAGACATATAAGTGTAATTTATCACAATAATATGGATACTCACAATTAATCATGTACACATATATGCATTCATAGACTTCTATAATTATACAAAATTCTAAGAATTATATTTATACAAATACATCAATAATGCCAAATAAATAGATATATAAGTGTAATTTCTCACAATTATATGGATACTCACAAGTAATAATGTACACATCTATGTATTTGTATACTTCTATAATTATATGAAATTCTAATAATTATATTTATATGATAAATATGCAAGAAGTACATTTAAAACTTATCCATACATATATAAAATACATTTAGAACTTATATATTTATGTATTTATATCAATAGATATATCTTTTCATATTGAGGAAAACCAATGACTACACATAATAGATTGCATACAAATGTATGTTTCATATAGACTCGATTGTGTATCTTGAATAATTTGGAAAAGCTTATTTTCACATATAAATATATTATATATATTTTTCAATGACGCATCTTAATTTACATGGAAAAGATAAATGGATGTACATATTTTGCATTATCTTCAAGAGAAAGTATATTTTTGTACATATACGTGTAACATATGTGAACTTATAAGTTGACCATTTTTGAGATAATACGTCTCTATATACGAGTATAAATTAATTATATAGTGTTATTAGTAATGACGATAATGTGTGTTTATACATATCAAAAGGAGTTAAATCTATACGTATATATGTGTATATATTTATTTATAGACATATACATAGTTGTTTTGTTATGTTATTATAGTTACAGAATTCAGGTCCTGTTAGTTTTTGGTATCAGAGCTAGAGTCTCTTAAAGAGACTATTCATTTTTCTTAATCTTTTTAAGAGGGGAGGAGGAGGTTAGTTATATATTTCCAAAAGATTTGTCAATTTCAAACAATACTTTACTTTAAATAGTTCGTGTTAACTTCCCTAGCTATGTTGTTAAGCCACAACTATAGTCTTAACAATAAATCCTATTGAGGTAAGGGTAGTGGGACCGTTGGTTAACAAGGTGTTCTCGCAATGATAAGTTAAAGAATCTATTAAGCAAATTATTAAGGAAATTAACAAATCAAAATGTATCTATTAAGATATACACTTTCCTCATCTAGTAATAGCTCTAAGAGAAGCTCATTCTCTGGAGACATTGACTTCAATATTTCAAATCAAGGTGCTCTTAATCAATCGAAAATTAAGATTTCTTAAATAGAATAAGAATTACACAATTGGTCAATTCCTAAAGACAAAACTAGAGAAATCTATGAAATAGGAAGTTTTAGTTTAAAACACAATTATGTGATCAAAGGAGTAGAGAAAACTATATCTCTATCAGGAAAACAAGAGGTTATCAAATTACTGTCTAAATTTGTTGTTTAAGAATATAGAAAGAAGTACAAATATTTACATATAAGTTTTATTCAACTTTTAGTAAAACCCCTGCATAGACTAAGCATAAATCACCTAATCCTAGTTTCATTAAGGGATGCAAAAAACGTTGATTTTTATAAAACAACCCTTTCTTTGTTCCAAACAAATTTACATAGTGGTTCTTGGTTTACTCAATGTTTTCCAAATTAGAGGAAGTATTTTCACTAAGGCCTAACATTTCTCAATCAAAACCCTTTCTTACTAAACGACTTGATAATGGAAGCATTATATATCTATACGATAAATATGCAAGAAGTACATTTAAAACTTATCCATTCATATTTAAAATACTTTTAGAACTTATATATTTATGTATTTATATAAATATATATATATATATCGTTTCATATTAAGGAAAACCAATGACTACATTTAATAGATTGCATACAAATGTATGTTTCATATAGACTTAATTGTATATGTTGAATAATTTAGAAAAACTTATCTCCACATATAAATATATTATATATATTTTTCAATTATGCATCTTAATTTACTTAGAAAAGAAAAATATATGTACATGTTTTGCATTATCTTCAAGAGAAAGCATGTTTTTATACATATATGTGTAACTTATGTAAACATATGAGTTGACCATTTTTGAGATAATACATCTCCATCTATGAGTATAAATTAATAGTATAGTGTTATTAGTAATGATGATAATGTATGTTTATACATATCAAAAGAAGTCAAATCTATATGTATATATGTGTATATATTTGATTATAAACGTATACATACTTTTTTTGCTATGTTATTATAGTTATAGGATTTGCTTTACCTAATTATGTGTAAAATGACCATATTTACGAATTATAACCTTAATAAAATTTTAATACATCATGTACATGTATCATAAGATGTCTTGTACCGTAGTTCAATATTCGAGTTATTGAAGTAAATATATTTCTTTCACGTTTTGCTTTATTTTAATCTTAAAATAACTGCTACAAGGTCTAATTTCTATAATATTTGTGTGAGATTTTTTTATTAAACAACTAAATAATAATAACAAAAAAGGAAAAATAGAATAGTATATCAATGAAAATATCTTTATAATCAAATATTTTGTAAAGTTGTATATTATAAACTGACCCCATATATTAATATATATAGGTATATATATTTTTTGTATATGCCATAAAGTCAACAAGTAAGTCCTTGTTGATATTTAAACTAGATCAAGGATTATTAGTATATGTAGATACTCAATTTTTACCCCATTTTATTTTATCAATAAGGTAAAGGGTCTTAAATTAGGGAAAATGCAAAAAAGATTAGAAAAATAAGAAAAAACCTATAAAATAAGAAATTTAGAAAAATACTAAAAAAAAAAAAAGTAGAAAATTTCAAGAAATAAAAAAATCAAGAAAATCAAAGAAAATAAAAAATAAGAAATTTAGAAAAATACAAAAAAAAAAGAAGATTTAAGAAAAGCCTAAAAAAAAAAGAAATTTAGAAAAAATCACAAAAATATAAAATTTTAAAAAATACAAAAAATAGAAAATTTAGAAAATAATAAATCTTTTAGATAGTTTAGTAGAATATAATTTTTAATTTAGATAAAACAAAGAAAGGGTTATTGGGCTTAAGCTTAAATTTGAATTTGAGCCATTATTGCACATATAAATAAAGAAAAACCAATAGCCCATCTAGATAAGCAATCAAATTTGATATTGCATATGACTTAAAGATCTTAGGTTCAATCAATGAAAGGTGCAAAATGCATCTTTTATTTTCTTTTCTCACTTTATTGTCACGTCACTAGCCATATCATTTACCAACTTACTTTTAAATATAGTAAGTATACTCTTATCTACGTTGGACACACTCCTACATGCGTAGCTTTGTATTTACCATCACATATTATGCCTTCTAAATATGGTAAGTACACTCTTATATACGTTGGTCACACTTCTACACATGTAGCTTTATATTTACCACCACATATTATGCAGGTTCACCTAACCCAAACATGAAAGAAAATCATATTGCATTAAATATTTTCCATCTTAACCTAACCATGATACCTATAAATAGGAGATTCCATTTTATTACAAACCATTGACTCATCATTCACAATCACTTAGATCCATTCATAATGTCACTCTCTCTCTCTACACAACCCCCTTTTCTAGGATTTGTGCGAACTTTAGCTTGGTTTAGCTCTACTTTGGCTTTAATTTGTGTTTTGTTTTCTGTATTTTGTTTTCATTGTTTTTATTTTATTTTGTAATATTGTACTTTTCCCTTTTCTTTTTGTTGTTGTTGTTGTTATTATTATTATTATAATTATATTCTATTTACAATTATAAAAAAAAAAAACGAAAAAGAAAAAAAAAAAGAGAAGAAAAAGAAAAGAAAAGGTCTAGTTTGTTCGGTTTACTTATTTTTATAAAAATAAGAAAAAAGTAAAACAAATGATAATGAAAAATAAAGATGTCCCTCTCACTTAGAAAAATCCTTTTTTTTTTTCAATAAAATAAATTAACCCTTTAGTCATGTTTTCCATAATTCAAACATCTTTTCTATGATTCAAATATCTTTTCTATGATTAGACATATTTTCTATCATTTAAGCTTCTTTTCTATATTTAGATATCTTTTTCATAGTTAAGGCTTCCTTTTTATAATCGAGCTTCTTTTCTATGATTTAGGTTTCTTTTTTATAATTAGATATGTTAGCCATAGCAATTGCATATTTCATGGAAAATTCAATTTAGGTATTTTAAAATTTTTCTTAAAAGTTTTATCACCTAAAATTTTATTTTCCAAATAAATAAAATAAATAGACCCTTTTTTTTCAAAAATTAGGATATTTTAGAATTTTTCCAAAAATAAAATCACTAAATTATAACCTTTTTCTTTTAGGTTTTATTCTTAAATAAAATAAAATAGCTAAGAGACATAAACTCGACTACTTTCCAAATTTAAAATCAACAAATCCACTAATATTTTCAGAATGAACTACGAAATTCTGATCTCGAATAAGGAGTACGTAAGCATTTATACGTAAGTATAAGGTAACTTAAAGTATGGAAATTTTCCTTTTCTATCTTTTGTAAATAATTGATTGCTTTATCTTATTAGAATTAAAACAAGTCACATGTAGATAGATTTTGAAAAGCAAAATTAAAATCGAAAAGTTAAAAAAGCAGTACCCATTAAGGGTTTAAAAAATTAGCCCTCAGATCTAAATATTTGGTTTTAAAAAATCGTTTTAACAAAATTAGTTTTATCGAAAGATTAATAGCTAAGTTATGATCAATCACTAAATTGGTTATAACTTAACTTTTTTTTCCCGACTACGATCGAGTGGTAACTCTAAACAATTTTCAAATTGAAAAACCGATTTTATTTAAACTTTAGTTGAAGGTCAGTATTAAATGAGTAGAGTTTAATACCAATTTTTTTAAAGAAGACTAATTTATATAAAACCAAGAAGAAAAAACTAGACTCGACGCTATGAGAACTATACGATGATATTAAGGAGTAAGAGTTGGTGCCAAAGCTTCGCTTAAGAATAGGAAATAGTATAAAATCTACATTGAAAGGGGATAGGTAAAATCAAAGCTAAAATTGGGAGAATTAGAAGACATGATAGAAGTTAAATTGAAAATAAATAAATATTAGAAGTAAAGTAAAAGGCAACACTCTGTGACTAAAGACTAAATCTCATAAAAAGAGTAACTTAATGCACTTATAATAATTTAAGTCATCTAGTACTTAATAAATGTTTGAATAAGAACTTAGAATCAATTGATAACATATATATGAAACAATTAACATTGAACAAATCACTCGATATAAAGGTATGCTTTAACACCTTCACATCGAATTCATGTTTGTAAAATTCATATGTAAGTTAAGCAAGATGTAAACAAACTATTAAAAATGGGTCATGACTAGGGCCTATGTAAATTACTTTAAACATATAACTTATTCTAGTAGCATGATTTTCTAAAATTCTTATTGTCTTATTATCTCTTAGGCGACTCAGTTGTTGAATTTGAGGTACATCAAGAATTGTACCAAGTGAGCAATTATGCTTAAGTAAGAGAGTTCTAATGATCTACTATATGTTTGCCACTTGATGCTTGTGTGTTGCTCATCGGTTAATATTAGTCGTCTATTGAATGACTTATTGTTTTATATGCTATCATTCGTGTGGTCACCAAAATAATCAGAGATATAAATTATTGGCCTAGATAACCAGATATATTTATCACATATGCTTGATCTTATAGGCATATAAGTTAGAGTATCCAAGCTTTGCCAATTTTTATAATTTGTTCACAAAACACTTTTTTGAAATGTTTTTTAGTGAGTAATGGTTTTATGAAACTTCGATATGGCTTGAAAAAAAGCGCCAGGCTTAAAAAAGCTAATTTTTTCTAAAATCTCTCATGAGTTTTCAAAAACTGCCTTTTTATAAAACCTTTGTACATGCTCTTAAGAAGCCATTGATGAAAATTTTGAGGCAAAGCAAATGAATCATTGTTAGATAATTAATGGTGGATGACCTAAGCTAGGGTTCACGTAATTTGGCCTTTATGGCATTATAGATTGGATATTAAACGGATGCTTGAGTCGAGGTCCATTCAATTTGGCCTTATGGTATTTGATAAGTTACACTAAAGGCAAACAAGGGTGACCATATCAAGGTGAGTCCAAGTTCGCAAAAAGCTTAAAAATGAGGATGGAAATGCACGAGAACAACGAAATAAACAAGTAAAACCTACAAACTTGTTCCAATGATAAGACGTACCAAGGAAAACTCTATAGACTCACAAAATTAGCTTAATATAATGCACAAGCAGCTCAATGAGGTCACTTGTCACCTAGGCTTACTTAAGGGTTAGGATAAGAGTAAGGTAAGAGAGTAAGCACACTTAGCTCGCCAAAAGAACAAGTAGTATATTCAATATTTGAGATATATTGCGGCTACATTTACAAGGATATTTATACCCGAAAAGTTAGGGTATTGTATCTAGAATGGAAATGACAAAAAAGCTTACTATCTAAAAAAAGTAATGTACAAGAAATAATAAAGGGTATAAATAAAAAATCAAAGAAATTAGTGATTGGTGCAACAAATTCTTTCATGTAGGGGCTAGACATGTGGAGGATAGTCATTGGGGCACTTTTGGCAGAAATAAACAAAGTTATATTATCATGAACCTAAGGGGAGCCTAGTAAGATTGCCTAAAATTTTCATATCACTTCTGCACTCATAATATGGAAATCGTCTTGTAAGACTCTAAATTATTAGTTACTAATGTTTTCAATTTTTAATTAATTATCTTACTATAAAATTTAAGTGACTATGGACATCCAATATTCTACAGTCTACCAGAACCATAGAGAATCAGTATCTCCTATCATATGCTAAAATAAGGTAAAACAACTTAATAATCTACAAGAAATATTATATAATATATAATCTTATATAAATATTTTCTACATCAATTGGTTCTATACCAACTATATACATTTCAATCAATTCTAACATTAACAAACCTATTTTCGATTTGTACTCTACTCTCATGATTTTCCTGATCCTTACTTAAAGAAACCTACAAAAGAAACTATAAGGAAATGAGCAAACCATTGCTCAGTTAGTTTGTTTCTCGCTATTACCTTTCAAATAAGTTATCAATCATTATTAGTACCTATCTACATATGAAATGAATGCAAACGCGATGAATACTAGCAACACATCCATAGTAGTCCGAAACTATGAAAGGTGTAAATTTACATTGTCTACACGTTGATTTTTCCTCCATAATTACCCACAAGGAGTACCTCACCTTAATTGCATGAGGCTACCTAGGGGTACGGTCCCAGCAGACGATACTAAACTATTACCCTAGTTTGAGAAACAACAAGCAATATAGGTAGACCTTAACTAAGGCCATCTACCAAATATATCTATGGCCCCTTGAGCATAAATATGCGAATCCTCTCGCAATAAATTGGAGCTATTATGCTAGCTTTGCTTTAAGGATAAAACATTATTTACAGGCACTATGAGCCTTCATAAAAATCATAAAAAATTTAGTTAAGATTAGAAAAAAGTTTTTCAAAAATACTTTTCTAAAAAGTCTATAAAGCTAACATTCTCCATTAGTATACTAATTGGGTCACAAACATGCGACGTGTATAAGTAGTTATTTTAGTCAAATAGTTATATTTACCAGTTTAAAAAAGTTATCACATGAATGATAGTATACAAAGCAATCAGTCATTCAATCAAATAATCAGTATCAACCAACAAGTAGCACACAAATAACAAACAGCAAGCAGATAGTACATCATAAGAATTCCTTCACCTAGGTTAATACTTACTCTCCTAGCTTTTGAGAATTTCAAAACTCGATAATCGAATACCTAAAAAATAAGAAAGCTTATAAGTGTTCTGAAAAACTAAGTTTCTTAGTTAACTAAATATTTATCATTATTTGTCTAATTTTTCACTATGACCCAAGTATAGTACAAACGTAATTTAACTTAAATCTTTTAACTATTTTACTTGGTTTATCATATTTTTAATCGTGTACAACTTTTTCATTTTAACTTTAATTTTTATTAACTTATAATTGATTTTTACTTTATCAGACATACTTTTATGTTGCGAGTCTGTTTTGGATGTTATAACTTGTATTTTTTATTATGATGTAAAAATATTACGAATTTTACTATTTTGATATAAATAATTATAATTTACTATTTTCAACTTTTCTTCGCCTATTTATGAGTTAATAAATATCTAAGACTTATATTTTGAAATTTTCTTATTTTTGAGTTTATTTAATTATAATTTATGTATTTTGCTATTTTTAAGGTATAGGACTTATTTAATTCATTTTTACTATTTTAATCATTTTCCCATTAATTAATTATTTTATTATTATTTTTAACTACGAATTTAATTAAAATTTATTATATGCTGAGGTGGTAGCAAAGGAAAATATCACGTGATATTTCCACAATTTTTGTATAATTTCAATATTTTTCCTATTTTGTATATTTTTATGTGTTATGTATATAATTATATTTATTATTATATTTTATTACATTGGGTAAATTAATTGTTTTCCCCTTTTCCTAAATTTTGCGGTATATATTCTTATATATATATATATTACTTTACTTTATTTATTAAACTATTATTATGGTATATTATGTATGTATTATTTAAGTATAACCATATTTGGATTTATACTATACTATTAATATACCTATTTTATACATACGTGTATACTTGTGAAATATGATAATATATTTATAAATATATTACATATAC
>JAMXBB010000007.1:57952485-58022972 GCA_024138015.1 Lumnitzera littorea | reverse complement strand
AAAATAAATTTGTGAATTTTTCTTTTCTAAACGTCTCATTTTGACTCCCTTAATCTTCTATTTTTTAACAAGTGATAGGAGTTTGCAACTACTTTGTTATTCTTTAGCTTTGGACATGCGAACTAGATATGAATCTCTTTAACATGAGCATTTGTTGAACACATGAAATGAAATGAACATGACAATTGGAGTTAAACATGTGAATGAACATCACCTCTTTAGCATGAACACTTATGAGCTAAACATGTGAAATGAACATAACCTCTTATTGGCATGAACGCTTGTGAGTTAAACATGTGAAATGAGCATTATCGCCTTGACATGAGCACTTATGAGATGAACATGTAAATTAAACATGATACTTTTGACATGTGAATTGAACAAGAGCGTTGACATGTGAGTTGATCATAAATCTTGATGCATAAGTTGAACATGAGTCTCGTTATGTAAGTTGAGCATAAGCCTCGAACATGATGTGAATATGTAAACCCCGCAATTTAGTCTTTTGAGTATAGAATCGAATTTGTATACTGTAAAAGCTTTCTTTAAGTTAATCGATCCAATAAGTGTAAAATCAATTAAAATTTTAAATTTGAAACTCAAAACAAGTAAGAAAAACCTTCATGTGTTAATTAAAACTGTAATCACATACGAAAACTTTAAACCCTAAATATGTGTAACTATAAGAGATTAACCTTGAACTTGATAAAAACCTTTATCGCATATGAAAACCCTAAATTCTATATGTGTATAAATACTAAAAATCGAACCCAATTATGATTAAAACCTTAAGACTCAAACTTTTAGCTTATAAATGTATTAATTTGCCATAAGAGCAATAAAATCTTAATTAAGCCTGATAATTAAACAAAACACCAAATCGTGTGAAATTGTTAACAAACGATTAAAGATAACTTTTAAACTCTTATAAACATAAAAATACTAGATTAATTCATTAAAAATTATAATATTATTTTATAATAAATATTAACCTTATATTTATATAGATAAATTAGTATTATGTTAATTTAGACATTTATTGGTTATGTAGATAATATATAGTAAATATTAATAACATGATTTATAATTTAATTTGAAATTATATTATTTAATATTCTAAATATTATTTATAAGATTGGAAATGTGTAAGGAAATTTTAATATATGTTTATTAATTTTTTATAATTAATTTTCTGTTTTTCCTCTTACTTTATCTTTTTCTCTATTTTCTTTTCATTTCCAAATTATTTATATATAATACATAAAATATTCAAGAAGTTGACCAAGTCAACATATCTTTATCAACTGCATTAAATTCCTTATCTAATGCATTTAATTTTCCTTATCTCTTCTTTTTCTTTTCTTTTTCTTCTCATTTCCCCTTTATGCTGTAAGCTTCATTCAATTTCTAGAGCTCTCTAAATCCTTCCATTTTCTATCCATTAATTATTACAAATAAAAGCTAATTTTCCTTCCATTTACCAACAAACACACATACATATCTTCACCGTCTTCTTTCCTCATTTCTGCTCCATTTTCTTTATCTACTTCTCTACTTCCAACCAAACTATTAAACTACCTAATTTTCAATATTAAAAGAAGGGATTAGGAGGAGGATTCTTCATCAAATCACACATCAACAAAGTAACCATCTGTCCCTTACTTAATATTAGTATTAGTATTAGTCCTTTATGAAAGAGTATGTATTGTAATATATTTTGTACCATCTTATTTTGATATATCTTACATGTATTTTAGTATAAAGATTTAGAGGTTATATGCAATTATTTTATCTTTAGATGTATGATTTATTTCTTTTGAGGGTGTTGTACATATGAATATACATATGGTATTATACGTCTAGTGTAGATATAAATATATGCATGTTCTTATTTTACTTAGAAACATGAGTACATGAGTAAATATATATATATATACGGTTTGGATGTATATGTATGTGAATATAGGAATATATAGTATGTACATAAACACCTATATAAGTGCACAAAATACTTAAAATATGTATATGTATATATATAGATATATGTGTAGAACAGATTATATGTATGTACATGTATAGGTCTTGTATATTAAAATTTCTTTAAAATATACTAAGAAAATATAAAAATATGTATAAAAATACACATATAAAAGTATGTGTAAACTTAGGTATAAATACATATACATATATACGTACATGTACATAAATACATATAGTAAAAGCATAGTACATGTATAAATACATGTACATATGTATGCTTATATGTATAGATATACATGTACAAATAAATTAATACATAAGTACTTATATATAATTATACATATACAATGTATACTTATATATGTATAGATATAACTATGTTAAGTATAAGTCTAAGAGTATATAATAAGTTACTAAATAAAAGTACAAATAATAAAATATCAAATATAAAAAATTAATTAAGAATACATGTATGTATATAAATACATAAGTACTTATATATAATTATACATATACAATGTATACTTATTTAATATTATATAATAAAATATATACAAAAATATAATGGGCTAAAACTTATTATACATAATTAAGGCTCATAATCTATTAATTAATTAAATATACTAACATATAAATATAAATAATAATAATATAAAATTTAAGAAATATAAAAATAAGGAAAAAATCAACAAATTGTCACGTAAACAAGTGGTAGTGTGCCACATCAGCGATTTATCTAAACGATGTAATTAAATCGAAAATTTCAACATAATTAAAAAACAATGATAATTAATTAATTAGAAAAAAATTATAATAATAACAAAATTAGTATAAGTGGTATATTGAACTTAAATATGAAAAAATAATAAAATTTATGTAAATCAGATTTAAACATAAAATATTATAAGAATATAAAATTTGGAAATCAATTAAATCATAAAATAATAAAGAAAAACTTAAAGTTGATGAATAAAATTATTCAAATTAAAATAACTAAATTTGTGACACTTAAGACCCATAATGAAAAACGCGAATCTCAACGTTGAAAACAAATCTCGCTACATGAATATATGCTCAAAAACGATAAAAATCAAGTATAAGTTTATAAGTAACAAAGTTAGAATAAAAAAGCTATATGTGATTTAGAATTTAGGGGAAACCGAAGGATACAAGTAAATGGATTACAGTATTTAATTGATAAGATCATATAAATAAATAATTAGGATAAAACCTTAACCAATAAAGAAATCTAAATACAATTTTTTATAAATTTACATATATAGATTCTTATAGGAAGAAATCAATGAACACATATAAAATATGAATAAGACATAACTACAAGATCAAAAGATTCTTTCAAACGTCAAAATGTTAAATATATGCACATGTACTTAAAAGTCAAAACATTCTAAAGAAGATATACTATTATATGTAATAATAATATATATGTTAATAAGAAACAGTAATAATAACGACAACTAATAATGATGATGATGATGATGATAACAATAAGATAAAATCATACAAATAGAAGAAACGAATTGAATATGAGTATACATACATGTACAGTATAATCTTAAAATAATATTACAATATCATTGAGTTAAAGTTTTAATTATGTAAATATACGATTTCAATATTTCCACCCAACTTTATTACTTTATCTAACTTATCCTACTATACATGGGAATCACAATTAAATTATAATATAACAATGTGCTAATATAAAACTTATGAAAAGTGGAAAAATCCAAACTCGTATAACATTTACTAAATTATATATTATTACTTATATAATAAAATAATATTTCCCAATGATCATCATAAATATAAACCATTGTTTATACCATACTTAAGTCACAATAGGAAAATAGACAAACTACCATAAGTATATAGTTAATGGAGGAGCCTAGCTTTTTAGAATACTTATAAGTCCTATTATATTTTAGATACTCAATTATTAAGTACGAAAAACCCCAAAGACTTAAAGAATGAGCAATAATCCAAGTGAGAGAATTCTAATAACTTATTATCTACTTGTGCATGTTATTTGCGCGATGTTTTGCTAGTTGTTATTGCCTGTATGTCTGAATGACTATTTTACTTATTTATTATTATCTGTATGATTACCTTCTTAAACCGGTAAATATAAATATCTAACCAAAATAATCGGTTATATTTGTTGTATGTCTATAACTTAACTAATGTATTGATGAAGAGTGCTAACTTTGAAAATTTTCAAGAGAAGTATTTTCTAGAAATGTTTTTCTAATCTTAAACATATTGTTTTACGATATCTATAAGGGCTTGTAATGCTCATAAATTATATTTTTATTGTTAAGGCAAAGCTAGCACGGGATTTCCAATTGATAGCAAAAGGATTAGCTTTACTGTGTCCGTGAGGCCTTGGATATATTTTAATTGCTAAAGAACTCGCATATTTATACTCGTAGAGCCTTAGATATATGTTGATAGCAAGAGGACTCGCTTAGTTGTGCTCAAGAGACCTTGAATGGTGGATGGCCCTAGTTGAGGTCCACCTATTTAGATTGGTATTTCTCTCTCGACTAAAGTAATAGTCAAGTATTGTTTGGAGGGATGATGCCCCTAGGTAATCTCATGCGGCTAAGGTAAGGTACCTCGTATGGGTAAGTACGAGGCATAATCGAAGTGTAAACAATGTAATTCTATACCTTCCATAGTTTCAGATTCCTATGGATGTGTTGCTTACATTCATTTCATATGTAGATAGTTTATATGTGTGCTAATAATGTTTAATAACTTGCTTGAATGATAGTAGTAAGAAACAAACTCATTAAGCTATGGTTTGCTCATTCCCCTATAGTTTCTTTTACAGGTTTAATTAAGCTAGGATTAGGACAAATTCCAAGTGCTGAGTGCAAATTGGAGATAAGTTTGATAATGATAGAGTCAATAGATAAGTGTGTAGCTAGTACAAAAATAACTTTTGTAGAAAATATTTATGTATCAAGTATTTATATAATTTGGTATTTCTTGCAAAATTACAAGGTTGATTTATCCTGTCTTATTGTTTGTTAGGGAATACTGATTCTTTGCGATCCTTTGGAGCTATCGAATATCGAATATCCATAGTTATTTATAATTTACAGTAAGTTAATTAATTAAAAATCAGAAACTTTAGTGATTAATTATTTAGAGTTTTATAATTTCTGACTTGCAAGGCGGTTTTCATATTATGGATACATACATGATATGAAAATTTTAGGTAATCCTACTAGGCCCCATTTAAGGTCTTGACATAATACAAACATGACGTAAATCTTAAACATGAGCTTTGAAGATGACACGACGTGAGCCTCAAAAGCCATGAACATGACTTGACGTAAGCCTTAAACACGAAACACATATATATTATGCCCAACCCACATAAGTGGATGTTGTATTCATTGAATACACTTCATTTTACTAAATCTCTTACTTTCCTCTATTTTTGTAGGTAATCACTTCTTTATTCTCCCTTAAATGGTAGTGACTGTGCATAGATGTTGCTACTACTCTTAAGAATCAAGAGGATGTGGCATGGCATTGTATATGAATGGTTCTATGTAGTGAATAATTTCAATAATTTTATCCTTCATATCGAGCAAAGGAAACATTACAAACCAACATAGTGTATTGAATGTTAGGAGCATACGTAGTTTAAGTGTTGTACATGCTCATATAGCCTTGTATACACATACACATCAAGCATCACAAGTATGCGTACATCAAGCTTTGCAAGCATACACATTTCAAGCCTCATGCATACTGTAGTTGTACATAAGGAGTGTTGTATGAAGTAAGTGTTATGGGTGACAATCATTGCAATGCAAAACTAGTCATTTATAATTTTCTACCCCCAGTTACTAACATGTAAAGAAGGAATGAGTTAACAAGGCACCTCGCTCCTTCATGATATTATGAAATACTAAGATGTCATGTAGTCTTTTGATTTTTGAGAATCATGCCCCAAAGAAGTACATTAGCGTAACTTCATGATAGCATTATCTACATAAGACAAGTATGTAGCCAACCATTTGTAGTAGTAGGTGTTATTGCAATCTTCTTGATCACACCAATGGAACTCTTATATTTTCTTATACATACAAGTTACAATGAAACATGTAGAATTAATAATTATAAAGTTCATTTACTAATATTTTGTGTTCTTGTATTTTCTTGACACTTTTGTTTGCTTTTATGAAAGTGTCTTGTTGTTGCTCACTTGGGAGCAATAACTCTTTACTCAGTAGTAGCGTGCTAAAAAATAATGTAGTAAGATTTCGTTGATCCCCTTAATAACTAATAATGTCTTGATAGATAATGAGAAATATATATTGACTTAGTGGTATCATGACTAAGGATAATGCATCATCCATTGCTAAAAAAGGCATTGATGTGAGCCAGAGCATACTTTGTTCTTAAAGACTTCAAGTGCTTAGGAGTAATGTATTGACTAAGCAACGATATTGTCTAGTACAAAGTAGTAAGATTACCTTATTATCTCTTCTTTTTTGCTTTTTAACCACACCATATGGTAGGGAACAAAGGCTCAAAGTGTTAAGTGACATGAACATTAGATTTCTAGATTGACTTAACTTCGATACTGCTTAGACTCAATGATCTAAGGAGTCTCTTATAAAATAGATACAATTGTGAGATTGCTTAAACTCAGTGATATAAGGGATCTATTGCGCTAACTCTGAAACTATTAAGAGTCAAGGATCTAAGGTGCCTCTCATAAAATAGACATAATTGTAAGACTTGATTACCTAAGGGATCTCATATGTCACCCTACATATTGATGTAAGACTTTAGCTTACTAACAATAATATATAAAAGATCCCTTTCGAGAGGCATTCAATCATGCATATGTAGCGATAGTGGCATTAATTACCTAAGATCAAGAATTCTTTCTCATTACTCAAGGGGGTATTTCTCGTTACTTGACATGGCCTACCAAGGTATTATTTAGGATTAAATTTAAATATGTAAAGTATTTATCAATAGGATTGTCTCCACTACTTGATGGCAAGAAATATTGTAATTAGTTAGCATGATAGTTGTACATGATTGTCATGGTGTGCACTTGGGAGGTAGTGCTCTTACTATACTACAATATCACAGGCCAAGTTCATCATCATGTGCTTAGGAGATGAGGCTCTTACCAGCCAACAACAATGTGTAGATTATATGTTATTTTTGTCATCATCCCCTTTTGATCAATCAAGGGGTTTAGTTGCCTCCATGAAGACATAAGTTGTTATGTGAAATTAACTTTACGTACTAAGGAGACTAGTTTCTTACTTTGCAATGATAATGGCAATAAAGGATTACAAATAAACACAATCATGTTCTTATAAGATAATATTAGTGACGAAGAAAGAAACTTCTTTAATCAATAAGAAGGGGTGACTGCTTCATTTACATGTGATGAGAGAAGAAGAAAGAAAACTACTAAAGTTTTTTTCTACTATCAATACTTTTCATTTCTTTTTAACTTATAAAGTGCCTTTGATAACATTCAATTAGCCTAAATATTTTAGAATGATTTTATACGATTTTTTATATTAATTGAGTTAATTTTATAGCGATTCAAAGCCTAATTCATTTATATTTCATTTTTAGGGATTTTAGATGCATCCAATGAATTTCTAAGGTGTTTTATATAGTTTTGGTACTTAATTAGAGAAGAGCATTGATCAAAGAATTGAAATGAAGGAATTTGAAGCAAGGAATGAATTCTAGAGAGGACTACGGGAGAAAAACCATGGCCATGTTCTTTGGTTGTAGACCTCTCATCATTAATTTCCATCAAATTTGAAGATTTTAGATAAACTGTAAGACCACTCCGTAACTCTGTGATTGTGATCCTAGGTCGTGATGAACTATAATTTATGAATATTTTATTTTTGACAATTTTTCTATGTAAATCGAGGTCTAGTTCTTACAAATAGATGTCTAATTTTAGGTTTACAAAGAAAGCTTCTTTAGAGAAGAATCGATAGGGTAAAATAGCAGGGGTTTCTCCATTTCCTCATTATTTTTCTTTTATTATATTGTTATTACAATATATCATAGTAAATTGTTATTGAACCTTAGCTTCTGTTTTGACTCTCGATATTTTTATCAATGTTCATTATTTCAATCTATGATATTTGCATATTGTAATCTAATAGCATTGTTTTATATTGTTATTTAATTCCATTTTACCTATGATTGAGTTATTGCATAAGTCTGCTATATAGTTTGTAAGTTCCTATAATATGATTAACTGATATAATTAGACAAAACTGACTAACTGAAATGTTTAGTAGTTTAGTTTTTCCTGATTAGGGCAACTTAATAATGATATTCAAGGGTTTAATGCACTAGTGAGATACTCTATTGTAGAAGCAATTCGAGTAAATTACACTTAAGATTAGGAATTAATTAGAGACACGAGTCTGATTAGTTCATAATAAGAATCTCCATGGTCTAATATCACAATTGAGATTGAAATAAATCACTTAGAAGGAGGTAGTAAGATTTACTAAGGATTACACTTCTTCTTTATTCTAATTAATTCTATTATTATTTCTATACTTTAATTATTATTGTTTTAGTCTTTCATCTTTATATTTTATTATTGTTCTTTATTCCATTAATTATTCAATTACATTCTTAATTATAAAAGTTAGATAACTGGAAGATTATAGGGAAAACATTGCCAAATAATTAAATTTTTCTAACATTTGTGATTCCTCATATGATTGATACTCACACTCAAATTCAATTCTATACTATAACTTGACTAGATACACTTTCCTAATACGATGCCCTATAGATCGTAATATCAATTTTTTGGTGCTGTTATCGAGAAGGCAATAGAGTAAACTAATTAGGATATTAGCAAAAACCTTAACTTTCCAATTATTTTAACATGTTTGTAATAAATACTTCCTTTAGTTTATTTTGATGATTTTCTTTATTAACTTGTTTATAGTTTTTGAGTTATCTAAAAATTGAAAGAACTTCTTACCAACTTCTTGGAAGAGTCCATGAAGCTGTTGATCCTGTTAATCAAAATTCACCACTCTAACTTAAGGAAGAATCAATAGAAGATTTGAAGAGGAACAAGAACTTGAAAACATTGCAATGAACAATGATGAAGCCAACAAAATCCTAACGGAATTCACTATGGCTAAGGCAACTAGAGCAGAATCTTGTATCATTAAACTAACAATATAAGTGACAAATTTCCAAATCCAGCTAAACGTGATGTAAATGGTACAGCATTCATCCAATTTAATGGATTGGCTGATGAAGATCCCAATAACCATATTTCAAGCTTTTTAGAGATATATGACACATTCAAAATCAATAGTATTAGAAACGATGATGTAACATTCAAGCTATTCCATTTTCCTTAACAAGTAAGGCTAAGCAATGACTCAATTCACTTCTTAAAGGATCCATCATAACTTAGGAAGATTTGGTTGAAAAGTTTTTAAGGAAATATTTTTCCACCTATTAGGATGGTAAAATTTATGAATGATATTGCTTCTTATGCCAAATTGATGTCAAGATTCTCTATGACACCTAGGAGAGATTTAAGGAATTGTTGAGGCGATGCCTACATCTTGGGTTGCCTTTGTAGATGCAAGTCCATACATTTCATAATGGGCTCAATTATCCTATTTGACAAATGATTGATATTGTTGTTAAAGGCACTTTGAGTGCTAAGACACCAAATGAACCCTAAAGGCTGGTCAATGGCATGACCATGAATAACCTAAAGTGAGATAATGTGAGATCCAAGGTGAAGGTGATCAAAAAATTTGAGGTAGATTCAGTTATTGCATTGATAACTCAAGTTGAGAGCTTAAGTAAGAAAATTGAAGGTTTAATGAAGTAAGTGAATATAGTATAGGATGAACAATTGGCCGAGGTGGAGAATGTTAATTTTATTGCTAACAGAGTTAAAAAAAAAATCCTTCCATCAACACTTACAATCTGTTAGAGAAATCACTCGAATTTCTCCTAGTGAGGTTGGTAGTAACAAAGAATGGAAATGTGCAACCTCAAAACAAGACTCTTAATGTGGAAGAATTGCTAAATAGGTTCATGCAAAGCTCAGATGTCCATTTCTAAGCTATAGAAGTAGCACTTAGAAACATCGAAGCATCCCTTAGAAATCTAAAGTGGCCAGAACCATCTTGAAGAGGCAGCAAGGAAGCTTACTTGGAAACATTGAACTGAACCTCAAACTAGTAATTTGTAACTAAATTAAGGGAAGGACTCAACCGTCGAGCTAACAACATTAAACAACAACACTCTTAAGAGGTAGCTTAAGTTTGATTTCCATTAAGTTGTTATTTTGTTTATTGTTGTTTTATTTTTTTAGACAATTTGAGTATCAAGTTGTTTGAAGTATAGTTAATATTTTCCCCTACATTGAACACTTTGATTATATCAAAATAATTATTGGAATCTCTTTTATGCAATGGTAATTGAATAAAGTTTGTCATCCAATTGAGTTGTTCTTTAACTTAATTTTGAGTTTCAATTCACTTTATTTTTTAAATTTCGAAGTAATTTTAGGAAACAAATAAAGGGAAATCAATAAAATTCAGATCCAAAAGTCAAAGGAGAACATGGCCAAGGTCTACACCTATAGACTTGCCCGTGATCCTTTCGTAACTAAATTTGAAAGAAGTGTAAAAATTAAAGATGAGAGAACCACAGCTAGGAACATGTACGTGATCCTTACCTATGGTCATGCCCAAATCAAGAAAATATGAAACAAGACCGTAGTCGTGCTATGAATTTAAATCTATGGGTAAAGTCTTTCTTTTTCATTTTGCACTCAACTTCTCTTTCTAAAACTTCATTCTTTTCCACTTTCTCTCACTATAAGATCACCCAAACTCCATAATCCTTGCATATTCAACTTATGCACAAATAAATCAAGAATCATACCGAGATATCAGCCTGTTGCTTGAAAGAGCACTTCTGACTCTAGTTTTACCCACCTGTTATTAAACTTTAAGCAGTCTTGGCAAAGAAAGCAATATGCAAGACTTGCTAAGAAGGAGTTTAGATCGAATGCCATTATTAGTTGGAAGGCATTAGCTCGAGCAGGCTATGATGCTTAAGGAAGGGAGTATTTAGAGCTTGGTGGATGGGATCAACTCTTAACCATCAATGAGTTGACCTATAAGGAATCGATCTTGGAATTCTTAAGTACTCTAACATTAGTAACTGATACAATAGAAAATGGGACCTAGAATACCATGTATTTTTGATGCAATAGTTAGAGTGTAACCATACCCTTTGACAGGATACTGGTTGTAAAGGGGATATACGCTATGAGCTTTATGCGAATTAAAGAGTATAGGAATTTGCCTTATAAGCTACCTAAGGGTATGAGTGATCCCCAAGTGTAGGTAAGGTTCAGTTATGGAGGTTCTGTATATAATCTATGGAAGTCGAAGGCTTCCAAGTTAAGAGATCCTACACTTAGGATCATTCACTATGTATCGACCAAGAGCATCATAGGAAGGAGGTATAGCAGTAAGGTGGTGAATAAACGGATATATTGTATTTATAGAGTATAGCACAATGCTGGATAAACTTAGGCATCCGTATGGCTTTCTTCTATAAAAGTTAAGCTATTGAAGGATGAGCTGACCATATTTTTGTAGGTACTTTCATCATAAGGCTTCTAAAAACACCCTCATATTTCAGGACCTTCTACGCATGCAAGTGCTTGATCCCCCTTCCCCAATTAGCTTTAAATCAATCCAGGCTATGAAGGTTCCTATGCCACCACAAGACCTACTATCCAAGTCATTTGAGGAAGTGACATCCTCTTCATTCCAACAATAGCCTAAATCATCTTCAGTGATAAGGAAGATCAAGATGATAGTTTGGAAATTGCTGAAAAGGCGGAAACTTTAGAGCACTAGGTCTAGTAGATTGAGGCAAAGGTTGACGTGCTTGTAACCCACCATAGAATCATAACATCAGCATCACCACCACTATTAGCTCTAGACTTCAATGAAAAGACAGAGAAGATAGTTCAAGGAGAAAGTCAAGAGGAAAAAGGTAAAGATATGGAAGAGGATGATGATTGATCTCCTTCTATTTTTACTTTCTTGAAAGACTCCATTATTTTTCATTTTTCATTTGGATGACTATAACTAATTAACTATTTACCATTGTTTTTCTTTTAGGATAACCATTTAACTTTACAATGTTTGTTAAGTTCTACTAGGCTAATTTAATGATACTTGAATTTGTAGACTTATTATCATGTTGTTTTGTTTTGTTAACTTCTTTTTCATTTTATAGTTAGTTTATTTTATCTATTATAAAGGAAACTTCAAGCTTAATTAGATTGAATGGAACTCAAGATTTTAGACTTTGAAAATTTTCAAGATCAATGTCAAAAACCTAAGAAGTCCTAGTTTCTTTTCATCTTTCCTCTTTCTCCCAATTTATTGTTTTTTTGTATTGCCATGATAATGTACATCGAGGACAATGTACAATTTAAGTTTGAAGAGCTAATCCTACTAATGTTATCATAAATCGGGTTGATGCAATTAGGGACAAATAGGATATGTATTTTAATGAGTTGAATTGATTGAAATACCCTTAAGCTTTTGAGCTTTTGAAATAGAGACTTTAGAAATTTACATCCTTATATGCATATAAGTAAGCAAATTTTTTTTCAAAATTTGCCTACATTTCCACTGTAACCTTAGTTCACTTTGCTGAATTTAAACAATTAAATGCCCATGATTCAGAGTTTCCTATTGCTTAAGCTTAAACTTTGACCCCAGATTAAGATAAATATTGATAGGTTAAGGATTAGTTATAAGAGAAATAAGAAAAGAATTACTAAAAAACAATTGGCATGGACCAATATCTATTCCTCAAAAGAGTAAGATTCCTTTTCGTTACCAATTGCAAATACGAAACTAAATAAAAATTGTCAAGGATCAACCTTAGTCCCTCAAAAGAGTGAGGTACTTTCCTGCTAACAATACAGAAAAAAATAAATAAAAGAGCTAAATTAGTAAGGATCGACCTTAATCCCTTACAAGAGTGAAATTTTTTTTCTAATGCTAATAAACTTCAATAAAGGAATTAATTTGAAGTAAAAAGCCTCCTAATAAAAATTGGACGAAGTAAAGAAGTGATTAAAGGATGAGTTGATGTAATATACATCCAGTCTAAATTTTCGCAATAAAACTAGTTAAGGGAAGATACCTCTCATCTTAAGTTAGAGTAGTGAAATTTTTATAACATTTTCTTAACTTGTTAAGTTTGTCTTGATCTCTAGTTTAGTTTTTATTTAAGTGATCATGCTAACTTTAAATTATCAAGATTGATTGTTGAAATTTAGTAGTTCTTGAAAGTGTTCTTATTCAAGTGTTCTAAGGGCATTATCAAGACAAGGAAAAGGGGTAATTTCAGAGAAAATTGCAAAGCTCCTTAATTCGAGGGTATACTTTTCTAAAGGAAATTTTTGGTGATCTTGCCCTTAATATATCATTACTTTGATATTTCGATTATTTTGCTTAATGAAAAGCAAAAATTTAAGGGTAAGGGAATTTAATAATGCTTGATTATCATAGATATTTTGGGATGATTTTATATATCAATCAAGTTAATTTTATAGCAATTTAGAGCCTAAATCATTTATATTTCATTTTCAGGGATTTTGGAAGCATTCGATGAATTTTCAAAGAATTTTATTAAGTTTTGGGGCTTAATTGGAGAAGAGCATTGATTAAGGAATTGAAATGAAGGAATTTGAAGTAAAGAATGAAGTTCAAAGAGGACTACAAGAGAAGATCATGGCCGTAGACCTCTTGTCATTAATTTACATCAAATTTGAAGATTTTAGACCAAATGCAAGACCACATCCCAACTTCACAGTTGTGATCCTAGGGCATGGTGATTTTATAATTTAGAATCTTCTATTTTTGATAAGTTTTATATATAAATCTAGGTCTAGTTCTTATAAATAGATGTTTAGGTTTAGGTTTATAGAGAGAGCCCCTATAGAGAAGACTCGGTAGGGTAAAATAACAGAGGTTTCTCCATTTTCTCATTATTTTTCTTTTATTATATTTTTATTTTAATCTTTCTTAGAAAATTGTTATTGAACCTTAGCTTGTATTATGACTCTCGATTTTTTTTCAACATCCATTATTTTAGTCTATGATATTTGCACTTTGCAATTTAATTGCATTATTTTATATTGTTCTTTAATTTAATTTTACAGGTGATTTAGTTACTACATGAGTCTATTATAAAGTTCGCAAATTCCTATAGTAGTTTAGTTTTTCCAGATTAGGGTAACCTAATAGTGAGATTCAAGGGTTTAATGCAATAGTGAAATACTCTATCACAAAAACGATTCAAGTAAGGTATACTCAGGATTATGAATTAATTTATAATGTGAGTCTGATTAGTTCATAATATGAATCTTTACATTCCAATATTTCAATTGAGATTGAAATAAGTCACTTAAAACTAGGTAGTAAATAATGCACGATTTACTAAGGATTATGCTTCTTCTTTATCTTAATTAATTCTGTCATTATTTCTATACTTTAATTATTATTATTCTTAAACATCCCTTGTTGGGGATTGCAACTAACTCTATGGCTTTTACCTACCCAACCCTATACCTTAATGGCTTGACTTACTTGCCTTCTTTCCCATTTTATAAAAAATGGATGGAAGAGAATGCTTAGTGGAAAAGGAGTAGAAGGAAGGGGCTGTAAAAAAACTCCCAGCAAGAAGATAAACAATCGACAATATGGGCGAAGGGAATAAAGTAGATGCCTTTAGCACTTGAAATGCGTCTTGCATCTTTATATTTTATTATTATTCTTTATTCCATTAATTATTCAATTATATTCTTAATTGTAAAAGTTAGACAATTAGGAGATTATAAGGAAAACATTGCTAAATAATTAGGTTTTACTCATAATTATGGTTCCTCATAAGATTGACACTTGGACTCAAATATGATTTTATATTATAACCAGGTTAGGTATACTTACTTAATACCATACCCTGCACATTGCACTATCAGCCTTCGAGTTCCATAATATTATTGGTTTGCTTGCATTTCCTCACACCCTTATGACAAATGTACATCCTTTTTTCTATTGAATGTTTGATCATAAGCTTTTTCTCCTATAGGTAACAGTGCATTAGGAGGTTTCTTTATAAATATCCCCTCTTCATTCTCATTGAAGAAGGCTGCTTTAACAAGGTGTAGCTCATTGTATGTAAATGGATCCTATCAAGCCTAGTTTTTTACCTTCCCGGTTCTTTAAAAATTAAGTTTCCTTTAAACCGATCAGTATTAAACCCTACCCGTTTAATACTGATCATTGATTATGGTTTAAAGAAATTTTTTTTTTTAAAAAAAAAAAACAATTTTAGAGTCACCACCCGACTACAGTCGGGAAAAATAGTTAAATTATAACCAATTTGGTGAATTAGTTATAACTTAGCCACTAGTTTGTGAAAAAACCGATTTTTGAAATAACTTTTTAAAAACCAAAGATTTGGGTTCAAGGATTAAAAATTTAAACCCATACGGGTACCATTAACTTTCCAAAATTAGAATTAAACTTAAAAATCACCTTTTAATTTTGAAAGACAAAAATTGGTTATTAATTACTCTAATTGGATAAATGAAGTAATCTAAACTAAAAAAGGAAAATTAAGTTTTTTTGTTTTTATCGTCGCCCCGTAGGTACCTAAATACCTACAATTCGAGATCAGTTGTACGTAATTCTTTTTTATAAAAACTTTAGTGGATTGATGTTGATTTTAATTTTGCAAAACATGCCAGATTTATGTTTTTAATTCAATTCACTTTTTTTTTTTTTAGAAAAGTTCTAAAAAAGGAAGGTCCTAAATCAAAAGTTTATTTTTGAAAAAAAAAAATCTAAAAATAGTCCTAATTTGAAAAGGTTTAATTTATTTTTGTTTATTTTTGAAAACTTGATTTTTCTAAGTGTCAAAAACAATTTTTATTCTTTAACTTATGAACTTACTTATTTTAGTTTTATTTTATTTTTTATTATTTCTATTTATTTTTATTTTTATTAAACTAAAAATAAATAACTAAATAAACTACTTTTTCTTTTTCTTTTGTTTTCTTTTCTTTCTTTCTTTTTTTCTTCCTTTTTTTTCCTTTTCGTTTTTTTTTTTACATTTACAATTATAAAGAAAAGAAGAAGAAAAATAAAAAATAAAATAAACAAAAAATAAAAATCAAACAAAAACAACAACAACTAAAAAATTAAAAAAAAAACAAAAAAGTAAAATAAAATAAAATAAAAGCTTCGAATGTAGTGGGCACATGGGTCGGACCTGGAGCAAACTTCAGGTTGGGCTTCGAATCTAAGTTAATTTCTAATTGAAGAAGAATAAAGTAGTCACTTGGAGGAGGTCACGGGCATGATCAAGGGATAAACAATTGCTTCAGCTGATCACTAGCGTAACGTAGGGTGGATAGCCGCTGTCTTCAACTGATCATAGACATGATGCGGGGGTAGATGGTAGTTGTCTTCAATTGCTCACAGCCGTAATTGGAGGTACAATGGTTAGGGCTCAACAATGGAGGGTGGTAGTGGCCATGGCGGTAGTCGAAATGGGTTAGCCTTGGTTGCTAGTAGCTAGGGAGATCTAGTTGTGGTGGTGGTGTGAATCAATTGGGGGCTTAAGGGAGAAAAAACGAAAAGAGAGAGAGTGCCATGGGTATAGAGAGAGAAAGAGTAGTCGAAGATGAGAGAGAGAAAGCTTGTGAGTTTTCTACAGCTTATGAATTGTTTGTGGATGGTTGTGTGTGTTAATGTGCTCCTCTAACATCCCTTTTATACACAAATTAATCAAACAAACATGGAAATTAGAAATCAAACTTAAATGAAAATGTCCGCAAAATCCAGTTTTTTTTCTAATCTTTGAAGCTCGATTTGAATGCGCCATTGACTGAATTTAGACGTGTTATAGTGTTTGATTCAAAGTAGGCCATGATGAGGATGAATTTGCACCATTAATTGGTGTGTTTCAACAAAGAAAAAGCACAAAATCAAGGGCCAAAATGAGGGGGTTGAGCTGTTCTTGAGAAGGAAAAAAGATGAAAATTAGAGGGGAAAATGAGGGAAAAGAGGAAGGAAAAAGAGGAAAAGTGCTAACATGGCACCACGTCAGTCGCCCCGACCACTCCTGACCTTACACTCAATACTAATGTTATGTCCATGTGCTTAACCAATAGGCTGTTGGCTTATGCTTTGTCCATATGTAAACTAAATTATACATATGGACTCGGTCAGCCTAGGCTAGATTTAAATCGAAGCCTAGGTTCATCGGCTCAATTTCTAAATCTAAATAAAAAATAAAAATTTACCTAAGAAATATTTTATTTTTTTCAATTTTTTCTGATTTTTCAATTTTCTAAACTTTTTATCTTTTAAGGTTTCTTTCTAAAATTTCTTATTTTTTTGTGCTTTTTCTTAATTTTGAACTTTTTTATAATTCTTATTTTTCTAAATTTCTTAATTTTTTTGGGTTTTCTTTAATTTCCTTTTTTTTTTGTATTTTTTCTAATTTAAGACATCATAACCTAATCTGAAAAATAGAAAGGGAAGTGGGGGGTGGGCACAGCAAAAATTAGGTGTCTACAAATCCTTTATTGTAGAAATGAAGATATCCTCTCCATTCCAATAACCCTTTATGCATTGATACAGTATTGGGGGTATCACGTTGTGATCATATAACCATGTCGTGATCATATTACCATGTCCTTTTTATAAGGAGATGTTAAGATACAAGCACATCAATTACATGAAACCATGTAGAGCTATAAATAGGTCCAATATTAAAGTCTATCAAAGTTTGCTTTAACATGCCCTATTGTCTTCACAAAAGAGTTGTAGAAATTGTTCAATACAACGGGTTGTTTTACTTTGTGCCGAATGTCAACCCTTATAGCTTTAAAAGTAGACATTAGCATAATATTAAGTTGTCAACAAGCATCCTCTTAATATTACAACCATTCAGTACACTTTCCATATATAAAAAGGCGATTATGATTAGGATTCTTTACATACAAGTCAACATTAATAAAGGTAACTGCTCCATCACTCATTGAGACCATTCTCTTTATAAGGTACATTAAGACACATTGCTTGTATTGACCTTAGGCCATTCTTGTAAGTGTAGTCACGGCTACAAATCGAGCATCCTCATCAAATCTAAGTAGATCATGGAAATTCCTAGCATTGGTAGTCTTCAATATAGAAAGACAGTGTTATCACCTCCATTTTCCTTAATTTCGAATCTTTCATCTCTATCTTTATGCACCTCAACTAGCTACACATCCATTTCTTAGGTCTTTTTAGGGTTATGGGTGATAACATTCACAATGCCATGTTGGGTGTTGTGAGCTAAAAGTAGATTGTTCCTAATATCATTATCTTCAATGATCAATTACCTATTCTAAACCTATTCAGTAAATATTTTCTTCAATGTCCAACAATCTCTTGTTGGATGATTTCCACTCTTATGGAATTTGCAAAATTTGGGGTCACTCTTGTCCTCATTTGTTGGTAGGTTCTTAACCCTAAGAAGCTTGATGTTTTCATCACATAGCCATTGGTTAAGTAGTGCATACACTTTTCCTATTGAGCATGGGAATGCCAAAGGCAACTTAGTGCTCATAGGCTTCTTACTTTCTAAGCTTCTTTGCTCCTTTAAGATTTCTCCTCTTGGGTTAGATTTACTGATGGTGTATGCTTGTTAAATCTTACATTCTCACCTCTTTTCGTACTATTGAGTTGTTTGTCCTCCATGCATTTTCAACCAATGTAGCAAACGAGGCTACAGAAAGATTTTCTAAATATACAAAATACTTAATAAACATTCCTTGGATGCAAATTTTAACCAGCTCCTTCTCATCATAGACATCTTGTATATCGAGTGAGCATTCTTTGCAGCGTTCATTGTAGTCCATAAGATTTTCCTTAAGTGTCTATCATATTCTTCCCATGTCATTAATGGTAACCTCTCCCTAATGAAGAAGAATTTTTCTAAGAACATCTTACACATGCTTCCCCAAGAATTGACTAATCTTAGAGTAAGGTTGACATACTAGTTATAAGCTTTCTCTATGAGTGATTCAAATAACTCTTTTAACTCCTAATTGTCATCAAGTCCATACACTTCTATGGTCTCGATGAATATCAATAATTGTTCTTTGCAATTCCTCTTCTTGCTATTGAACAACATGAATTCCTTGCTCACATAATCATTAGGGTATGGCTTTGTAGCGATATGTAGATGATATGGGAGCTTCAACTCTAATACCTCCATTGTGAACTTGACTTGTATTTCCTTTAAATACATATCTAGATCTTCTTTAGTGACAAATGAACCATTTTGAGTAGATGCTTCAACTCTTATTAACATTACAAGAGTAGTATTCATGGGTGTAAAATTCATAAGAATAGAATTCACAAGTGTGGCATTCGTAGGTAGGATATACAAATTCAACGATTGTAACACTTAAGGTAGTACGTAAAGGTGATGAGCCTCTAATTTAGAACCTTTGATTCCTTGCTTCAAGTAGAGCTTATTGTGTAGCTATAGGCTTTACTATAGGAAGTTGTTCTTTAACTCTAAGAGTATCTTATTTGTTGGCACAAGAAGGATTAAAGGGCTAAGGAGCTTATGGAGTATGTTTTTGTATTTTATTCGCAAGATTCGAGGTAGTTCCACTCTATCATCTAATAGTAGGCAGCTAAAGCAAGCTTACGCTAGGTAAACATCACTATGAGTTCATTCAATGTTCAGTTTATCTCTCAAAGCTCACATGCCAATTGCACATTATAAAGGGTAGCTTCTTATAGGCTATCCCCTTGATTCATGTCTTTAGCTATAAGTGGATTTTGGTCATTTGTCAAAGTAGTGACATCCTAGTATTGATTACTACCAACAGTAGGATCCACTTGTCTTTTCTTTAAAGGTATTCATCATCTTAGTGTTAAGTCTTTCCTACATAATGGAGTCAGTAGAAAATGTAGGTGTAGGTTACGAATGCAAGGGTTACGTACGTGTTGCGTATTGAGTTACGTTATATGTGACTAGGAAAATGACTTAAGTTATACATGTGAGATGATTAGGAGAAAAGTATAGGAAGGAAAAGTAAGCAATCTCAATAAGACTCTAATACGTGGCATGATAGATGGAGGAACTCAATGGTATCAAACTCTATAATTGATGAAGAACGGGGTAGTATTCTTAAAATGTTTAAGTATTTGATCCTTCAAGGCGAGAATTTGATAAAGTAATGATGTTTGTGCCAAAATTCTCCCTTGTCCAAATAAGAGAGAGAAAGGGTATTTATAGATGTTCGCTATTGATCTTATCCATTAAATCGTGATGATGATTAATGGCCAAAATTGATCCCTTCTCTTAATGGACTTCAAATTGGTTTCTTTCATGAGCTTAGGCCTAGTAAGGCCTTATATGATTTAGAGACAAATTAAGAAAGGTTGGTATCAGATAAATCAATCCAATAAGCCCTATTCTAAGCTCACCACGATAAATCTACCATGATTACCCCAAATATAAATATGACCTTGATTCCTTAGGCTTTGTCTTCTTAGCCTAAGGAGTCAAACTCAATTAATTAATGGCCTTTATGCTCAGTTTTAAATTTAGCCTTCTATGATTTCCAATCTTAATTGCCCTATTTAAGCTTGATTTCTCCCTTTTCTAGCTACGACATTGCAAACCACCACCGTCAACTTAATCTAGGTGTAAAGTATTATAATATCAGCCATCTCTACTACCTCTTATTGATTATATAGTATGAAAATCAAACCTAAATTTCAAAAGTTTCTCTTACCTATTAATGTGGTGTATATCGCTATTAGGCAAGTGCATCTGTCAAGTAATAGTATAGAGAACTAGTCTCGGGTTGTAGATCTCATGAGGACTGAATACTTATTCACCCGTTCTAATTACTCTAACTTGTATTGGATCATAATAGTGATAATTAATTGGATGAAA
Source organism: Lumnitzera littorea (assembly GCA_024138015.1). Lineage (NCBI taxonomy): Eukaryota > Viridiplantae > Streptophyta > Magnoliopsida > Myrtales > Combretaceae > Lumnitzera > Lumnitzera littorea. The sequence goes on along the minus strand of JAMXBB010000007.1, from coordinate 58,001,879 downwards.
TCAAGAAATAAAAACTAGTTAAAGATTAACTAATAATGCCATAATAAAATAAAACTAGATGAACATAAATTAGGATATCTAGACTCTAATCACCATGAGCGTAACATGTAGAATCATATGGTTTTTAATGAATTTTTTATTCTTATTAACTGGAGAAATTCAAGTACTAATTTAATAGGAATCGCTTCTCTATTAAATTATAATCCTAACTACATCCTACCTAAATCGCTTCTACGATAAGACTACTTAAAATAGTATTAAGATTAGGAATTCCGCATACAAACAAAAAATAATTAATTCCAAAAGAAATCTATAATTGATCTATAAATTTATAGCAAATCCATTCGATTACAATAGATCTATTTATGTATTGGCCTCGTGACTTTAATATATAAAATCAGATAATTAAGTTGAAACTTTAAAAATAACAACTTAATCTAAAACAAAACACACAATTGAGTGAATAAGAACAAGAGAATTGCATTAAAATAAAACGATTATTGTACATTACATCCTCACCTTGATGGTTCACAAATCTAGATATTAATACTTCTAAGTTATATTCATAATAAAGATAACAACTTTCATGGTGAAAATAAAACTAAACCTTAAAAGTATTATATTCCCTATTGCCTTTTTTCCTTTGTCTTCTCTTCTATACAAATATTTATCTTCTATATATAATGTCTGGATAAAATAATCTTCAAATGACAACTATATCATAGCAAACTACAAGTGTGGTAGCTAGGTGTGAACAACACCATGCTATAATTCTCATGGGAATTATCTTAAAATTAATTACAAAGAGATTATGGTTGGGGAGCACAACCATAGTAGGTGACTATAGTCATGATCTTGTCAAAAATCTTTTGGACTTCAATTTTGAAATTAAATACATGGGCTTCACAACCATGGAACATGGCCATGAAGTTCAACTATAGTCGTTTTCCTTTCTTATTTCTTGAACAAATTCTCTTTAATCCTTGCTATTCTTCGAATTATTCTTCAAAGTAGATGAACCTCTTCTTAAAAATCAACTGAACTTTCATCTTTTCATCACATCGCTTCAATTTAGTCTTGAAATAAAAAATAACTTAAATCAATAGCAAATTCGATTTAATTATATCAAAATAGCTCAAAATATCTAGGAAAATGGCATGATGGATGAGTGTAATTTTACATTCATCAAATTTCTCTATATTTAAACATTTTCTTATCCTCAAGTAAATTATTCAATCCTTTACAAGGATTGAGAAAAATTAAGGCAAGGCTTTCCAAGTGAATTGCTATTATTTAAGAATCGTAGAAAAAAATTGAATTAACCCCATAAATGAACCTTGCATTCATTAAAATTTTCTAGTCACTTATATACTCTTCTCCTTGTTTACTTTTTCAATGCATCTTGCACACAAAAACTAGAATTCAATGGTTAATTCTTGTAAACTAATGTTTAAACACAGCATTTAACTAAGGATTCTTTTCCTGAATTACTCCAATTTTTATTCAATCAAGTAAAAACCATAAATGACTCCTTTTCATTTAGCTAAGATGTATATAAATCTTTCCTAACTCTATCGAACACCATAATCAAGAGTAAATATATATTATACCTATTCATCCCTACTCATTCCCCTAACATAAGGTTCTACTGATAGGCTCTTTAATTTACTTGATTACTAAAGCCTCATTAGCAACGGGAAGGCACCTTGCTCTTCTGAGGGCTAAAGTTGATCCTTGCTTATTTACCTATTTTTATGATTAACATTGATAGTAGGAAAGTACCTTACTCTTCTAAGAGACCAAGGTCAACCTTGTTAATTTTGTTTCTTTCTTCTCTTTTTTTCTTTTCCGTAAATTAGTAGTGGGATAGAATCTCACTCTTCTAAAGGACAGATACCTATCCTTACCAATCACTATTTATCAATTTAGTATTGATCATGCCCCTAGCAAATTGGATTTTTAAAGGGAGATTACAAGAGACAAGCTTCATTTACATATTTACTCAAGATTATTGAATTCTAAAAGTCAAAAGGGATAAGTATACATCTAAGTGAATTTTAGGAGTAGCACATGACTAAAGCCCAACTTCAATAATTAATTAATTAATATTTCGAAATCCCAAGTTAAATAACATGTAACTCTCGCTCTACTAGAATTCCATTATTCAATTCTAATAACGTATTCCATATGTAATAGTAACTTAGGAAAAATTCAATACAAGCATTATTTTCTTAGTAACTAGCAATTGTAAATTCAAAATATTGGGCATCAAAAAAATTAACAATTTGATTTCTAAATAATAGTAATATACTCTATTCCTACACTTAATTGAGTATATTATCCTCAAAGAACTTAATTCTCAGTTATAAGAAAAATTATTGCAAATGAATATGGTGAGGAAGAAAATATGAACATGGGAAAAACAATACTCCCCTAATTAATTGAAGTTGGCTCAAATTATCCACTGAGAATTTAGTGGGACTTGTTGGAATTTATCTGCTTAAAAGATCTAAATTAACACACTTAAAATGAAGAGATAAGAGCATATAGAAAAAAGAAACTTTTATTAATTGATTAAATGAATAAAATCATAAACTTGAAACTAAAGCATAGAAATTCAACGGATTAACTAACTAATCACTTATTTGAATGAAACATCAAAATCAAAAAACACCTAAACAAAACAAATAACTTTAAATTCCTAAAAGAAATTTGAGTCTTTCGCATTAGTTCCATCTTCTGAACCAACATTGATGGGTTTGTTCTCCTTCTCGCCTTTAAAGGGTTCCTCTTCTTCTTAGGTTCTAGATGTCGTTTCCTCCTCTTCATCATCCCCTAAGTTCATTTTCCTTGCCACACAAATCAATTTCTCATCCATTGATAAGGTCATCTTTATCTTGATGTGGTGGGCTAGGTTGCTATAAAACTCCATCATTCTGCTTTATCTCCTAAATAATCTTTTTAGGGATTTCAACCAATTTTTGAACTTGGGTTTTCAATTTTTTCACTTCTTTCACCAATTCATCTTTAAAGTTCTCGCTTTCCTTCCTTTTGGGGGGTAATTTATCAACCTCATCAGAAAGAAGTCCCATATGATGAGAGGTTAAAAGATTCATAAGGGTAGCATTTCAAATCATTATGAGTTTGGGCTTATCAACTAGAAGCTTTAAGTTGCTTTGCCAGATCGGTAACATAAGGTCCACAACCCAATTGGTTCACCTAAGAATCACTTGCTTAATGTCACATGTAAAGCGTGAAGTCATCACTAGGTTGATGGGGTATCCTTCTATAAGGTTATAGGGGTAGATGAACTCATGCATAGCCACCACTCTGATACTCTTCCCTCTCCCACTAATTATGTGTATGAGAAGCCAATGGAGGATTCCATGGGTTGGATTTTTCAATGGGATTCTCTTACGAAGTTAAGGTTGTACGTTTCTCACCACTTAGTTTAAGCCAATAGTTTGCAAGGGTAACACTACAAGGTAGTTCATACAAAAGAAGGTAGAATTCCAGTGAGAGGACAAATTCTTTATCATAAATGAACTTGACTAGAGAAAAGTTGAATTTGATATTTGAAGTTGGAACAAAATCGTGTTTTAACTCTACAAGGAACTTAGTTATATTCTAATGATAAGGAAGTGAGTAATTTGAGGGTTAATTCTTTGTAAATGGGTTCTTGGATGTTAAACAACCTATCCCAACACCCTTTCTCAACCATGGCATGGATTTAAGGTTCCATGCAAGTTTCAGCACTTCCCAATTGATGATGCCTAATTAAGAAAATGTCTTTTTAAAAAGGGCTTCATAATGGGTTTAGTGATCGGCATTATCAAATTGCAATATGCGTTTTAGGTGAGTTGAAGTGTGACTAGAGGATCCTCTTCCAATATGGGGTTAGAAGAGTTTCTATAGATTGTGTAGCAAGTAGGTCTTAGTGCCATTAGTAGTGGTTGTTTTCTCTCTTTCCCTACACTTTGTTAATTGACTGGTATTTAGGGATTTAGGAATTGTAATATGGTTATTCAAAGATTAACGTTAATTTTAAATACTAGTTTCCTAGATTATTAGTGCAATTTAAATGAAGCAACTAAATTTTGAGAAAAGTTGCAATAATATCTTTAATTTAGGTAATTAGCAAATTAAGAGATATCCTTGAATATTCATTGCATCTTAGTAATAGGAAAGTGATTTAGGAAGAGGAAAGTGGATTTTAGGTGATAGGAGTTCAAATTAGGAAAGTGCACTTCATTTTCTTAAAAACAAGATTTAGGTGCAGCTTATTTTCTTAGCAATTGGAGTATACGGGCATGACCATGGCCATAATCAATAGCTGTAGTCGGCACATGGGTCAAATCCTTAAAAGTTTGTAAAGTGTAATTTGTTGATGAGAGGAACATAGGCATGACCACGTACATGGTCACTGACTGTAGTTCTCTCATAATGAGTTTTAGGTGTAACTTCATATTTTCCAACATCCTAAAAGTACACGGTTAGGAATATGAACATGGTCTTAGGTCGTGGTTGTCATTAGAGTCCAAAACTTAAATTTAAATTGTAAGTTCAATTTATGACAAGAGGAACACGGGTAGGACCATGAGTGTGGTCTCCTCCTAACCTAAAACTTCAAATTTCAATTTTAAGTATAATTTGCTATGAGAGATTCATAGGAGTAACCTTAGGTCGTAGTCCTTATTAAACTCTGACTTACCTCTCTTCCTTAAGCTTCATGCTTCACTTCATGATCACAATTCCTTTCTTTCTCTTCCTTAGTCATCATAACTTCTCACCTTCTGTAATTATCCTTGAAACACTTACATTAACTTAATACAAAACCAAACATAAATCAAAAAGACATAATATGGGAAATTTAGCAAATAAGAAATAAAATTCACTTAGGTTACCTCCCAAGAAGTGCTTTTAGTTAACGTTGTTTATTTGACAAGTTAAGATCAAAATTACCCATTTTCTTTGATTGGATGGAGGTTGTAGTCAAGATTATTTTCCCTTTCAATTCTCCTCCTAAGTACAATTTAAGTCGGTGTCCATTTACCTTAAAAGTTCCCTTCTCAAGACTCAAGATCCCCACTACTCCATATGGGAATACATGCAATACGGTATAAGGTCCTGACCATCTAAAGCTAAGCTTACTTAGGAAAAGCTTTAATCAGGATTGGTATAGTAGAATTTTGTCTTCGGTTCAGAATTGATTTCCTTTCTTAATCCGATTGTTATGAAATCACTTAGCTCTATCCTTGAGTTCTTATAGGCTATATCTCACCATTCTTTAAGCTCATTTAGCTGAAGCTTCTTATATTGACCCAATACAACTTCTTGTTTAGGAACTCGTCATTGATCGCCTAGTCATCAAGTTTTTCCAATGACGGCTTTTCTAAGCGTGAGAGATGTTTAGCTGTTAAAACCACTACTCCCTTTTTGTCTTTAATTTCCAGGTCAAACTCATGGAGTAAAAGAATCCACCTAGTCAATCTCGGCTTAGCATCTATCTTATTTAATAGGTATCACAAAGCAAAGTAGTTAGTGTAAACAATTACTTTAGACAAGATAAGATATGACTTAAATTTATCAAAAGCAATGACTACTTCTACGGGTTTCTCCTCCATGGTAGTGTAATTCTCTTGAGACTTAGTAAGAGTCTTGCTCACATAATAAATTGGTCGGAAATCCTTCTCTTGCCTTTAACCAAACACCACTGTTATAACATCGCACATTAGCTCGAATGGTAAGCTCTAATCCAAGGCTAACATAATCGGGGCATTAGTTGATTTGTCTTTTAAAGTATTAAATGTATCTAAACAATCTTGAGAACATATAAATGGAGTATTCTTTTCTAATAACCAAGTTAAAGGTCTAGCTATCTTTGTAAAATATTTAATAAACCTTCTATAAAACCCAGTATGTCCTAAGAAACTACATACGACTTTAACAAATGTAGAAGGAGGTAATTTAGCAATAGTGTCAATTTTAGGATTATCGACTTCTATGCCTTTCCAAGACACTTTATGTCTTAATACTATCCTCTCTTGTACCGTAAAATGGCACTTTTCTTAATTTAAAACTAAATCAGTCTCTTTACATCTAACCAATGCTTTTGTAAGGCTCCTAAGGCAATTATCAAATGAATTCTTGAAAACCAAGAAATCATCCATAAAAAATTCCATTATATCCTCTATAAATTCATCAAAAACTGCTATCATGTACCATTGAAAAGTCACAAGTGCATTACAGAAGCCAAATGACATTCTCCAATGTGCAAATGTATTGTAAGGACATGTAAAGGTAGTTTTCTATTGGTCTTCTAGAGCAATAGTAATTTAAAAATAATCGGATAAATCGTCTAAAAAGCAATAAACATATGACTTCATAAACACCTAAGCATCTAGTTTACAAAAGGCAAAGGAAAATGATCCTTCCTCGTAGTGTCATTAAGCTTCCTATAATCAATACAGCCTCGCCAGCCTATTACCATTCTCATAAGAATCAACTCATTCCACTTATTGAGTACTATTGTCATGCCTTCCTTTTTAAGTATAACCTACACAAGACTAATACAAGAACTATTAGAAATAGGATAAATAATACCTATGTCTAGAAGTTAGGTTACTTTTGCCTTGATTACTTCCTTCATATTTAGGTTCAAACATCTTTGTGATTATATTACCAGCTTGTAACCTTCTTCAAGTAAGATTTTACGTATACAAAATGAGGGACTAATTCCCTTGATGTAAAAATTTTTGTATGCAATTGCTCTCTTGTGATCCTTTGGTGCACTACGGAGCTTATTCTTCTACAAGGTAGTCAATCCTAAGAAAATTATCACTAGTAACTTTGAGTTTTCCTCAAGGAATGCATACTTTAGATAATCTAATAGTTGCTTTAGCTCTAAATCCAATGGCTCTTCAGTGGAAGGCTTTAGCTTTGCTTCCTTCACATGCTCAAACCATTCAATCCTTTGCTCCTGAATCAAAGGATTAATTTCTAGTTAAGCTTCTACTTCGGTTATGTTTGGATGACTAGATTCTTCATTAGGAATTCCCTATGTTAAACATGATTCCAAAGGGTCCTTAGATAATAATTCCTACAAAGTATCAGATATAGAACAATAAGTGGGATTAAGACTAAAACATGTATCATCCTGTTTATTACATTTTCTCATTGCTTCCTTAATTTTAATTACCATCTCTTCTTGTCTTACCCTTAATGTAAGCTTACTATTGCTAACATCTATAATAGCTCTATCAATAGCTAAAAAAGGTTTACTTAGAATTAGTGGTACCTCAATATCCCCCATCAACATCTAATATGATAAAATCAACATGAAAAATAAATTTATCTATTTCAACAAGCACATCTTCAATAATATCCTTAGTATATATTACTAATCTATTAACCAATTGTAAACTCATCTTAGTTGGTTTAAGTTCACCTAAGCCTAGCTGCTCAAATAATTTATAAGGCATAAATTTATGCTAACACCTAAATCAGCTAATGCTTATTTAATAGACAAATTTCCAATAAGATAAGTGATAGTAAAACTCCTTAGATCTTTTAGCTTTGTAGGAAACTTGTTTTGTAGGATGGTTGAATACTCCTCACTAAACATGATCGTAGATAATTCCTCTAGCTTCGTCTTGTTGGAGAAAAACTCCTTTAAGAATTTCACATATTTAGGCATCTATAACAAGGCTTCCATAAGAGGTAGATTAATATATAATTGTTTAAATAGGTCTAGAAACTTATTGTACTACTCATTAGAGTGTTCCTTCATTAACCTTTGAGAATATGGAATGGGTGGTTTATATTCCTTAACCTTCAGGAGTTCTAGTTCTTCTTTAGGTGGTTTAGGAGTTTCTACAATTTTATCTTTTTCCTCCTCCATAACTGGTTCAGGGTTAACCAGTGTCTTTTTAGGTTGCTTAGCAACTTGCAAGTCCTTTCCACTTCTTAAGGCTATAACTTTAACTTAAGCTTGTGGCAAAGGCTCTAGTTACTTTTTTACTAAAATATTAGCAAGCTGTTCTATGTACTTTTCGATGCTCAATAACTTGGCATCGTTACTTTTTATGTACCTAGTTAACATCTCTTCCAGTTTCGAATTCTCCTCTTTTGGAGGGTGAGTTTGAACCCATAAGGAACACTAACATTCCTTGGTTGATTTACATAAAGATAATTACCTATATAAGAAAAACACTCCTTACCCCATTCTTTATGATTGTTATAAGGTAAATATTGAAAACTTCATTGATTTATACCCCGATTAAACGGTCTCTGATAATAAGGTAGCATATATCCTCATGGAGTAATGACATTAGGCATTATAGAATGTTGTGCTAACATGGGATTGGAATTTAACCTTTATATTTAGTGTATCCACCATCACCACTAAGGTTGTGGCAAACTTGGCATCCTTCACTACTAATTTCTTCCTATTGAGTTTATCACCTTCCCAATGGTAACTATTTATAGCTAAGCTTTCAAATAAAGCTTATGTTTCATTAGGTGTCTATGAGTTTAACATACCACCTATAGATGCATTAACAAATTGCTTAGTACTAAAATTCAATCCATTGTAAAATTTTTATAACTACATCAAATGTAGTAAGGCATGATTATGATACTTTCTAAGTAACTCCTTAAAATGCTCCCAAGCATCATAAATTGTTTCCTTGTCAAATCAAGTGAATGACGAGATGTCGATCCTAAATACTTTTCTATTAGTAATCCTAAGAAGTAAAAAAATCTTTTTGTAATGAGGCTAACCATTGCCTTGCTTTTTCTTATAAAAAAAAATAGAAATAATCTCAACCTTACCACATCATCTATAACTCTTTCGATTTTAAAAGTTGCGCATATCTCCAAGAAGTTCAAAGATATGCATGTAGATCATCCTCTGGAGAGCCTTTAAATCACAAATGCAATTAAACCATTTAGATAATAATTGGTGAGATCATAAACTCGTTTGTAATGATAGCTAGTCTTGCAATATTAGAGTTGGCTCCACTTATAGGCGGTTTAATACAGTTGAGCCTAGTTTTATGTACTCTGTCGTTGTTGGCCATCACTCTAAATTTCCTCATCATAAAACAAGGGAATTAAAGTTAGATTTTAGTTTACTTAATAGAAAGAAATAGAGAAATAACAAAAAGTAAAATAGTAAAGTAATAAAAGAACTCCTGATCAACAGTCCCTAGCAACAGTGCAAAAAACTTGATCAGGTGTATATACAGTATAGAGAATTAAAAGAGTCCTGGGTTATCGATCCCACGAAAACTGAACACTTACTTACCCGTTTTAGTTACTCTAACGTATATTGGATTGCCATATTGATAATCAATTGGATGAAACAAGAAACGGAAACTAATCAAATATTAACTAATAATGCAATAATAAAATAAAACTAAATAAATATAAATTGGGATATTTAGACTTTGATTATCATGAGCATAACATGTAAAATTGTATGGTCTTTAATAAATTTCTTATTCTTATTAATAGGAGGAATTCAAGTGCTAATCTAATAGGAATCGCTTCTCTATTATAATCTTAATTACATCATACCTGAATCATTTCTAGGATTTGACTCCTTAAAACAACAAGATCATGACTCTTGTACACAAACAAGAAATAATTAATTCTGGAAGAAATTTATAACTTATCTCTAAACTTATAGCAAATCCCTTTAATTACGGTATATCTATTTATGTATTGGTTTCACGACTCTAATACATAAAATCAAATAATTAAATCAAAACTCAGGAAATAACAGTTTAATCCAAAACAAAACATGTAATTGAATTAATAAGAACAAGAGATTGCATTAAAATAAGACAATTATTGTATACTGCATCGTTACTTTGATGGTTGATAGATCTAGATATTGATGCTTTTAAGCTATATTTATAATAAAGATAACAACTTTCATGATGAAATAAAACTAAACCCTAAAAGTTTCTATTCCCTAATGTCTTTTTTCCTCTCTCTTCTCTTCCATACAAATATCTATCTTTTGTATATAATGTCTAGACAAAATAATCTTTAAATGACAAGTATATCATAGCAAATTGGAGGTACATGGGCATGGTGGTTAGGTATGAACAATAAATTGTAATAATTCTCGTGAGAATTATCTTAAGATTAATTATGAAGGGATTATGTTTAGGGAACATAATCGTGGTGCGTGACTGTGGTCATGTTCTTGTAAAAAATTCTTTAAACTTCGATTTTGAAATTAAAGACATAGGTTTTACGACCAAGGAACAAGGCAGTAAAGTTCAATCGTAGTCGTCTTCCTTACTTATTTCCCAACCAAATTATCTTCAATCCTTGCGACCTTTGGATTATTTTTCAAAATAGATGAAATTCTTCTAAAAAACTAGCTAAATTCTCATCTTTTCATCACATCAATTCAATTGAATTCTGAAATAAAAATAACTAAAATCAATAGCAAATTCAATTAAATTATATTAAAATAGCTCAAAATATTAAAAAAAAAATAGTATGATAGATGAGTGCAATTTTACACTCATCACCTATCTTCGAAAATTGTCAATATATGTATACTTAAGCAAAATTTCAATTTTTTTGAAGAAATCTACTTCTTAGATGCTTTTTATGGATTTTGGGCATCTTAAAATGAATTCTAATCAACTTTATCCAATGAAAATGCCTTGAAATAAGATACTGTAAGTAAAAGATGAAATAAATATTTATACTCTATAAATATTTTTTTCTCACTCGCATTGATTTCATATATGATGATATATTTGTAGACTCCTTTTTCCTATTAAATCTATTAGTTTTGTGGGAACTATGTAGCTTTCATGGTCTAAGCTAGATATGGAACTTTTGATTTGTTGTTCGAATAATAGCTATACATTTGATATACATTTATTATGTTATGAATGATGCACAAGCATAGGTGCAACCATACATTCTAGTAAGTTTAATGGTGATGATGTTGGAATTGACTTTGTCCATTTGGATGGATTCTAAATTGTTGGTCCAATAAAAAAACATTTCTCCAACAAAGTTTTTTCCTATACTGAATTTTATCAAACATATGGGGCGTGTGACAAACTCTGATTTCGTTAGGTTTTAATCACCTAGAATGTGTCTCTCAACAAATTTTCAAAGGAATCTGATATATGCTAAGTGGAGATCATGATTGAAGATTTTTTTATTTTGAAAATAAATGGAATTGAAAACTCTATTAATATAAATGTTATCAGTTGTTGTGATTTCATTTTTCAACTAAATAAGCTAACTTTTTTTCCATTTTTAAGCCTATTTAGATTAGCTTTTAGGATGAATTTTGTATAAATTAAAAGATATCATGATGCAGATTATGTAAATGAAATTTGTTCTTAGTTTGGAAGTGAAGCGAAGTAAGGAAAGAGATGCAAAAATGCGCATGAGTTCATGTAAGAATTGCAATTGCTTATCTTTAATGTTTAAACTAATGTTGTTAGATCCGGCTTGACCTCCATGGTCCAACATAGTCTAACCTGACCCTTCATAAATTCAATCTAAATTGCCTATTTGACCCTTATCGATAGTGATCTTGGTTTGATTTAGTTGATCTAACTGATTCTTATAAGAACTTGTTGGGATTTACTATGTTAAAATATATTATTTTCTTTCATATTTTTTAAAAAATACATCAATTTGCTAAATTAATAAATGTAGATTAAAGAAAATAAAAAATAAACTGTAAAAAGATCACATATTTCAATTCTCAAAGATATAAATAATTTTTATTATTTTATAAATAAATATAAATTATATTATAATATTTTTATTAACTCCCATTCAATTGACCATCTCAAGCCTTAACCCCTTTTTACTGTTAAGTCATCTACTAGATTTAGGATTAGCAACATTGGTTTAAACCCAGTATATAAACCTTTCACTTAGAGAAAGTCATTGATAAGTGGATGGGGCTTGGAAGTTTGGGTGGGTTTGATGTGAATTATGTAGGATTTTCTAAGAATATGGGATCTTTTCCAAAAAATATTATGGAAAAGGGCTTGTTTAAAAAAAAAATATGAATATATTATAGTGAAGATACATTAAGTGAATGCACTTTTAATTAGTTATGTGAATTAGACTAAAGGCGCATACAGTAGTTATAATGAATTATATTGAAGGCGCATCCACTGCATGTGCCTTTAGTTATCTACCTATGTAAACCCCAATCTGCATAGCTAAAGTTCATTCTTACCTATGTCAATTTTTGAAATTTCCAAAACATAGAGAAAACTTAAGGAAACTCATAGTTAAAGTACTGAACCATTTCTTAATGCGAGCGTACATTTGAAACAGGTAATAATCTATAATTTATAAGTATGTTATTTATTTATTTATTTATTTAATATTTTAGTAATAATCAACATTAGATGCAATTTTTTTCTAGAAAAATTTTTTTTACTTAATTATGTAGATTTCATAATCATAGATGTATCATAAGTTGTGTAAATTATTAATATTTCATGAAAATTTATTATATGTTGTCTAAATTTAGGAATTTTTTATATTACAGTACAAAAGTTATACGAATGTGGGTATGAAAAATATTGGAATGTAGGTGAAAATTGTTGTGTAAATATATATATATATATATATATATATTTTGCATTTTTATTGTGTTGGGTCGAATTAAAAAATTAAGGTTAGGTAATTTACGACGCAATTTAACGAGATAACTAAGTGTATTTTGTAAAGTTATTGCTCGGTGTATAGATGAAGTTTTTAATGTCATCTAAATATTTAGTTCATTGTTGCATTACTAAGGTAGAAATGGCAGATTATGTAAAAATTATTATCTATATGATCGGAAATATAGTAATGAGTAACTGGAGGCTAGAGTATGATAGGGAGCTTGTTAAGAAGTTGAAAATTAAGAAGGATTCGAACTTCTCTCATTTAATTGGAGAATTTGTGAATGTACCGGAGTTGACCCAAGTCGTGCTAAACTAGTGCGCAAACATCCCTTTTTTCATGATACTAGAGTTGTCTACAAGTTAATGGCCATTAGAGATGATGAGAATGTTGAGAATTTCATTGAGATGGAAAAATCTTTTGGGGAACAGAGTATTCAGGAAGTGTACATAAGATACATTAGGGAATTAAGTACTAGACACGAGCATGAAATTCATGAGGCAAACAATCCAACCCTTCTAGATCCCAATATGCATTCAACAATAACCGGTGCAGAGCAAATAAATGTAGATCAGTCAAATGAACCATACATGGATTTCTTTAAGTACGAGCACATGAATATCATAGAAGAGCAGCTTAATGAAGCATTAGTTCCCATTATCGAATATGAAGAGTCTTATGATCCGTATGTAAAGAGAATGCACATGGACATAAGTGTTGATGATGATAGAGAGGATGAGGCAGATGTGGATGGTGATGATGATGATGAGGATAGTGATGGGGATGATGTTTGCTTTAAAGATGACTACACTGAGGACTCAGGAAAGGCTTAGGTGAGATCATTTGTTGTCGAGAGCAGTATGCCAGTCTAACCATTTTGTAGAGATGGCTTGAGCAGGCCTCATCATTATATTAGTGAAATATTATCCAACAGGCAATTTTAAGACTTATCGCCAATAAATGAACCAATGGACAGGTTTGTGAGAGATTTTACCCCATTTTACAACAATCAATACGATGGTAGTGACTACGTAACAGTTGAGAGAGATGTCAATGAAATGTGCAGTAACATCAGCAGTTTCGATGAATTGAGAGTTAATATGTGTTTCAACATGAAGAAGGATCTCATAAATGCGGTGAAGTCGTTCCACTTAAGGAACCACTGTGATATTCATGTAGACATTTCAAAATCGATTGTATACGCGGTTTGCTATAAGAAGAAAGAACATGGTTGTAAGTAAAGGGTACGGGCTTGTTTGAAGAAAGTAGAGGGTTTTTTTAAAATAACAATTCTAAAGAGTTCACACATTTGTGCAAACCCAATGATGAACTAGGATCATCCTCAGCTTGATAATAACATAATGGCTACACTATTCATCAATGGTGTATAGAACAACCCTAATGTTAAGATACCTGATCTTGTAGCTAACATATAAACTATGTATGGGTACACGGTAAGCAACAGAAGGGTTTTCAAAGTAAAGTGAAAGGCTATTGAGATTGTATACGGTAATTAGGAGAAGTCATATAATGAGTTGTCGAAACTATTAAATGCAATAAAGTTAAGCAACCTGGGGACAAGAGTAGATTGGGGTTAGAGTAGTTCACCAAAGCAAGGTCAATCCCGGTTCAAGTAGGTTTTATGGACATTTGGGCCATGTGTAGAAGCCTTTAAATACTATCAACCTATTGTATGTGTCGATGACACACTCTTGTACGAAAAGTATGGGCATAAGTTATTGGTAGCTTATAGAATGGATAGGGACAATTCAATAATTCCATTGGCATTTGCTCTTGTTGATATAGAATCGATATAAACTTGGGGGTAGTCCTACGCAAGCTTAAAGTACATGTAGTCGTCTAAAAGGAGGAAACCTTATGTCTTGTATTCGACATGGCATTCGGTATTGATTCTGCATACAAGGAACCATCAGTTAGTTAGCAACTACCGTTTGTAGTTTGGAGATACTATCTACGGTGCGTTGCTAGTAACTTCAATACGGTCCATAAAAACCAATTATACAAGAAAATTATATGGTTTGTAGGTATTTAGGCACAACAAAGGAAATTTGAATGTTTCATAGAAAAGTTAGCCCAAGCTAAGGAGGACACTCTTGCATAGTTCAACAATGTTGATTTAGATAGATAGACTCTTACATATAATGGATGTTATTGCTTTAGATACATGACATCAAACATTGTCAAGAGTTGTAACTCCGTTTTGAAATCACCGCGTAAATTACCTATCACTACATTAGCAAAGAAGATATTTTACAACTGTGTCACCTATTGGGAGGAGAGGCATAAAGATGCTAAGGAAGCAATCAATTCTAGCAAGACATACACCGATTACGTCAAGGTTTTAACTAGTAGTCGAATGACGAAGATAAGATTGAAGGGAAAAGGAAGGACACATACTGTTGACTTTAGGGATCGCATTTGCACTTGTCAAAAGTTGCAAATTTATAAGATCCCTTGTTCCCATACATGTGCTACTGCAGCAAGTATGAGGGTGGATAGCAAATTGGCAATAGGGCCATGGTATAAATAGGCAAACCAAATAGATTGTTACCAGGCTCATTTCTATTCGATTGGTAACAAGCTGAATTGGTCATAAGTTAGCTTCCCTTATCTCCACCTGAACATTGACTTACTATGAAAGAAAGGTAAACCTAAGCATAAGCAATATCACATGGAGATGGATATTCAAGAGCGATCAGACAAAACTAGATGCAGTGCATATAGTTAAGAAGGACTTAATAGGAGGAGATGTCCAAAGATTAATAAAGCTGGTACATATTTTCTTTTTATCTAGGCATTACATTATAATACATTCATAAGTATAATGATTATTTATTTTTTTATTTTTTTGTCTACTAAACATGTTTGTATGTGTTCACAGGATAGATAAAGCCGAGACCGATTGATCCATGCGTACTTGTGAGGTAGGCTAGCTACCGTTCATAAGCAGTCTAGAAGGGTAAGGTGAGTAATGTCATTATCATTTACAATCAATTCTTTTATTAAAGATGTGTTACTTGCTAACTTAATTGAATGTTTGTTTAGGAGATAACCTATGCGTTACGAGTATGGCACAGTAAGATGTCATTATGTAAAGATGAGCAGGATATCCCTATACATCCTAAAGTAGAGCCTTACATACAAGGGGTTGGATTTTGTGGAGTTACACAGCTCCCATTTATTTTGTTAGATTAGCATCTGATTACGACACTTATCGAAAGATGGAGGCCTAAGACACATACGTTCCACCTACCTATTGTGATGGGAATGAAGCTACGGGACCTCTGACCTGCAACCGAGCCTGAGGATTAGAGGGGCTGACACAACGAATCCTTATGTTCCAATCAACCCCTGCCGAAGCTAAGTACGTACTTATCGAGTCACTTAATGCTGTGCTAAATGATCGCTCTTTATTCTATGTTATGCTGAGTTGATGACTACTATAATGCCGAGCCAACCAATTACTCGGCATTATTCTTATCGAGAAGTCGAGAGATAGAGAATCTAGACTAACTAGGCCATCTCTACTCAGATAAGCCCACCTATCCGTACTTTTTGTCTGCATCCCCTAACAATCTTTCTAATGCAGTATCACCACATGTACAGTATCGTATAGAGAATCTATAGCACTAATGATTGATTTCTTTGTATATTTATTTTTACTCACTTGTATCATGTATATTGCTTCTTTAGGAAATATCCTTATTGTCTTTTCCTTTTTGGGCAAGTTGCCTTAACTCACGGGTATAAATACTCTTATACTTGTAGCTGTAACAGGCAGATTACCTTTAATACACTTAAGTACTTTCTTTCTTGTGTAAATGCTATTTGTTTACTCTCAACATCACTCTTATCCTTTCCTTAAAGTAAGGTTAGGTAGCGAGTAGCCTTATTAGACTAATTCGTGCATCATATCGAATTATGTCGTGAGTCCTCGAAAGTTCCTTTAATGTGCCGTATCCTTTAGAGCTATTCATAGGTTTTTGCTTACTGTTCCATTCGTCTTTGTCACTCTTTTCATACATTTTCTCATTAACCCTTTTTCGAGCTTTTTGCAAGTTTGGACCTGTCCAGCGACTAGCTTTGTCTGTTCTTAGTCACGGTTCGCAACATCTTTGTATCAAAGTAGAGGTTTTGTGTAAGTTGTAGCTAGTTCTTCTTGAATTTTGTTATATTTTGTTTTATGTATTAGAAATAGAGTTAGTTACTGTGTTCATTTGACTACTGTGTTATTAGCTGTTCACTTTCTAAAGTGTTTGTTTTAATTTGATTCTGTAAGGAAAAATGACAGACCTAAGTATGAATGTTAGTACTGGTGATGATAGTGAAGTTGTCTAACATGGACGATAATCTTAAGAAACTCCTAGAAGCACTGACGAGAGACTTGATGAGGTAGCTAGCTTCTAAGTAGATCTGACCCGAACTGTTCATGCATTGTCTTGCTGATCTATTGAGGCCACATAAAATACTTTACAAGCTGCTTAACCTGTTAGAGGTTAAAACCTAGCTCAACCAGTTTAAGGTGAAGGAGTTGCCAAACAAGCAAAGTAAAGGATAGACCTGAGAGAGCTTGATGAGGAGAAAGAAGAGTATTTTGAAGAGGAACATGTATGAGTTCCTAAAGCATCTGACTATGTGAAGCTTTGGATTTTGAGTTTCAATGGATCTAAGAACGCTGACGAGTATTTGGATTGGGAAGAGAAGCTAGAGCGTATATTTGATTGCTATCAATATGAGGATTATGAGAAAGTGAGGACTGCTGCTGTTGAATTTTCTAAATATGCTACCATATGGTAGAAGAATTTTCAGGCCATGAGAAGAAGAAAAGGGTACCAAGAGATTAACACTTGGACCTAGATGAAGAGAGTGCTCAGAAATAGATTTGTACTGAAAACATATCTCCAAGATACTTCCACTCATCTTTAGGAGTTGAGATAAGGAGGCCGAATAGTTGATGAGTTTATTCAAGAATTCCAAATGCTTATGATAAGATGTGAAGTGGAGGAACCACCAGCCTGAATAGTCTTAAGGTTTCTTATTGGATCGAGAGGAGACATCCAAGACATTATGGAGCTCCAATGATTTGACACAATGGATAAAGCTGTTAAGATTACCCAATGAGTGGAAAGGTAAAGAAGGAGTCAAGCAACGACTAGAATGCCAACTAACCAACCAGGATATGCCAATTACCGAACTCAATTTAGTATCGAGCCAAGTAGAACAGTTGATGTCAAAGCTAAGCAGAAAGGCCGCCCTAAAGATGTATTGCCGACCTAAACGTATGAGAAGGGACAAGGGTTTAGTAAGAAGACTAACCAAATCAAGTGTTTCAAGTATTAAGGGTTTGGACATATGGTTACTTAGTGCCCGAACCAAAGGACGACGGTCATTAAGGGAGACATCCCAAATTTAGAAGTAGAGATATGGATGAGGAACCCGAGGAGGAAAAGGTTCTTGTAAAGAAAGAACTGATTAAGGAGGACGTGTTTCCTGAGGACTTAAACCAATTACTAATGATTGTTTAGCCTGCTATGAGCATAGAACCCTCATGAGAGGAGGAGTACAGGGAGAATTTATTTCATACCACTTACAAGGTGAATGATTGGATGTGTGCTCTCATTGTGGATAGTGGAAGTTGTATCAATGTGGCATCGACCAATCTTGTTTCAAAACTAAAGCTGCCAACTGTTGCACATCTTAGGTCATACAAGTTGCATTGGTTGGGTGAGAAAGGAGCATTACATGTCACTCGGTAAATACTACTGCCGATTACTATAGAGAATTACTTTAACCAGATCCTCTGCGAAGTGCTACCTATGTGCGCTTCCTACATGTTGCTGGGTAGGCTGTAGTTGTTTGACAAGAGAGTTATACATGATGGCTATAGGAATACGTATATGATGGAAAAGGATGAACGTAAGATCATGTTGAATCTAATGCTACCAAGAGAAGTTCATCAGCTACAAACGAAACTCACTCACAAATCAAAGAAAGCTCTGGTAATGAGTAGAGTAAAGATCTAAGAAGTCATCAATATAGATGAGTCGACCTCATTTTTGGTCATGTGACTATTGGAAATGAAGGAGCAGGGTAAGCTTCCCTAAGAAATCAAGGGGTTGCTAGGTGACTATGCTAATCTGTTCCTAAAACAGTTTCCTGAGGGGTTGCTCCCAACTCGAAGCATAGAGCACTGCATTGACTTAGTACCCAACGCTATACTACCGAATAAGCCAGCTTATCGGATGAATCTCAAGCAGGCTTCTGAACTCCAACGTCAAGTTAATGAGTTGCTGGAGAGAGGTTATGTGTGAGAGAGTATTAGCCTTTGTGTTGTACCTATACTTCTAGTACCGAAAAAGAATGGAACCTGGCGGATGTATGTTGATAGCCATGTCGTGAACAAAATTATGATCAAATACAGGTATCCGATCTCGATGCTAGAAGACATGTTGGATTAATTAAGTGGAGCTAAGATTTTTAGTAAGATCGATCTCAAGTCTGGCTACCATGAAATCCACATGAGGTCAAGAGATGAGTAGAAGATTGCGTTCAAAACTCGACATGGACTTTACGAGTGGATGGTCATGCCTTTCGACTTGTCTAATGCCCTGAACACTTTCATGAGACTTATAAACCATGTGCTGAGACATCTCATCGGGAAGTGTATCGTGGTATCCTTTGATGGTATCCTTTGATGATATCCTAGTCTACAATACCAACATGCCAAGTCACTATGAACATCTCAAGTTGTCTTGGATATCTTTTGTATTGAGAGACTATTCGCCAACTTAAACAAATGTTACTTTTACTAGGAGGAAGTGGTATTCTTAGGGTATGTAGTTAGTACATGAGGCTTATTAGTCGATGGTGAGAAGATCAAAGCAATTGTCAAGTGGCCAACTCCTACTACATGTGCTAACATAAGAAGTTTTCACAAACCAGTTTCATTTTACAGAAGGTTTATCAGGAACTTTAGCACCATCACTGTGCCATTTACAAAGTTTATAGAAGACCAACTTCTGATGGGGTGAAAGGGAGGAGAGGAGCTTTGCTAACATAAAAGAAAGATTGACCTCCACCTTGGTGTTAATACTACCTAACTTTGAAAAAATTCTTCAGCTGGAATACGATACATCGGGTGTTGGAATAGGCGTTATCCTAATGCAGGAAGGCTAACCAATTACCTTTCATAGTGAGAAGCTCTGAGGGCTATAGCTGAACTACTCTGTATATGACAAGGAACTTTTGGTATTGATCCGAGCAATGTAAGTGTAGCAACATTACTTACTGTCGAGAGAATTTGTCATATATACTGACCATAAATCGTTGAGGTACCTCCGAAGTCAGACTAAGTTGTCAAAGCGGTAGGTGAGGTGGGTTGAATTCCTTAAAGGGTTTAATTTTGTGATAAGGTACAAGTAAGGAAAGAGTAATGTAGTTACAAATGCTCTTTTGAGGAGGCATGCGCTCTTATCAGAACTTCAGTCTAGGCTGTTTAGTTTCATGAGTATCAAAGAATAGCACTCCGGGAATCCATACTTTAGATCAATAATTTCGCGATGCATCGATGGGAAGACAGTGGATGAATATCATATGGAGGATGGCTATCTATTTCAAGGGGGAAGACTATGCATATCAATTTGTTTCTTATGGGAATTATTGATCAGTGAAGCCCATAGCAGAGGGCTCTTTAGACACTTTAGAGAGAGGAGGACCTATGAACCATTGAATGGTCGATTCTTTTGGTCAAGAATGCGAAGAGATGTGCATTGAGTTATGGAAAGCTGTATAGTATGCAAAAATGCCAAGTTCCGAGCTGAACAAAACAAAGCAATGCCTTTACCTATTTTGACGAGGGCGTAGGTTAAACTGAGTATGGACTTTGTTTTTGGACTGCTGTGAACTGCCCAAGGTAAAGGTTCTATAATGGTCATCGTGGATCGGTTTAGTAAGATGGCATACTTCATGCCTTGCACCAAAACTAATGACGCTTTAGCCATTGCTTTTCTTTTCTTACAGGAGATTGTACAGATACATGGCATGCCGAGGAGTATAGTCTCCAATAAGGACCTGAAGTTCTTGAGCCATTTATAGAGGACCCTATGGCATCGGTTGGGAACTAAATTATTCTTTAGTACATGTTACCCCAAAACTAACGGCCAAATAGAGGTAGTTAATCGTAATTTGGGGTTATTGCTCCGAGCTGTAGTAGGTAAGAATTTGGTCGATTGGGACGTTTGCTTGCTAGTGGTTAAATTCGCTTATAACCAAATCGTATATGATACCACTAAGCAGACTCCCTTCAAGGTGGTCTATGAATTCAATCCCAAGTTGCTCCTCAATCACACGCCTATACCAACACCCATGCAGGAGGACCCTAATGCCTCGACCAAATCACAATCTCTTCAGCACATCTATGATAAGGTCACTCGGCTTATCGACTAACTTACCAGAAGAATGTGAGAAAGGACCAAGGGTAGGTCAACTAAACAATTTCAATCAGGAGACTTGGTATGGCTATACCTCAGTAAGGAATGATTCTTGAACAAGAGGAAGAACAAATTATTTGTAAGAGTGGAAGGGCTTTTCAGAATCCTCTAGAAAATTAGTGATAATACCTACAAGTTGGAACTACCTGAGGACTATAGGGTTTTTGATGCCCTTCAACATTACCGATCTTAGTCCATATCACCTTGACGGAGAATTGAGTGAACACCATTTAGATTTGATCCCAAATCCAAAACAACCTGAAGGGAGTGATGGGAATCAAACTATGGGACCTCTAATCCGTAGCCGAGCTCGAGGACTAAAGGGCTTAGTGTGATAAATCTTAATATTCCAACCAACCCCTACCGAGGCCAAATACTTACTCGTCGAGTCACCTTTAATGCCATGCTGAATGACCGCCCTTTATTCTGTATTATGCCGAGTTGATAACTATTATAATGCTGAGTCGACTAATCATTTAGCATTACCCTTATCGAGAAGTTAAGAGATAGAGAATCCGGACAAACTAGACCATCCCTACTCGGACAAGCCCACCTGTTCTTACTTTTTGCCTGTATCCCCTAACAACCTTACTAATGCAGCATTGCCACATTTATAGTATATGGAGAATCTAGAGCACGAATGATTGATTTCCTTATATATTCATTTTTACTCTCTTGTATTATATACATTGCTTCTTTAAGAAATGTCTTTATTGTCTTTTCTCTTTTCGGTAAGTTGCCTTAACTTATGGGTATAAATACCCTTGTACTTATAGTTGTAATAGGCAGATTACCTTCAATACACTTGAGTACTTTCTTCCTTGCGTAAAGCGTAAACGTTGCTTGTTTACTCTCGGCATCACTTTTATCTTTTTCTTTAAGCAAGGTTAGGTGGCAAATAACCTCATTGGACCAATTCGTGCGTTATATCGAATAGTGTCATGAGTCCTCGGAAGTTCCTTTGATACATCATATCCTCTAGAGCTATTCATAGGTTTTTGTTTAATATTCCATTCGTCTTTGGCACTCTTTTCGTACCTTTCCCCATTAACCCTTTTTTGAGCTTTCTGCAAGCTTGGACCCATCTAGCGACCAACCTTATCTATTCTTAGTCATGGTTTACAATACACTGGAGAGGTAAACATCATATTGCAGGATGTTGAGGTCTAACTTGGACTTCCAATTAAGGGGTTCACGGTGGCAGGCTGGACTGAGACAGATGATGAGGAGAATTGGGTTGACGTAAAGGAGAGACTACTCTACGTGAGGCCTACTTGGATGAGGGGTTCTCAATTATCTTTGACATGGTTACGGGAATACTTCCAGATACTTCCCCGTAAGACAGACGATGAGACGATCTGATAATATGTGTGTGCATACATATTCAACTTGATGGGAGGATTCATATTTGCAAGTAAATCTTTTAACCTTATTCACTTGATGTTCCAACCATTGCTGGAGGACTTCTCAGTAGCTGGACAATTTAACTAAGGTAGTGTTTACTTAGTATGGTTATACTGACAGCTGTGCCCTACCTCATCATCCGACGCACATGAGCTTGGAAGGGTTGCGATTTTACTGTAAGTCTGGGCATAGGATAGATTCTCACATATTACCCCCCCTTAGTCAATATGGGTTTATCATCGATGGGGATAGGTCATTAGCAGCTAGATGGAAAGTAATGTGGGATATGATTTAACATTCAATGCATATCATAGATGCGTACCACATAGCTTTTGACATGCAGACAACGTAACAAGTATGGTATGATAAGTTACCCTCTTTACTGTCCTTTTCTCAACTGTAAGTAATAACCATCGTTGTTTCATTGGTTGTTTATTTTTTTTTTCTTATGCCCTTTAGATTATTTAGGAGCCTTATATAGAGAAATTGCTGTAGTTGCTACCTTACTTCTTTATTGCTAGGCAATACATTTAGAATGCTCACATATCACTTATATGTTTCCACATCATTGAGTAGTGCTTTCTAGATCGTGTTGTTTGATAGTTTGGTAGATATCAGTATGTTCTACAGGAGGTCGACACCTTAGAGCAGCTCTACTAGCTTGACCTCTAGGGTAAGATGGATGTTGACTAGATCAACACACATTTTTCTTACATCCAAGCTTGGGGATAGAGACATAGATTCCTAGTACACACCTAAGGTCCTTAAGAGGTCGACGAGAGTTACTAGCCGTAGTATAAACAGATCACTTGGTGTTATATTATATGCTACAAAGCTATGATCGGTCGATTAGTACATACGTCTAAAATTGTCTATTATTATTATTATTATTTTTTTGCACTCGTACATACTTACTATCATATATATTAACAACTGTTTTTTCTACTCATTTTAAGTGGACTTGCTTAAGAGTGTTAGACTAGCACTTGATTATCCTATAGCTCTAGGTATTGCAGATGGGGTACTTCACTTCGTTGAGTAGCACAATGGCTTTATCTTCTACCTATAGTAAGAGAGCATACATGAGCCACCCCATGTGGACCATAGAAAGGAGTAAGGACCACTTGCTGATAAGGATATGCTAGCTCCTCGTACACTACCTAAGGTTAGAGTTAGAGTTCAAGGAGGTAAGGCTCGAGTGGTATGTTGTTAGGCAGATCTCGATAATGATATCTCACCACATGCACGTCATTTCGTAAACTTAGGGCATATTAGTGGAGGATATAGCACATATCCTAGGTCAGGTGTTGCCTCCACCTAAAGAATCGAATCCAGCTCTAAGGATGAATCTAGCTCATACATGACTCCCAAGTTTCAGTAATATCTTGATCTTGTGATTCTATCAACTCCTCAAAAGTAACGTTCCACCCCTATACAATCATTTATAGGTAAGGATGTCACCCAGTTGCATTCGGCCCATCCAGCTAATCCTATTCCTCCTAGGGAACTTGATCTCGATGATCCACTACCTTAGTTTACTCAGATACACAATAGATAGGGGGGTTTACCTCTTTTTTGTGCTATAAGGACTTTTACATGACGTAAGCGTTAGTAGATATGTTTTGTCTATTGTTTTTGTTTCCTCCCTTTTTTTGGCTAATGTATTGATGTTATCATTGACTTATTACAGATTTTATATACATATTGATTATTTGAAATACAATTTACCTTTCATTAGACATTGCATTTCAATGCATTGTTTATTTATCTTAGTTTTATAATTTGCAATTATTTTTTCTTTTATTCGACTTGTATGGTTATTGGATAATCATTTCGTACACTTATTTCTTCCCCACTTGCTATATTTGTTGAGGTATTCCACTAATTATGATTTTATGTAATTGATTATTGTATTAAATTTTCTATTCAATTTGCAAGTTAAGGGTTGAAAGAATATTATTTTAACGTTTTCAACTGAGGGAAATTATGAAGTTTAATAAAATTTGAATACTGAAGACACATGTAATACATGTATCTTTAGTTTAAATTCTATTAAACCTAGTATATTGAAGCTGCATATATTAGATGCGCCCTTAGTGTTAAAACTATCTGCAACTAAATATGCATTTATTGAATGTGCTTTTACTATGTCATATTCGTTTTTTTTTTTTTGAAAACAAATAATTTTCCGTAATATTTTTCGAAAAAGAAACCATATTTGTATAAAACTTGAATTGTGTGTTCAATTTTTTTTTTTAAATAAATAATGAATAATGATCACCATCACAACAGTATTACATGGAAAAAAAAAAAAAAAACAAACACAAATGGCTCTTGTGCAATCAAGCGGAAAGCAAAGTGATGTTTTATTTTTATATGCTTCTTTCTTTGCATTTGAGAGTTGTATGTATCATATTATATTTCTTCATTCCATTTTTCGTGTGAAAGTGTTTGTGCTGATTATCATTTTCCATAAATAATATATGAAAAATATAATACATTTGAAATACCATGTCAATTTATCGTTCAAACTTGGTCGGGTACCGTAATACCTTTACATAACTGCCCAATCCCACCCCCCCTATCGACTCTCTCCTCTCCAAAACCCTGAACTCTGGTGCGGTGTTTGCACGTATTTCTTCGTCCGACGACGCTGTTAACTCCCTGTGCCAGTTCCATAAATAATCCCGTTTCGGTAAGAAGGGGAATGTCTCTGCCTGACGAAGAGATTACGAGACTGTATAGAGTCCGACGGACGGTATTGCAAATGCTTAGGGACAGAGGTTATGTGGTGGATAGTATTGAACTGGGTATAACGAGAAAAGGTTTTCTTCAAAAGTTTGGTGATAACTTCAAAAGGGAGGATCTTCTTCTCCTTTCTAGTAGAGGAAACGATGATTCTTTGGAACAGGTGTTGTATTTCTTTTCTTTATTTTACCAGTTTGATTTGTGTTTTCTTTTTCCCTAGAATTTTCTTTTGTCGTCTTCTGTATTGGCACCCTGTGACCTTTTAGAATTACAGCATATTGCCTAATTGGTTGTTAAATCCACAGTCGAATTATACTAGGTTGTACTTTTTTAATGAGTTCGGGAACATCGTGCAAAGTAGATAGGGCATATGAGTGCAATGAAATTTATAATTTAAAAATCGTACAGCGGTAATTTACTCAAGAAAATTTGATAAAATTATTTGTGAATGTGGAAGCTGAAAACTCATGCTGAATGCTTGGCTTAAGTTATTATGCAAGTCTATATTCCTTATGCAGCTATTGAGGATTTTGACTGGGATAACTGTTGCCATGTCAATACATTAAGATTATAATGAAGACCTATTCGAATTTTTGTGCTCCTATCATTTAAGCCATTTGATGGATGTTATTTAGTTAGGCATGTATTTTTTCTTTCCCACTAAGGTCCATGCTATGTCTAATTTTTATCTCATAGCAGACAATTAACTGTTAAATCATTAGCAGGGAGGGTTTATATATGATTTGTTGTAAGATACCCTGTTTTTATCATTTTGTAACAACTTACCTAGTAATATTGTGGGGAACAGATTTATGTCTTTTTTGCTGAGGGCCAAAAATCTGGAGTGCCAGTGATAAAAGGTTTTCTGAATCGCATGAAATCAGATAAGGTCTCTAATGCAATCGTGGTAGTTCAAAAGGGTCTGACTCCACCAGCCAAAGCGGCTGTAGCTGAAATTAATGCCTGCTTCTGCATGGAGGTTTTTGAGGTACAGCTTCACATTAATTGATTTCATCAAATTTAGGATAATGGTGTGCCATTAATTTTCTCTTTTAGATCAATACCAATTTATATATTCTCAATGTGCCAAATGCCAACTGCAATGCTTTTGTGATATTCGTTGTTTATAAGACATTATTATTTTGTAAACTTAATCCAGAAATGATATGAGAGATATGGAAGCTGACATTGGAAGAGATAATCCTCTGTACTTTGACTGCTCTGTATTGTGCATATGTGGCTTAGTGTTTCTAGAATCACGTTGTTCTTGACATGTTGCACTGAACTTTTCTTTGTCAGTATGTTAATAATGTGAAGAATGGATTGTCCTTTTATCCATTATCTTGGTGATTGTATATGCAAAGACATTCTTTTATTAGTCAGTCTATGAAGTAATGAAATGTTCTCTTTGGATGGGAAAGATGGAAGGAGAATCAAGGCAAAGATGGCAGGGTGCATGGTAGCTCTGCAGAGGGGGATGGTGGTCTAGCATATATGATCTTATCACTTTGAACATGTTTGTGCTGATCAAGCATTTTGGAGTTTGTGTGATTTGAGGGGTTGTAGCCTTTGGCTGGAGTTGGCCCTCTTTGCTTCTCAAAAACTTCAATTTTCACACTGTGAAACCCCTTTGTATTGTTCGTGGGCATGGTGCTAGTTAGTTTACTTAGAGGAAGAGTTTGTAAACTCTGTGGACAATTGAAAATGGGAATTCCGATACTGTTGTTTTACTGGGTCTCCAGGAGATAGGGTATCCTAGAGAGATCAACTTGTCTGACTTACCTCCTCAACTAGAATATTTTCTATCACTGGTGATACTGATTGGGATTGGTGTAGCTTTTCTAGGAAAATTTTTGCATGTGTCAGATATGCGCAATCTGTCCAAGCTTGATAGATTGGTGTGGAAGTCTAAGCCTTCAGCATCGTCTTCATTAAATTGGCTTATGAAACTCTAAGGACTTCAGAGTCTAAATGTCTCTGGCAAAAATGTTTTTGGTTCAAGCAACACTTGCTGAGACACTTGATTCATTTTGTGTTTGACTAGTCAGCACACTTGACAATTTGCTTCTTTAGGGAGTCATCAACTCAAATTGCTGTTTCATCTGTTCCAGTTCTTCTTAAAGTCACTTGCATTCCTTTTTCCAATGTGAATACTCTCAGGAGGTTTAGGAGTTTAGTCTTGTGTTGACTTGTCCAGCTAGCTTTATATGCTGAGATGATACAATCTATGGCCTTATTGCTACTTCAGGAAATCTTTCCAACTTGTGTGCAAGGTGTAGATTATCTTTTGGAGCTTCAGTCTGTTTCCCATGGATAGCATAACAATGGAAGAGTAAATGGCCAGGCTTGCCTTTGGAAGCTTGGGCAAGGAAGGTTTTGGCATCAATCAACTCCATTATTGGAGAATGATTGTCTTTATTCAACTGCCCTTGGTTTCTTCTTTGGGGAATCCTTGATTGTTTCTACATCAACCTATGCAAGTTAAATAATTTGCTTAACTCCTAGAGTGATTCTGATCTAGCCTTGAAATAGGAATTTGTACATATTCGTTTAAATTCAAAGCTTGCTTACTAGTCAGTTTGCATCCAACTGGAAACATGTAATCCTAATAAGTCTAAGGTGAGAGCTTTTTCTTCATTTATTGTTTCAGGAGGCAGAATTGCTGGTAAATATCACGGAGCATGCTTTTGTTCCAAAACATGAAGTGCTTACCAGTGATGAAAAAAAAGAGTTGCTAGCCAAGTATGGGGTAAAGGAAACCCAGGTTAGTGAATGAGATGTTGTAGTTACTTTTGTATGCTCAAAGTTTAAGAGTTTTACCGCTTTGTCTACTGTTGAGTAAAAAGCTTTTTAATGTTGGGAGTCACTTCTTGTTTAAAATAGCCTTTTTTTTTTCCCATTCGTTTTTTTTTTTAAATGACTGGGCAACTTGTAGCAATATGCGGTTGAATCTTCTCCTTAGATTTTTGCAATAAAAAACTTGCACATTTGACTGCTAAGTAAAAAGAAAATGTTATTACTTGTGCAAGCCATTAGTCAGATGGTGTTTACCTTGTTCTTTGCATGCAGAGTTAAATTAGCTGGGCATGTATTTTTGTCACTTAGGGTATAACTGTTGATTGATAGTTTATGCCTATTGTCTAAGCAAGCTATAAAACTTGGTCAATATTGAATATTGTGAAGGGGCAAAAATTGCACATATATTAATGGGCTAATCCTGGCAAAGGCTAATTTATTCACCAAAAAAAAAAAAAACGGCTAATTATTTGAATTAGTGATAAAATTCAGATGATTAAGTTGATTTGGTAAGCTTAGAATAGGATTTGTTAAGATTGGCTTACCAATTTCAACCTTTCTTAGCAGAAAAAGTATTGATCAGGTTTCCTTATAAATCCTGGGCTCCTGAACTCTCAAATGCCCATTATTGTTATTATTTCTATCCATCTAAGTGATCTTTTTGGTTGATAATGAATATGATTAGAATGATTATTATCGATTTTTCTCTCTTCTCTCTTATAATTACCCATCACATTCAGGGATTTTTTGTCTGTTTTCTACATATTTTAGACTCTTGACACCTCTACATGGTCCTCATACACACTCTTGGCACCTAATTCTTATTACTCTTGATATCATGTACAGAGCCTTTATCTTAATTATTCACATGATTCTTGATGCTATGACAGTCTTCTTATTCTTGTTAATCCTTGGATTGAAAATCCCTTGCTCTCAGCATCTCATTTGTTGCCAATTCCTCTTCTTTGAACTGTCTCAACATCATTGTTTAACTTGTTGAGCACTGTTGTATGCAATGTTAACCCTTATCTAATCATGTAAGCACTTGATGGACGCTAAACGCATGTGACATATGAACCCATACATGTATATATATATTTAGCAAATTCTATCTTGCTCCTCTACTCAAAAGGCATTCTTCGTGGGAGTTACTTTGTTTAGATGATCACATTGATAACAGTACAGCATTAAACTCTATCCTTGATAGTGTGATCAACAAAATAAGTAGCAATACTGAAGTCATTGCAACACCACTATGTTGCTACTTCTGAAGATATGAACTTAAGAGAAGTCATGTACACAACTGACCATTCTTGTAGTTTTAACTTTATTAGAATTGCGATCAGTCTTTCTCTGATATCAATAGCTACACGAATATATCAATCATAGACTTGAATAATAGAGTAGTAATATTCTTATTGATTATGTGGATTCTATGAAAACAATAGTACACAGTTCATAGACCTTAGTGAGCAGTTTTGACAAAATTTGTAGCGTATATCACCAAGAATGATTGTGCCAAAATTATGACACTTTAGGGATGAAGCAATTCCTCAGGTGTATGAGTGTTTGGGTGGAAAGAAATGGGAGAACATCAAAGGTGGAATAGGGTTGCATCAAGACCATAATATTTTATTTTACCTCACAATAGGAAAAAGAAAAAGAAAAAGGAGATGACCTTGAGTTATAGATATAATGTCCAGATTTTCGTGAAGTATGAACACAGGAAAGCACTTTAATATAGAAATTGATGATATTATTTGCTGACCTGGCTGAACTATAATGTTATAGTGGTAAGGAAAGCCCATGCGTGGTGCCACAAATATCAAGGGCACCCTCAATGATTGGGAAGGGATGTTGACATCTCATCGAAGACTCATTATTATAACATGGATATTTGAAAGTCCATGATAACCCACAGTTTTGTACAAGGTTGATTTTAGTACCATGTTTGAATTATGGTTGCCAAATGACCTCTTGAGTATCTGCAGTCTAATTTATATTTGCAGTGGAAACACATGCTTGTAATTCTATAATTTTTCAAAGCTTTGAAATACTTGGAAAGATGTAACCATTCTTTGGTCCTAGTTTAAGCAATATAAGGTGTAGATGGGGTGGGTTCCTTGGCCTGTTTATTGGACATAATATTTTAGATAGGCGCTGCTATTTTCAAAATTTGTTTAAAGGGCTTTTATGAGTCTTGGAGAAGAATGTTCTCCACTGAAGAGTAGAAATGTTGTTGGTACTTGTAAGGATGGGCAAAGTGCAGTTCGACTTGGTTCAAGGATTGAACCAGAATTGCACTGCACTTTACTGTTTGGTACATGACCTGCTTCTAAATTGAACTGTTTTCAAATGGTTCAGGTTGCTAAATTGAACCGCACCAAAATGGCTTTGATTTGCTTTTATTTTGGTCTGAACTGCATTTGTTTTCTTTTAATATTTGCATTTGTTTTCATTTATTTATTATTATTATTTTTAAATTTGACCATCTCTCTTATGGTTATACCTTACCTTTATGTGCATTTGGATTGACTTTTATTTTTAAATCATACTGATGTGACTAAGTGAGTTTATTCACAAGAGGAACTACCCAACCGTGTCCATGTGGAGCCTTTGTGTCTTCAAATGGCTCTGCATGCTGTGCACTAAACAAACCTAATACATGGTTTGGATATAAAGAGACACCATGTGTCTTTTGGAGAACCATTTACACGCCGTGTTATCTCTGCATGCCATTTATCCTTTGTCCATATGCTACTTTTAGTTTTGGGATGTTTTATTTAATTGTATTTTATTTTTATTACATGTTTTCCCTTTAACCTAATAATAATGTTTCTTCATTGTAACACAGTTCAAACAGTTTGGTATTTAAATACAATTAGTCTTTTCTCTTGAGAGAAATTCCTTTGCTATCTTGCAAAACACATTGAGTGTGTTCTATATTATAATTAGATTGATTCATGAGGATCTTTCATCTAATTATAAATCTTTATTGATTTCTGTTCTCACGAGATTACTAGAACAGATTTGGTAACCTTGGTTTAATTTTCTTAGATAATTAAACATATCCTTTTATTTTCTGTCAAAATGCAAAACCTTGAAGATCATATTTTTACATTGCTGCACGTTATAGATTGTGATTCATGCTACCTTACAGTCTTGTCCCATCATCTTCTTGGTATCAGAGCTGTGGGTCAAGTGCTTCACCAGAGCTGAGGAATCAATTTGCCTTGTTGCAGATTCACAAAGGTAATTTTTGGTTGCACGAGTAGTTGCTGTTAATTGATTTGTATAGTTGTGTGGTGGTCTGCAATCATGGGGAGCCGTTGAATCTAGGAGAGGTAATTGATGATAGAAACATTGAGATGAGACCACTGATTATGGTATTAGATAGTTCTGTAAGGATTAATCCTAGAATTTGGCAACCAAATGTGAACCATTCTGGAAGGACTTGGTGAAAATTTTCAATCTTTTGGTACAGAGATGCAAACCCCTAATGGATAGATAAGATGAGAGGTTACAAAATCTCGTAGAAAGACGATAATTTCCATAATTTGGGGATGCAATTGACAGATGCTGTTAGGATAGCAGTGCAAGAGGGTCTTAGATAAGTCATTGGTGATTGTTCAGGTAATTGGGAATTAGAGGATTGTAGGGGTGATTAGGTTTAAGGCCTCATGGTGTGGAGCATGCAAGTAATGTTAGACAAGGAATTAGTAGGAATGAAGATGAGGATTTGAATAATTTGTAAGCCAAAAGCAACCAAGGTAGAGTAGGGGTTTGTGTTTGGTAAGGTTGAAAGTTCCTGTCTATGATGGGACAGGTAATGCTAATAGGTATTTTGAGTAGGAGGATAAGGTGGAAAAGCTTTTTGACTATTTTGATTATGAAGAGGAGATCAGAGTGAAGTTGGCTACCATGACACAGCCATGTGGTGGAAAAACTTACTGGATAACAGGAGGCAAACAAGGGGGAGTAATTACTGCCTAAAGAGAGACGAAAAGTTCGTTACATAGATGCTTTGTTCTTGAATACTATAAGTGGGATCAGTACAAGAGGCTGAAGACATAGAGAAGGGGCGTTCTTAGCTGGATGAATACATCTAGGAATTTGAGATGCTAAATATTATATGTAATCCAAATGACTCTCCAGAATGAACAATTGCCAGATTTATCATAGGGTTGAAACATGAGATTGCTAAGATGGGGGAGCAGCAAAGATTTGACAATCTAGAAGAGATAATGCAATGGGCCATCATAGTGGAGGGGCAGAGGCAGCGAGATCTAGATAATTTACAAGTAACTCCTAAACTTAGTCCTGTTGTTAAAGAGGTTGAAGAGGAGAAAAAGGTTGAGGATAAAGTAGTGGAGAAATCTATAGAAAAAGGGAAGGCTCAGGTAAGTGGAGG
Organism: Lumnitzera littorea; assembly: GCA_024138015.1. Lineage (NCBI taxonomy): Eukaryota > Viridiplantae > Streptophyta > Magnoliopsida > Myrtales > Combretaceae > Lumnitzera > Lumnitzera littorea. The sequence goes on along the minus strand of JAMXBB010000007.1, from coordinate 57,969,332 downwards.
TCATGTTTGAGAGAGTTCCACTAAAAAGCCCAAATAGGTCTAGTGTTTTAAATGTCAAGGATATAGGCATTTTGCAGCTCAATGCCCTAATCACTAAATTGTGATGATAGAAGATAGGCTAGTTTATCAAGATGAGGAAGAGTGTGAAGGAAGAGATGGTGATATGAAAGAGGAATCTAATGATGAGGTATCACTTTCTGGGGAAGAAAGACATTCTTTATCCTCAACTATAGTGGGAATAAAGCAATCACGTGAAGAAGCTGCAAAGGCTAGAGTATTAAAGCAAAGGGAAAATGGGTGTTATGTTCAAAGGTGAGAGTGAATCCATGTATGGTTATAATAGATGAAGAGAGTTGTGCGAACTTAGTTTAGCTACATTTGCTCATAATCGGGGTTGAAGATTTAACAACCTTCAAAACCACATGATTTGCATTGGTTTAGATTAAAGTAAAGATCCGCATCATTAAGCAAGTAATGGTGCTTCTTGTTATTGAGAAATATAAGGATGAAATGCGGTGCAATTTGGTGCCTATGAATGCAGGGGATATCTTATTAGGAAGATCTTGATAGTGGGATCGCAAACTATGTTTTATGATGGATTCTAGAATTCATCCATATTCATGTAGGAAGGTAAGAAAATCAAGTTATTGTCGATGAGTCCATATGAAGTCAAGTAGTCTAGAAAAAGGAATATGAATTCGAGGTTGAATCTTGTCCAATAGGAAGGGAATAATGTGACAAAGTGAGTTTATTCACAAGAGGAGCTCCCAACCATGTCTTTCCTCCATGTAGAGCCTTCATGTCTTCAAATGGCTTTAGCCTTAAAGCTCAGGGAATAGTTAATTTTTCAAATTTTTTTTAGAAATATAGTTTAAAATATATATTTTAAAGAGCAAAATATAACATAAAATAAGATATAGCTTAATGTTTAGGTGTTTAGGTTTTCAAACAAAAGGTATTGAGTTCAAATTTCATGTTTGTTATTTTTGGTTTTTTCAAATCTCATGTTTGTTACTTTTTGCATTTAGTAAAACCTTTTTCTTTCTTACAATGACCAACAATATTAATTTCATTAATTACAAATCATATTAAATCAAATAAATTCTCCTAAATTATTATTTTTTATTAGTAACACACTATAATAATAATTACATTGTCTATATATATATATATATTAGTTGTATCATATAAATTATTGATATAGTACCAACTATATTACTTGGTTAAGTAAACCTTTGTCTTCTTTTTTTTATTTTTTATGTTTCGTAACAACAATTAGTGATATGAAAACAACTGTAGATTATTAAATAATTGATTTCTTGATAACTTATATTCAAAATGATTTTAAGGTATGTCTATCGCCCTAGTTCTAGTTATGTTATCTTGGGTCCATCGTTGATAAAAAGGAATATTTTTTCATTGTTAATACAGTTCAAATAGTTTAGTCTTGAATACAATTAGTCTTTTCTCTTGAGAGAAATCCTTTGCATTATTGCTAAACACATGAATTCTCTTTTTTTAGATGAAGAAATTGAGCAAGCAGTTTTCTCTCTACCTAATGGGAAGGCTCTCGGCCTTGATGGCTTTTTTGGAAAATATTTTAAATTTTTTTAGGCTATTATTCAAGTGGATATAATAGCAGCAGTAAAGGAGTGTCTATCTTCAAGTTTGCTTCTTAAGGAAATCAATAACACAATTATATCTTTAATTCCTAAAGCAGCAAACTCTTCATCTATGATAGAGGACTGCCCCATTTCTTGTTGCAATATCCTTTATAAAATTATCTCTAAAGTCTTGGCAATAAATACAAAGCAAGTCATCCATTCTGTTGTGAGAAAGGAGCAATCAGCTTTTATGCTAGGTAGAAGGATTTCTGACATCTTCATTTCTGGAGAACTGCTACACAGTTATCGTATTAACAGGGTCCCTCCAAAATGTGCTGTAAAAGTTGATATTATGAAGACATATGACACCCTAAATTGGAAATCTCTAGAAGAGGTTCTTCAGTGCATGGGGTTTCCACATCATTTCTGCAACATATTTACATTCCTGAAATTTTCTATTAATATAAATGGAGAACTAATAGGTTTCTTTTCGGGCTCATGGGCCCTTTGATAAGGGGATCCACTTTCCCCTTATCTTTTCATTATTGGAATGGAAGTTTTATCAGGGATGCTTCGAGCGATGGATAATCTTCCTCATTACATCTTCATTGGCAATGTAAAGAGGAGAGAATCACTCACTATACTTTGTTGATGATTTGATGCTTTTTTGTAGGGATGATATCCATTTTATACGAGCTTTAAAGTGTGTTCTCATAAGTTTGAAGGAGATGTTAAGTTTAGGAGCAAATAGGGCTAAAAGCTGGGTGTTTTTCTGTGATGTAGATTGTTCAACTAAAACCTCTATATTGAATTCTCGAGTTTCAGGAGGACACTCTCCCCTTTAGATATTAGGGAGCCCCCTTTGTTGCTTCAAAAATTAAGAGAGAAGATTGTGATGCTCTCCTAGATGATATCTTAGCCTACATAAATTCATGGACATCCAAATTTCTATTGTTTTCAGGATGCCTTCAACTCATCAAATTAACTCTCTTTTCCATGCAAGTATATTATTGGGCATCAATCTTGCCTAAATATGCGATTAAGAAAATTAAAGCCTCAATGAGAAACTTCTTGTGGAGTGAAAGACCAAACATATATGCCAAAGCTAAAGTCCACTGGGAAGACTTTGTTTCCCTCTAAAAGGAGGCCTTGGTATACCAAACCTTGAGATGTGGAACAAATTGGTGCAGATCAAGCATACTTGGAATTTATGTAAAGTTGGGCTTAGAAATTTGTGGGTAGAGTGGACTCATTCATTAAAGGGCTTTTCATTCTGGGCAGCCTACACCCCTCCATTTGTTCATTGAATTGGAAGAAATTACTTTATGCGATCTTTGGCTAGATACTCTTTGGACTTTTAGCTCCCTAATGGCCAACTTGATGTTACTTTTAGTGCATGCAAATTGCTGGTTGTCCCTTTGAATGCTTGATTATGTTCCATCATTGAAAATAATCAACGGTGCCTCCCACCTAGAGACTTCAGGTCCTCTTTCCTAATTCCAGATAGTATATGTCCTCACAGTGACCAATGAGATGTATTGTCTGGAAGCACTCTCCCTCAGGCATGTTTTCCATTAAGAGTTCCTACAAGGCTTTAGCACCACAAAGACAAAGAGTTCCATGGTAAAAAGTTGTTTGGTGCAAGAGATCTATTCCTAGACACTCCTTTCTATGGTTAGCATAGCTGGGAAAACTCCACACTCTTGATAAACTATTTCTTGGGGCTTAACTTGTTCCACTCTTTGCTATGTTTACATCAATGGGCATGAGGATCACCCACATTTATTCTTTGAGTGCCCCTTTGCTTCTCTGGTTTGGATGGAAGTCCTTCAGTCTTTGGATTGTCCGGCCTCTTCAGTTCTTGGCAAGTTGTAACCTCTAATCTCATTGCTATTGCTCCATCCTCTTCCCATTACATCACTAAATGTAGAGTGGGCCTTGCTGCAATTGTGTACTGCTTATGGAGAAAAAGAAATTTGGTCCACCAAGGATCTCCTCTTCCTCAACCCAAGGCCCTTGCATGATAGATTTTATCTTATGTTTATTTACAATGCCCTTTATAGGAGTGGTTACTTCTAGTTTCCTCTTATTTTAGCTCATGATTTGAGCTGTTTTATCCTTTAGGAGCTTACACCCCCTTTTCCTGTTGTGGGAGTTTTCTTTTGTAAGTATTCCTTCCACCTCACTGTGGTTGTGTATTTCCTTTCTTCTCAGAAATGAATTGATATTAATTGCTGATAAAGAAAAAAAATATTTGCAAAACACATTGTGTTCTTTATTATAATTAGATTGATGTGGGAGGATCATTTATCTAATTATAAATCTTCATAACTTTTTGTTCTTGTGAGATTATCGGATCCAATTCAATAACATATCCTTTTAGTTTCTATCAAAATACACAAAACCCTAAGGATCGTATCTTCTACATTGTTGCATGTTATAGATTGTGATTCATGACTACTCTACTATCTGAGTCACATCACATACTCTATTATAAGGGGGTTAAATGGAACGCAAATCGAATGGCATTGTAAAAGAAACTGCACTTTACCATTTATGTTTTGTCCCGTCCGGTGCAGTGAGTACTCATAGTATTTGTAAAGGCTTACCCTGTTCTCCATAGCTCACCATGTCTTTTTTGACTAGAAATTACCCAATGCTGCAGAAGTCTGGCAGTTGGACTTCTGTGTCATTTCCTAAAAAACAGCACTACACCAAAATTACTAGTGGAAGTAAATGACTCTTCTTCCCAGTATAACTTCATTGTTGCGCACAAAGAATAGTATTCTTTAAGCTTTTATGCTACACATGGCAAAACTAATATAATGGAGGTAGCACGTAGGAAGCCACTCCCTATTGAGTTTCTGATGTAATGATATGATCTGTCTGCAATTTTGGCATCATTTGCTCTTGGGAACGGATAAAGGGTAATAATATATGGATTATCATTTCACTACGTTCTTGAGTTTAAATAGAATTTGGGAACTGGCATTCTTGGGTGCACATAATGTTGAAAAGGAATGAAAGAGAGCCAAGGAGGGTCTTTTTCATTATAATTTCTTTCTTGGTTATTCTAGTTTTATTTTTGGAGCAACAGGTGTGAATGTATGAAAATAGGCGGATCTTATTTTCTGAAAAAAAGACCAAAAGAAAAAGTCAAATATGCTAGTAATCCATCTTAGTGCATCTATTGACTTTTGAGCTTTACTGTGAATGTTTGATTACCTTGTGCAAAATTATTGAAATTCTCATTGCAGCGTTCCTGGTTGATTGGATTCGTATTATCATTGTTTTGCTAATTTCAGCTGCCTCGGATTTTAATCGGTGATCCTGTGGCTAGATATTTGGGGCTGAAGCGTGGTCAAGTCGTTAAGATCACAAGGGAAAGTGAAACTGCCAAGACGTATGAAACATATCGTTACTGCGTTTAATGAATTATTGCTCTCGGTTCTCAATTTGGCTTGGTCTGCATTGCGGATTCGATTGTCAAAGCTGTAGTTGAGATGGTCACAAGATAAGTGGCTTTGGCCTGTGTAGTGGTAATGAGGGGCGAAGCTTTTCGGCGAGGATCATCCATTAAGGTGGTTTTTTCAACGTCTTTTCTAAAGCTCCAATTTTTTGTATACAACTGCGGACTACTTCGAACTTTCTCTTTGTTGATAACAATTTTATCAAAGAAAGAGTGGTCAATGGTGCTTTCAAGATTGTGTATATATTTTATGCTTTTACGATTGGGAGCAAGGAATTTGAGTGCTCAATTCTTGTAAACGGTTGCGTCAGGGTTTGCTCCTCGAAATAAAAACCTTTGAATTGTATTTACCAAACGAACTTACAATGTTTGAACGTCAAACTTCAACGAAAACTGGACCTGGAAAAAATTATGCACCTCGTAGTTTTGGTTCAATGTCATAGAAGTATCTAAAATGCGTTCCAAGTCGCCAGCGCATCAATTACCTAAGGACACGGTAAGACAAACAATGACGTGGTAATATTTATGAAAGAAGTAAGACTAACTTGCCTTTGATAGAGGTAAAGAAAGCTAACTAAAGTATGTTTACCCTTACTTTATTTTTTATATTTTATTGATATAAATATGTACAAACAAAAAGTACCAATTATACCAAGGTGTTAGCCGCGTGCCTTATCTTGTTATTTTTAGAGAAAAAGAAATTGATGGAAATAAGTAGGAAAAAAAAATGAAATAGAAAGAGATGTGATTTTTATTTTGTATTTTTGATATACAAGAAAGCAATGGAAAGAAATTGATAGATTTTTATTTTTTTTAATTTCCATCGTTTGGTTTTATATTGCATCAGATGAAGAATCTTCTTTTTTTTTTAAAAGTCTAATAAGTAATAGTACCTACTTTTTCTAAACCGAAAAAAAAAAAAAACCCACTTTCTATCTAATAAACTTAGGCGTTGAGGGATGTTTTTGTAAGTTTAAACTCTTTTCTGTTCATTTCCATCACCTGCTTTACAATGTTCAAGAGAAATATAAAGGTTGCAAAAGTAAAAAAGTTTCACCAATTTCCCCACATTTTCTTCAATTTCCACTGTCTTTTTATTTACCAAGTACAAAACTTTCACTATTTTTTCCAATCGTTTTTCCATTTTCTCTTCTAAAGAATAAATATGACGGGTGGTTTCTCCAATCTATCTATCCATATCGTTATTCATGTTGAAATTAATAGTTTGAATTTGCTGGCTTCCAACGAAATGTAGAAAATTTCAAAATGAGAGACAAATCTTTAGAAGTATCATAATGTATAATTTGTTGCATATAGATTTGTTACCAGTGGTATGATTTGGTGTTCGCCCATTCTAACAAATGTTCACTGCAATGTTAATATGCTCCTATGATTGGATTCCAATCACCCGTTAGAATAATATACATACACACAGATATATATATATATACTAGTGGATGACGCATTCATATTGCGTGTGTATAAAATGAATAAAAAATATATATATTTTATAATATTGATAAAATATAATAATAGATGAGGAAGAGAGAAGAATAAGCAGTGAGAATGTTAAAAAGGAAAGAGAGAAACATAAAATTCTTAAACTGTCATATATCTATAATCAAATGTATTAAAAAATTATTTATTAATAATGAAAAATTTATTTAAAAGGTTGAATAGGTAAAAATAATTAAAATGTTGTTTTGATGAGGCTTCAAACACTTTAATAATATATATATAGTAATAAAGAATAAATAGGAAGAAATAAGAAAGATTGATTGTATTTCCTTTCCTGTTATCAGCAATACTTGTATAAGTATAGCACCACTATGAGTAATAAAGTAGGCAAGAAAGTTATTTTTATAATTACTCTAATGTAATTATTAGGATTAGTAAGTGGTTAATGAGATTGGAGGATTCAATTTAACGAGCTCCTAAGGCTGCAATCAATACTAAATTCAACCCGAAAAAGGGATGACACCAATACAAGGCAAACCCACTTTTACAAATGACTTTGCTATAAATCACGCATTGACACGAAACATTGCTTGGGCCCATAACAACTTGGTATTGAAGCTTGCATCCTGGGTGATTTGAAGGCCATATGAGAATAGGCGTTGAATTCACTAGGGCAAATCACAAACGATGAGAGAGAAGAGGACTGAAAAGCAACGACATCTAGATGGAGGAATTGACATGATGATTCATGACCTTCAATATGATTTTCCTCTAAATCGCAAGCTATGATAAAGCAGAAGGGTGAGTGGCTTGCATATATAACTGGTTACTCACTACAAACCCCAAATTAAGCGATGACTTGGGACTCACGGAGCAGGTGGTCGATGATGAAATTGACAGCTAGACCTTTGATCTCGAAACACTAACAACAACCACCATAAGGTAGATGTTGTGTATGCATGACCCCTAAAAAATGGAGCAATAACTCAAGCTTGATCCAATGCGAGAGCCACATTTGTCATGAACTTGGTGCTGTGACTTGATGCATGAGTGTCTTAGAGGAATGCACCCTATGTGTGAATCCAGTCAACAAAACAAATTTCTTTAGTGGATACCCTAGAAAAATCAAATTAATAAAAGGGTTAAAGAAAAGAAAATAATAAAATAGTGGATGGGGTAAGGAATGCAATAATATTTTTCTAAGAGGGGTAAAGTGATATTTTTCACCCTTAGGTATAAAAGTTCTTGCAAAAACCTTAGGACTCGTAGTTTTCTCACCACATTGTTTTGCAAAACCCTCTCCAAGAGAACTACGAGAGCAAGACTAAGGTAAGCCCTTGCAATGAGATTCTTTTAGTTTTAGTTTTGATTTTGTGATTTTGTAATGTTAGGAGTTGTTTTAGATTTATAGTAGAGCTTGGTTATAGGAATTGCAAAGTGAAAGTTAGGGCAAAGTCTAACCCCTAACTAGTTAATGTTATTTCAATCCTTGAAAAGCATAAAGATTAATGTTGCTATTGATGTCTTGATTGGATTTCATTGTTTGTATGTGTATGTTTTAACCTAGGCATTGTGAACAAGAATTGTGTGTTACAATTTGTGATTGCTTCTAAAGTTCTTGATTAAGGTATGTGCTTTGTTGTCTTTATTGTGTCGTTTTTGTGTTAGGGATTAGAATACACTTGAGTATTCCTTATTGTTAGTTTATTGGGAAAGATTAAACCCTAGGAGGAAATTGAAGTATTAGATGTATTGGAGTTGTTGTTGGACATACTGAGAGGTTTGGGGTCAAAAAGGAGACAAGAGTTGTCGAACAAGAGGAATACGAACAAGGACCACGGCTGTGATCTTACCCATAAACCCCTCATCATGAATTTTGATTGAGGCATGAAGAGAGAAATTAAGGCCAAGAGGATCACAACTTATGATTATAGTCGTAGACTTGCAATAGTAGTGAAGAGCATAGGCATGCATTGAAGAATTTAGTTTAACAAAGATTATGGTCCAAGAACACCATTGTAAACCTTAGGGTGTTTTTATAGTCTACTTTTTTCTGATCTTTTCTCGTCTCTATCTTTCCTTTAACCTTATCCTAACCTTTTCTAAAGATCTATAGAAGTCTAAATAGATCCTTAAACCTCAAGTTGAACAAATTCGAAGTTATTAACCTAAGGAGATAAGTAAGAACACTTGGTTAGAATTATGTAACTTAAGGATAGAGCCTAAAAAGAGTTATTCTTATTTTATTATTCAAGTGTTGATCTTGAAAAGTTAATGGAGGTAGATACTATAAGTTGTTCCTGAGGCTTAGGTACATAGAACCTTGTTTGTTGCTTATGCTTGTCTAAGGACCTAGTTAAAGTAAATTGGACTAGTAATTAATTGGAATGAAATATGTTTGTTGTTTGTGTTGGGCTAGGCTTAGAGAGTTGTAAAATCGGTGTTCGTAAGGTGGCATCTTGTTAATCTTTAGGCGATGTTGTCTCGAGTACAGTCTTCCCCCTAAGTATGATATGAGCTAGATTAAGTTGGTGTCTAGGGAGTCATAATACTAGTGTTTTGGAACCAAGTAGGTTAAGTGCTGTTTGGGGGTCGTAATACCAATGTCCTAATACTTGTTTAGACGGAGGCTGTAAAGCTAGTGTCCCAATTAGGAACCATATGTGGAGTCTAAGATACTCCAAGTTTAAGGTTAATTACGAGTGATCTTAAGCTGTGTTGATTGTTGGCTTAATTATATATATTAATCTGTTATTTGCTATTTTGATTGCATTATTTTATGTGTAATAATGATTTATGCAAGTCACACACTTGTGTTTTTGGGTTTTCGTATTAGGTGCTAGCTCATTCCTTTTCTTTTTCAATTGTAAGATCTTAAGACAAATAGGTGGATTATGATGAGAATGGGGAGATGCATTGTTATTATCAGGGTGAAGACTTTGGAGATTGTCATGCTTTAAAAGGGTGGAGTCGTAACAGTCCCGTAAAGTAAACTAATCTAAAATAGAAGCTAAACTTATAGCCACTATCGTTAATATAACCTATACAAGGTGAACATGACTCAACTAGCCTAAAGCGTCTAGCATGGTACCTTTTATGAGTAGAACCTATGGTATATCTTTCAAAATATTTATAAGAAATCATGTAATACATACTTTTAGTACTTAATTTATATTTACATAACATTATTTACATCAAAAGATTATAATTTTCAAATAAAAGTTCCAAAAGTCTCAAGTTCTCACACATATATGTACAAGGCGATGGTGTGTTGGTGGAATGGGTTAGGAGTCACGACTAAGGTTGAGGATGGTTCCTATAGGACACTAAGAGCTTAGGGGAAGCTGGATGTAGTGGTGGTTTTGTTCTAAATCCACTATGACTAAGCTTTGGGCTAGAGAGAGAGAGGCGAACCCCTTAGAGAGAGAGAGAGAGTAAAAATGGTGCGATTTGAGAGTGTGATGATGGAAATGGAGCCTAGGGATCCCATTTATGCTAAAACAAGCTTGAATGAACTTGGTAAGCATCATCAATGGCCAAATCGGCCATGAATATGAAGCTCAAATTTTGAGTTTTTTCTTTAATTTCTTAGCTGATTTAATCACCAAAATGTATGAATCTAGCCTTGTTTTTGGGTCCAATGCTAAGCAGGCCACATGGAAAATAAGATTCAACCATTAATTCATGCTTTTGCACGTGGAAAACATGTTAAAAATCAAGGCAAATAGGGGGTATGTGAGTGAAATATTTCCTCTCTCTACTATACTAATAATGCAAGGAGAAGGAGAGGGCATTAGGTCATGTTGTAGGCACATGCCACATGCTTAGTATGCCTATGTGACCTACTTGCCTATGAAGATAACAAGTGCTTCATGTGCATGTGCTTGGTCCTTTGGGCTTCGTAATTTATGAAGATAGTAGACGGTTTGTGTTTCTGATTCATATAGATTAGTTTCAAGACCTGGTCTAACCTTTTTTTTTAATAAAAAACAAAAAGAGAAGAAAATAAATAAATAAAAAAATACTAAGCCCAATTTGGGTGAAGATTAAATCTTAAATGACTAAGTCATGTACCTACATGAATTAAAATGAAATAATAATTTTTAAAGGAAGCTCAAAAGACATGTTCCAACACTAAAAATGAATTACCTAATCTATGTCACCCAACAAGCTTAAGACAAAAAAAATCTATTTTTCTTAATTTTTTTTTCAAATTTTTTGTGTTTTTCTATATTTTCTTCTTTTTTTAAATATTTTTTAACTAGGACACTTAAAATATATTATAAGAAAGCAAAAATGAGGTGTCTACAACTTCCCTTCTCTTCATAAAAAAAAAAACAAAAGATATAGTATTTTTGCCCTAAAAAGGATCAGACAACGTTGCAGTGAGCTAACCATCCTAAGTTTGATCTATTGGGGACTTAGGTGACGAGAATGGAAGACACTTTGATGTACAATTCAGGTGTTTCAAAGGATTACCAAAGTTCCTAGGTTCAACTTAAAGAAGGATAACTAGGGTTCATGAATTTTCAAATAAGTGTAATAAAGTGATTTGGTTTTGGTGTGCTTAGAAACTTAGTTATCACTAAGACTTACCAAGGTAGAATTGAAATGAAATGGGTCTTTTGAGATATTGAAGAAAATTAGAGAAAAATGGTCTACAATCGAACGAAAGTAGTTGACGTGAAGCTGTTCAGAGATTGTGACTCACCAACGAACACAACACAACTTGACAGCTCACTTGATATGATGCACAAGTTGATGTTAAGGTCCACCTGCCACTAATCTTGAGCTACTCGGCAAAATTAGATAAGAGTGTAAGGGGTATGGACTTGGAGAGGTTTTTCTCACAAGAATGAAGTATTCAGTATTAAGATGTAAGTTACCTTCGGCTTACAAGAGAAAAGGACTATTTATAGTAAGTTTCTAAGGCAGCATTATAAATAAAAAAATTACAAGAAAATATTTACAAAAACGGGATTCCTAGGACATATGAAAAGGGTAAAAAGAACAAGAAACCAAAAATGGAAAAGTAGTTAAATGTCAGATGAGGTCAATGGTTGGTAGTGTAGCATTGGTTTAGTATGAATATTCTTTAAGCATAGTAGGCGGAAAGGGTCAAAATGTTGCGGCACTAAAGGGGCTGGAACGAAAGAGATGGTGGTATCCTAAAAAGAACGATTGCTTAGTTTTAAGATTAAGGATAGCTAAAGTTTTTAAACAAGAATAACGAAGGTTCTTAGTGAATAGCTAAGTTCCTAAAAAGAAGGATTGTTTAGTTTCAATATTGAGAGTAACCAAAGTTTCTAAACAAGAGTAATTAAGATTCTTATTGAATAGCTAAGTTCCTAAAAAGAATAATTATGTAGTTTCAAGATTGAGGATAGTTAAAGTTTCTAAACAATAATAACTAAGGTTCTTATTGAATAGCCAAGTTCCTGAAAAGAAGGATTGTGTAGTTTCAAGATTGAGGATAGCCAAAGTCTCTAAACAAGAATAATTAAGGTTCTTATTAAATAGTTAAGTTTCTAAAAAGAAGGATTACTTAGTTTTAAAATTGGAGATAGCTAAAGCTCATAGTCTAAGGATTGTTAAGACTCTTAGAGTTTCAATATTTTTCCCAAAAAGAATAACTGATGGCCTTAAGTTTCTAAACTTGAAGATAACTTAGGTTTTCAAGACAGTCTTAAGTTCCTAATCTTAAGGATGACTCAGATATTCACAACTCTTCCAAAGATGGCAAATGAAATATAAGGACAAAGGTTCCTAATGATTTTACTAAAGGATAGTTGTTATCATATTTTACAAAATCTCAACCTTTTTTTTTTTTTTTTTGGAAAACCTTGAAAAACATACATTCATTCTATGATAATTTCTTGAAAACATTTTTTCTTTTTAGAGGAATTGCTAACAAGTGTAGATTCTTCAAAGGTCCTTATAGCTGCTAATGAATGATGAGCCTATACTTCCCTTTTTTATTACCTTAGGGATGACTATATGGGGGAGACCATCCAACAAATTCTTCTTTTTGAAATAACTTTTAAAGCCCATTAGGACTCATGATTTCCAAAATGTTTAGGGAAATGATATCTCATAATTAATTCATTTAGTCAAAGATGACTTCCTTGAACTCTTGGCTTAAATTTCACTCTCAACTACAATTCCAAAAATTATAGTCCATCTTGTAAGTGATACGGTATGATCAATCTGTTGGGTCTTTTGTGGACTATAATGTAATAAAGGTTTGGTTATTGGTTTAAACAAATGGATAATAATGTATAAGTCTTTTTAAAAGAAATCATTCATCTAACTTGGGTTTACAAGTCAAGAACCTTATTAGTAAAACTAAAATTGTGCTTTCCCTAGTTTCAAATGTAACCTTTACTAAAGATAAGTTATTTCCTTCAATCAGATGGGCTTTTAAGTGAAATTGTGGGTAAGCTATAAGTCATATGTCATTTGTAATTTCTTTATGGATCATAAATTTTGGAGGGAAACTTTGGTATTTGCCCTATCTTTTTTCAAGCTTAATTACTTTGATTGTGTTTTTGGGACTTTTATTTGAAGCGTAGGTCTTAATTCAAGAATGGGTTTTTATGCCCTAGATTCTTTTGAGCTTTAGGGCTTTGGACTTAATCACCTTATTTGTACCAATTTACTTCTCAAGCAAACTTTTCATTTTTCATGCACCTGTGCCTAGTCCTTTGGGCCTTGCAATTTGACTAAGGCCTTCGACCCTATTTTCGATTCATTTGGATTAGGTTCAAGACCTGGTTTGACCCCTTTTTTTTTATACAAAATAAAAAGAGAAGAAAATAAAATAAAAAACTAAAAAAAAGACTAAGCCTAGTTCGGGGTCAAGATTAAATCCTAAATGACTGAGTCGTGTACCCATATGTTTTAAAATGAAATCATATTTTTTAAATGAAGCCTAAAAGACATGATCCAATCCTAAAAATGAATCACCCGATCTATGTCACCTAATGAGCTTAAGACATAAAAAATCTATTTTTCTTAATTTTTTTTTTGTTTCGTCAAATATTTTGTGTTTTTCTACATTTTCTATTTGTTTCTATTTTTTAACTAAGACCCTTAAAATATATTATAAGAAGGTAAAAATGGGATGTTTACAAAAATAACGGACAAGAGTGAATAACCAAGTTAATAACTATCTCTTACATTTGTAGGATGTGGCTTCTGTATCCAATACTTGTGGATGTGGCTTCTACCCATTGACTCCTCTTCAACTGTTAGCTCTACTCCTCTATAAATATAAGATTATCACCCAACGATAAATTACTTAATATTTCACACACTGGAGCCTATTTACTACCTTTGCATACTCCTACTCTCTACATATACATGTCTAACTTAAGTATCGGAGTGACCATACTGGACAATACCCTAACACACCTCACTGTTATCTATTTTGTAGGCTCATTTAGCTATGTAAAGCCTAACTTCACTTGAATCTCTACCAGCCAATATCTAAAGATGACATTTGGCACCATCTATGAGAAACTAATCCAATTTCCTACCCAAATACATACTAAGCACTCACTTAACATTACCTTTGATTACCAACATATCTTGTGTTGACAACCTCGAGAACAACTAACCAGTTGAAAACCAGCTCTTACCTAGGGAAACGCTTGAATAGCACCTAGAGCACTTGGAGCGCTTGCTGGAGAAATGTGTTGCCTAAAACAGGCTACTTTGTGCTCGTCTTGAAGAAGTTGAGAAGTATAGCACTTAGATCTAATCACCTGAGTTTTCTGACCCCCGCACTAGGCAAAACAATCAACAGCAGAAGGCGAATGGGAGGGATCAATAACCTGATCCACTAGGAACTTTAAGGATTATCTAGTGATCCTAATGATTACCTCCTCCACTTCCATACTCTCATGAGCCTCTATGGTCATGGGGACACAATGTATAAGGCTTTCTTAAGAACTTTGAGGAAAGTAGCTTGAACATGGTTTAACCACCTGCCTGAGAACTCCATCAACTCCTTTGATGAGTTGGCATGGGTTTAGCTCCACTTCAAGGCTAGCAAGCCTACGTCCAAGGACACGTTGTCCTTATTCCTGATAAGGCAAAGTGAGGGTGGGACTCTACATGAATACATAGCCCGGTTAATAATGCCATGGTTGACATCCCTTAGTTGGATGAGAGAGTAATAGTGCATGTCGTGCAGCTCAGTATACAACCATAGGGAGATTTCTTCCAATTGCTTGTGAAGAGCAAGCCAAAGACCTTAGCTGAATTCTAGAATAAGGCTTAGAAGTACAAAGACCAAGAAGACAATGTTCGCAGCAAGCGTGACGTAGACCATGAGAGGTAGGTAGAAAGAAGGATGTTGAGCTTAGTTTTTCACCCTCCCAGTTCTTTTTATAAAATTAGGTCTTCTCCAAACCAACTAGTACTAAACTCTAGCCGTTTAATATTGACCTTTGACTAGGGTTTAAAAAAGACTATTTTTTCCAACTTGAAAAGATTTGGAGTTGCCACCCGATTGGAGTCGAGAAAAGGGGTTAAGTTATAACCAATTGGATGGATTAGTTATAACTTAGCTACTGGTCTGTCGATTAAAAAACCAAGTTATAAATACAGTTTTTTAAAAACTAGAGATCTGGATCCGAGGGCTAATTTATTAAATCATAAACGGGTACCACTTTTAACTTTCCGAATTTAACTTTGCTTTTCAAATATACCCTTTTTAATTTCTAAAAAACATCTAATTATGATACATGTAACTAAATTGATTAATTTACATAAATATCTAAAAATGGAAAAAATAAACTTTCCATATTTTAAGTCGCCCTGTACTTGTGTACGGGTGCCTACGTACCCGCTATTCGGGATTAGACTTCCATAGTTCGTTTAATGAAAATATAGTGGGTTAATTGATTTTAACTTTGGAAAAATTATCGGGTTTACGTTTTCACCCATTTTGAGTTGATTTGAGAAAAGATTATAAGGGGTTCTAAGTTAGATTTTATTTTTGGAAATTCTAAATGATTTTAATTTGAAAATTGATTGATTTATTTTCATTTAATTTTAGAAAACTCAATTTTTCTAAGTGTCAAAACGATTTTTTTTTTACTAACCTATTTATTTATTTTTATTATTTTTTTATCCTTATTATATCTATTTCTATAAATAAATAGACTACTTCTTTACTCTTTTATTTTTTTCTTTTTCTGTTTTTGTTTTTTCTTCTCTTTCTTTTTTCTTTTTCTCATTTATAACATTTACAAATAAACAAATGAATTTTTTTTTTTTTAAAAAAAGAAGGTCGGCTTGGAGTTGGCTCGTGTTCACTTCGGCTTGGATTGGCTCGGTCGGCTCACTTAGGTTTGGATCAACTCATTTCGGCTTGGATAAACTCGATTAGCTCATTTCAGCTTAGATCAACTTGGAATCGGCTCGGTCGACTTGTGTCAACTCAAGAAATTCGATGGTGGTGGTTTTCATAAAAAAAACATCGTAGGGAATGCTATCCTAGAAAGAGAGGAATCGTGCTAGAGAGAGGCAACTTCGATTTTTGTTTTTTCTAAAGTGTTTAGAAGTTTTTATTGTGTTTTGAAAATGAAGAGTAGCCCTTTATTTATAGGTGTCATGGTCATGTTAAGGAGGGAAAAAAATTAAATTCAATATGATTTTCTTCCAATTTTGGATTGGACAAACTTGGACAATATGTGATGCCAAATATATAACTGCGCGTGTATGAATGTACCGGAGTGTGTCTACCATACTTAGAAGTGAGTTAGCAAATGATGTGGCGATGATGTGGTAATAAAGTGAGAAAAGAAAATTAAGAGATACATTTTGCACCTTTCATGGATTGAACCCAAGATCTCCAAGTCATATGCAATATCAAGTTTAGATGCTTATCCAACTGAACTATTAGTTTTTCCTTATTCATATGTGTAATTAATTGCACATATGGACTAGGTCAGCTTGGGTTAGATTCAAATCTAAACTTAGACCCAACAGCTTTTTGTTTAAAACTATTGAAATTAAAATTATATTCTATTTAAACAACCTAAAAATTTATTATTTTCTAAGTACCCTATTTTATTTTGTGACTTTTCAAATTTCTTATTTTTTTGTATTTTTTCTAAATTTCTTATTTTTTTTTTGTGCTTTTTCCTATTTTCCTATTTTTTAATATTTTTCTACAATTCCTATTTTTTCTAAATTCCTTCATTTTTTAGGGCTTTCTTTAATTTTCTATTTTTTTAAACTTCTTCTAATTTAAGACCCTATAACTTAGTTTGAAAAATAAAGGGGGGGGGGGGGGGGGGGGGGGG
>JAMXBB010000007.1:57813260-57952144 GCA_024138015.1 Lumnitzera littorea | reverse complement strand
CCCTATAACTTAGTTTGAAAAATAAAGGGGGGGAGGGGGGGGGGGGGGGGTGTGCAAAAATTGGGTATCTATAAAGGATAAGGAGATATTGTTTGTAAAAGACTGCCTCGATAGCAAGGCATCAAGTAGAGCTGAGGGGGAAGGCTTGAGTAGTAAGAAGTGTCGAACTGAGTGGAACCAACTTCCCCCTCCCATCTACACCTAGCATACCTTCTTGAACTAACCCATCTTATAGGTTTTTACTAAGGTACGTAATAGAGGCTTGCTATAGAAGCCCCCTAAAATGAAGGAGAACCTTAGTCATTAGAACTTGGACAAGTATTGCCAATTTTATGATGACCACGACCATACCATGGACGAATGCTTTCAATTGAAAAACGTAATCGAATATGCTATTCAATAGGCTTCTTTGGTGAGTACGTAATCCAATGGGGGAACAACAATTGTTTCGATAATGATGAAAATAGGGTGTCTTAAAGGCAGTGAATCAGTGCCACTTGAGCAGAGCAGAATGAAGATTGCTGCAATGACCAAGCCCCCAATTGTGTGATTAATATAATTATTGGTAGGCCATACTTAGGGAGTTAGTTAAGCACCAGTAGCTTGGCTAAAGCCTGTCCGAGTTGTTGGTTGTAAGAGGGAAGAGGCAAAAGGTAGACACTTCAATCTCTTTCTTTGATAAGGAACTAGAAGAGTAGACACCTCTTATCAAGACACCCTTGTGATAGGGGTGATGATCACCAATTTTAAGGTTCTAAAGATTACAATAGACACTATAGCTCCATTGACATCCTCTTCTTCCATACTTATGAAAGAATAAGGAGTAAGTTGCCCTTGAAGATGAAGCCCTACCACCATAATCTCATCGATTTCATAGGAGTACTGTCTAAGCCAAGGGAATCGTTACCCTCGACGTGGAACTTAGCAATGACAATAATGTTGTACAATAACCAATGGAGTTCATCGTGGTTGATTGCCTATCCTCCTACAATGCTCTCTTGTGATGACCAAACTTGAATGCATTTGGAGTCACCACCTTATCCCTCTACCTAAAGGTTAAATTCTCAACCTATGGGAATTTGCAGGTGTGATTAGAAGCTCTCTCGAGAGCTCTATATTAAAGCTACTAAAGTAGATGGAGTCTTTACTCTAGAGATTGGCTTGTAGGAGAAGCCGATTGAGAGAGGTGAGCAAGGTGAAAAGACAGAGGAGTTACACATTGGCGCCTCATTTGGCCAAACCACCAAGGTCAAGATTGAGACCCCTTTCGAGCTGAAGGAACATATTGTTGCCTTTTTATAGGCTAATTCAAATAGGTTTGCTTAGTTGATGTTAGATATGCCTGGAATCTTCCTGACTTGGTAACCCATATCCTCAACATTGACTCCAATGCATGGCTTGTTAAGCAAAAGAACAGGCACTTTGCATCGAAAAGGTAGGCTATGATAGAGGAAGAAGTATAGAAACTACTTAAGGACAGCTTTATTAGAGAGGAGAAGTATTCGACCTAGTTGGAAAATGTAATGTTGGTCAAGAAGAAGTTTAGGAAGTGGTACATGTATGTTAATTATACCGACCTCATAAAGCTTACTCGAAAGACTGCTTCCTTCTCCATAAGATTGACCTACTGGTCTATTATACATTAGGACATGCCCTGCTTAACTTCATAGACTCCTTCTAAGGCTACAATTAGATAAAGATGTACTCAAAGGATGAATTCCATACCTCTTTTGTAACCAACTTCATGACATATTGCTATATAGTCATGCCCTTTGATCTAAAAAATGTCAGGAAAACATATTAGCGTATGGTGACAAAGTTATTCAAGCCCCAGCTCGTATAGAACATGGAGGTGTATGTTGATGACATTATTGTTAAGAGTAAGCAGCTCAACGATCATGTCAAGTACCTATAAGAAGCCTTTAATCGGATAAGGAAACATGACATGAAGCTAAACCCCTAGAAGTATGTATTTAGGATCAACTTTAGCAAGTTTCTTAGCTTCCTAATCACCTAAAGAGGAATTAGGGCCAACCCTAGAAAGATACAAGCCATCAAGGATACGAAGCTTCCCTCATCAATCTAAGATGTATAGAAGCTCACCATCATGGTGGTTGCACTAAGCAGATTTGTCTCCAAGAGTGTAGACAGATGCATTAAGTTCTTTAAAATCCTCAAGAATCCTTAGGGTTTTAAATAGACTCTTCAGTGTATAACAGCCTTCAAGTAGCTGTAGGACTTCCTTGTACAACCTCCAATCCTCTCTAAGCCTATTCCAGGGGAGAACTTATATTTGTACCTAACTGTTAGTGACTCGGCACTATCGTTTGTACTACTCAAAGCAGAAGGGAGAGAGCATAGGTCCATATACTACATTAGCCACATACTGTAGGGGCTTGAGTTTAGATATAATAAAGTAGAGAAATTTGCCTTAGTGATCATCATCTTAGCACATCAGCTTAGCCTTACTTCTAGGCGTACCGGATTATTGTACTTACAGACTAGCTACTACACACAATGTTATAGAAGCTAGACACATCTAGACGGATGATGAAGTACGCAATGGAGCTAAGTGCGTATGGAATCCAATATCAACCATGGATGACCTACAATGCATAAGTATTGGCCAACTTCATGGTTGAATATATAGGAGAGGAGGAAGCATCACTTAGGGATGACAAACCAGTGTAAACTCTTTATGTTGATGGATTGTCTACCTCAAGGGGTGGAGGTACGAGTCACATATTGACCAGATCGCACAAGATCATAGTTTGCTACATCCTCAAGTTTGAGTTCGATACTAACAACAACGAATCTGAATAAGAGGCCTTAATGGTTAGTCTTAAGTTAGATAAGGAGATTGACGTTGAGCACCTACAAGTTTTTTTGGACTTAATGCTTATCATCTAATAAGTTCAAGGTGAATATGAAGCCAGGGATGAAACCATGGCAAGGTGCTTAGAGAAAGTCAGGAGTTTTTTAGTTGAGTTTCCTTTATAGACCATCATGAAGATCCCTTAAATTGAAAACTCAATGATAGATTGGCTATCTAAGCTCGCCTCCACGAGAATACAAAAGCTTGAGGTAAAGGACAGGAAGATTTTATAGAGTATTTGCTAGAGAAGAGCATAGCTTTGGACTCAGTTGAAGTGTTAGAACTTAAGGTAGCTTAATTAGAGCTAAGCTAGATGGATGCCATCTGTAGTTACTTAGAGTAGGGTACGATCTTAGAGGATAAGAAGGAGGCAAAGAAGATGAGATACTACGCCACCAACTATACGTTGGTTGATGGCATCCCATACTGTAGGTGGGTCAATCTCCCCCTACTCAGCTGTGTTCGAGCAAACGAGGGCCTGCATGTCATGAAAGAGCTGTATGCTAGAGTATGCAACAACTACATCTAGTCCCAAGCCCTCTACATTCGAGCTTTGTGGCTTGGATACGACTAGTTGACCATAAGGCAGGATGCCAAGGCTGTAGCCCATAAGTGCCTCCAATGCTAGAAGCACACCCCAATTAGTCATGCCCCCAACAACAATCTCTAACCTCTTACCAGTTTGTGGATGTTCGCCCAGTAAGGCATTGACGTTCTTAGCACCTTCCCTAAGGCCTTAGGAGGTTAACAGTTCATCATTATAGCCATCGATTACTTTATCAAGTAGGGCAAGGCTGAGGTCGTGGCCAAGACTACCAAGAGGAGAATTGAGTCGTTCATGAGGAACAACATCCTCTCTAGATTTAAGGTCCCTTATTCCCTTATAATGGATAACAGGCATCAATGTGAGCCCTATATTCTTATGTGGTGGTTCGAGTGAGTAATTTAGGGCATAAGTGAAACTAATCTGAATGAACTAAAAATTTATGAGTAGATTTGAAACATTAGTTGAAGATATCCCATAGACTTAGCTACTAAAAATATAATAAAATAATAATAATATGACTAAGTTAGTATAATTTAACTACACTATGTAATATTTATCGGAATCACGTAGATTGGGTTCTAATAGCTTATAAATATTTAGAGATAAATCATATGTAAGAAAAAAAAATATTATGTGACATAAAATAACATGTAGAGCAATTATGTATACCCCATATGTAATTTTTATATAATAATATATACTCATAATTATCCAAAACACCTGATTAAGTGCAAATTATGGTAAAATAAACAAAGAAAAATAATAAAAATTCACTAAAATTAATGGGGCAGTTGGATATGAATCAATTTAGGCATGTGGAGCTTATGGATGGGTGTTGGCGAGTGGAATTTGGTTAAACATGCAATTAGCACTACTTAAACTCTAATTTTAGAAGGGAGAGAGATAGAAAAATTCATTTGGGTAACTTACAGGTTCTGGAAAAATTGGAAACACTCTCTACTGATTTGTACATGAAAGTTAGGATCTAGGAAAAATTTGAGTGAGTCAAATTAATCAAAGAGGAAAATCAAGGAAATATTTGAAAATTAGTGTACGATCTGAGCACATGGTAGTTTGTGAACTTAGAAAGTTTCTAGAAACCAGCCACCACTACTAGGAGATAAAGGAGGTGGCACCTAGCTTTACCGACAAGGAGGCGGCCGGCAGTAGTAACCATAGCAACCAATTCTAATGAGATCCTAATTTAGTTCAATTTTATATAATTTTTTAAAATTATGAAAACTATCCGGATAATTATGAAAAAAAATTATTCTTACATATTTTCATATGTAGAATCTAGCATACGTACTTAAAAAATTGATGAAATCAAGCACTTTTCGATATTGAAATAAATAAGTCTAACATGTAGTTTCACCTTCAAAATTTTTTTGTAAACTACCTTATATTAATATTGAATTGCTATGAAGAGATTTCTGGCAAAACTATTTTCTAATTTTCTATTTGATTTTTGAGCCCTCAATTATGATTAAAATGGTATTTTTACCTGGTATTTTTGGTAAAAACTATTGTATTTTTCTTAAAGACCTCACTTGGATTCTGACTTTAGATGATTAATGGAGTCTTTATGGTCTACTAGAGCTGTTGGATTAGGTTTGGTAGAAAAGAGTTATAATAAATCAATAGTGTGCCTTAAAATGTATGGTTTAGTGGTGTGTAAGATTGAATGAATGGTAGATGACGATGGGTTTCATGAAGAATTGGGATGAAATGAGGTTGAGTTGTTTGAAGTGTTACTTTAGCTGTTTTAATTGGGGTTTAGGGCGGAAGTAGATGAATCAACAAAGTTGTATGTAAAATTTAAATTTGGCAAAGGATAATTTAGAGGAAGTGAAGGTAATTGTTTTATTAGATTTTGATTCAGAGGTTCAATCAAAGACAAAATTCGAAGAGAAGTATAGGCAGGAGGGGCTTAGAGGTTGAGTCAAAGGGTGAACTCTTAAGGAATATAAAGTTGATTGGGCTTAGAGGATAGCTTAGAGGATATTTTACCAAAAGGTCTAAAAGTTGAGTAGACTACATGATTGGTTCAAAATATGTCTTAGAGGTACTTGAAATGAAAATATATGAGTGTAAGCACTCAAAGTTGTTTCAAAAGGTAATTTGTAAAAGATTTTGGATAGTTATTAGACTTAGAAGATGATTCAGAGGATAAGCCTAATGAAACTGTAACTTAGAGAGTGATTATTGAATAATCTTGAGTATTTACCAACCTTAGAGATTGACTCAAAGGCTAAATTGGTTATGGACCTCAATACCTATGCGATGCAAAGGATAGCTTAGAGGCTTCTCTACTTGAATACGCCGAAGGCGCAATGACTCAAGACGTAGATCCAAAGGTAATAAAGGTAAAATGTATTTATAGCACCGTATTGAACTTTCAATACTTAATCCATAAGACAATAAACTAGCAACTAAATAACTTAATACTTATATAGACACATAAATTGGTAATATTTCATAATTTTCATGCAAAATAACACATAAATTGGTAATATTTCATAATTTTCATGCAAAATAAAGTACTAGATTGGTGTAGACATCAAAGGATCACTAGCAAAGACAAGTTAGCAAGTGATTGAATTTCAAGCTAGTGAGATTAATGTTTCACCGCACTTTGAAGTATTGTTTAAGAATACTTGGAGATCTTGGTATATCTCTTATTTATGGTTGTAAGTTAGTTATTTGTGCATATGCAATGTATATACTATTGTGAGTGCTAGACTGATGTATTGATTGTTTCATGTTAGTACTTGTTTTGAATTGTTTGAAATGGCTTAGTCATCTTAAAAGTAATCTAACACAAACTCGACTTTACTATTAACCGAACTTACATCACAACCTACTAAGGAAAACGATTAGGATTCTTAGTCCAAACACAAACCCTTTAATGAAGATAGTAGAAATAGTCCTTTCTCTATTTTTAGTCGAACTAAGTGATAGGAAAGGAGATCATAGCAAGGTTGGAGATTGTGGTTCAAAGTAAAGTGCTGGGTGGAGTGTGTTGCTCCATTGTATAAGCCCTAGTTTGGTTTCGATTTGTGAAATGCACGGCGTTAAACTCTTCAAAACTTAGATTAGAGTAGACACAATTTCTCTGATCTTATGATGACTAATTAACATTGTATAATGGGTTTTGCTTAAATATGCATTACATCTATTTAACCTTTCTTGAAACCTCAGTTGCTTGATATTAGATATGTGCTATTGTCTTTGTCCCACTTATTGAGCAAGTTGTTGCATATTCTCCTACAGTTGTTTTGCAGGTTTCTAATAAACTCACTAGTATTACACCAATTTCCAAAAGACTAAAGAATAGGGTTAAGGTATGATATTTAGGACTAATGGGCTATGTTCTTATTTATTTATCGGTTTTACTAATTTATAGGGAAACTAATAGGGTCCTAATAGTGACCCTTTAGTTTTCAACTAAGGATACTATTACCATGCTTTATAAACCTATGACCTTTTATATACCCTTTACAAATCGCTCTATTTTCTAAGATTTATTTAGTTTTAGAACCTTTTGTTGATATTGAGATTATATACTCTAAATGATTTATAAAGGTTAATTTTCTTGGACTTTTAAGCCATAAGTTTATTTTTGGAAGCTATTTTGAAATGTTACATCATAGGTTGATATTTATAAGACTTAGAATCAGATGGCTCAAAGTAGGGAAGTGGTAAATATCTCATGTAAGCTATATCCATGTTAGCAGCTAAAGTGGCTAGCTTTTAGTTTAGGTTAGTTTATATGGCAAGGTTGTTATGACTCTTTGGTTTAGGGTGTAATAGTTAGTTCGATAACCCACATCATACTACACTTTGCATCGGTTGCCTACCTGTGGTCAAACAGTCAGGTTAAAGCAACTAATTGGGTCATTCTTGAAAGCTTGAAGAAAACAGTAGACCGAGCTCAAGGCACTTGGGTAGATGAGCTACCCAATATTTTGTAGGGGTATAGGATCACTTACCGCACTTCTACAAGTGAAACCCCTTTTCACCTAGTATTCGAGTTAGAGGCAATCTTCCCCATCTAGCTAGAGCTTCCCAACATCTAAACTAAAAGTTTCAATGTTATGTTAAATGAGTCCCTACTACAGGCTAGTATCGATACTATAAAAGAGATTAGAGACCTCGCTAGAGCTTAGGTAACTGCTTACTAACACCAAGCAGTCAGATACTATGATAAAAAGGTCAGATACAAAGAATTCAAGGTTAGCAACCTAGTTTACTAGAAGCCAGAAGCCATAGGCTTATTTGAGGGAAAGGGCAAGTAAGCCCCTAACAAGGAAGACCCAATTAGAGTTAGAGAGAGCTTAGGGAATGGAGCCTACAAATCGGAACAATTAGATGACGAGCTCATCTCGTGTACTTAGAATAGTGATAACCTTTAGCTCTATTTTGACTAATGCACAACCTCTTGTAAATCATTTCACAAAGTATTAATGAAAGTTCTATTTATCATACATGATGTCTTTCATTGCTTGTC
Source organism: Lumnitzera littorea (assembly GCA_024138015.1). NCBI lineage: Eukaryota > Viridiplantae > Streptophyta > Magnoliopsida > Myrtales > Combretaceae > Lumnitzera > Lumnitzera littorea. Next base: position 57,944,212 of record JAMXBB010000007.1, on the reverse strand, counting down.
TTTTCATGCTCCTACTCTCATACCAATGCTTAGCCCACAAGGGGTAAACAAGCCTACTAACTGTGATAAGGGATTGAATCTCCAATGCTAAAATGAAAAGGAATCAAAGGATTGATCCAAAAAGAAACAACAGTGGATCTGGAAATGAACAGGAATGGGTATTCAAGGAAAATGGGTACGAAGAATAGGAAAGGTTTTGATAGTGAATGTGGATGGATATAACTCACCAAGACACAAACACAATCAGGGGTTTGAGCTTGAAATATAGTTCGATATAACTCACGAACACTAGATGTTGCGTGGGGTTTCAAATGAAGGTTAAATGCAACTCACTAACCGACTCAAATGAAGGGCTTCACCACAATTTGAGAACAGGATTGATAAGAATGCGGGGACGATTAAAGAGTCTAATCAACCTCAATAATTTGGCAAATCCTAACTTAAGTATAGCCTTGCTTGAAAGAGGAAAGTTTCACTCTACATATCTATATGTCTGTATATGTCTATGTATCTTTTTATATTAGTACAAATGTTGTTGTTTATAGCAAGTTCTAAACCCTAGTGGCAAAACTGTAAATAAATTACAAGGCCGTAAACTCTAAAGAATTGGACTTATAAATAAAATAAAGCGAAAACATGTACAAGAATACAAAATCATGCATTTTACAGAACTCGGCATGTAGTCACTTGGCATGTCCTAGGAGGAGTAGTATCCGAATCGAGCGTAGTCAGCAGTTGGATGTATGGGTTCGAGAGGGGGTCCTTGACATCTCACGTGGCTTAGCTGAGACACTAGAGAGGTTGGCCCATAATTGTCGAGTTTTGGAATTAGTTGGCGCTAGTCTCTTAGGGTCATGCCAAGTGGTTCTTTGGTCTCGAATACTCGACCTTGTGGTTTCTCGGCTAACGATAGATTTGATACCAAGTGTTTATTTTCTTTCCCTTCATTCTTCTGGCTGCAGCTCAGCCTTGGCAAGCATTAATAGGCCTCGGCTTGGATATGGTCGGTGGCTGATTCTCATCATTACCGTTGGTTTGAAAGGAAGTCATTCTCGACGTTAAGTGTTGAGCACAGGTTGGGATGCCAAATAAACTTCTCTTCGCTTTTTTCTTCACCATGAGTGTAGAGTGTCTCTAGATTTCCTCAACACTCATGGGGGTTAAGCAATAGCTCTTCCCATCCTTTCGAATGATGTAAGTATTGAGGAAGCCATCATGGATCACTTTTCAATCATACTCCTAAGGTCGGCTAAGAAGTAAATTTGCGGCATTCATAGGGACCACATCAAATTCAATCTCGCCTTCATACTGTCCTGCCTTGAATGTTATCCGCGCTCTTTTATGCACATGGATTATGCCCTTGTCATTAAACCATTTTAATCCATAGGGTCGAGGATGCGGGTAGGTCGGCAACTTCATCTTTTCTATCAACTCGACAGAAATGATGTTCATGCAGCTACCTCCATCAATAACTAGGGAACAGGTCTTCCTATTCACTAGGCACTGCATGTGAAATAAATTTTCCTTCTGTCCGGGATTTGCCCTCAAGTTAGCTTGTGTCACCATAACCAAGAGTTTATCAAGGTCCTCAGGATAGACATCTTCTTTTATCAACTGGTTGTCCAAGCTCTTGTCACTTTGACTCTCAATTTGAGCCTTGGGCCCTTCGCCTTTCAAGACCATGACCCTTTTATTTGGGCATTGGGACACAATATGTCTATAGCTTAAGCATTTGAAGCACTTCACTTCTTAAGCTTTATTGTCGGGTGCTTTTTCTTTCTCGGCAATCCGTTTTTTTGGCAAGGTTTGGCTAGCTAGGCTCTCCCTTCTCTATCTTCTTTTCTTACCTTCTCTTAGCATACTTCTCAGGCTCAGGGCTATCTTGTTGAGGTCAGCTACTCGGCCTCTAATGCCTTCTTCTCCTCTACCTCTCTACTCTTAATGCCAAATTAATTAGCTCGTCCGAAGAGTTGAATGGCTGCAATTCAACTATATCGGCAATGTCATCTTAGAGTCCACTCAAGAATTTGGCAATGGTGCAGTCTTGTGGCTCGGCAATTTCACATCTCATCATCAAGGTCTCAAACTCTTGTAAATACTCTTCAATAGTATTTTGACTTTGTCTCAGGTGTTGGAAAGCATAGAGCATCTGCTGCTTGAAAGAAGTTGGCACAAAGCATTGGTTCATCAATCTTTTCATGAGCCTCCAAGTTTTGATCAGCTCTTCTCCTTTAGCATCTTGCTTAGCAACCAGCTTATCCCACCAAAGACTTGCATATTCAATAAGGGATAAGGAAGCTAGCTTAACCTTTGCTCGATCATCGCACTTGTAGCACTCAAATAACTTCTCGACTTGGGGAACCTAGTCAAGGAACTCTTCAGGTCAGCTACTTCCATAGAAGGTTGGTAGTTTCAGTTTGATATTGTTAAGTCCTCGGCTAGGTGCTTAGGGTTAATCCTTAGCATTCCTAGTAGGTTGGTTTACCTCGGATTGGCCACTTTTGTTTAAGCTATTCTCGGCCATATCTCTTCTCAGCCTCGGCTCTCTTCTCTAAGCTCTGTAGTTCAACTCAGAGTCAATACTCCTGTCATTGCCTCTTCTTAGCATTGGCAAGGTTTCTCTTCTTCTTAGCTCAACAACTCTTCTCTGCTGTCTCGTATCATTACAAAGTTTATTGGAACTACTCCTATTGATGGGTGTCCATTCCCTCTTCTCTTCTCGGCCATTACATCTGTAGCCTTTGACTAACCTGGTAAGCTCCTAAATTGAGTTGGTGAGATTTTGAATCTAGTATTCCAGGTTATCAACATGTCTCCTTAAGCTTTTATGAGGACTGTCTTCAGTGTTGTTGACACTATCCTCCAACATTCTTGCTCGTACAGTAATTGACCAAAGAATTGAACAAACAAATAATAGCAACCCAGAAATAACTACTACTCAACTTCTGCAACTACTACTACTGACAAACAGCACACAACACTATAGACTAATGATGAACAGGCATGTTAGAACCACAAATCTACTTTGTAAAACACTTGCATGCATGACTACCCAAAGCTTTGATACCAATATGACAAGGGATCGAATCTCTGATGCCAAGATGAAAAGGAATCAAAGGATTAATCCAAAAAGAAACAGCAGTAGATCTGGAAATGAACAGGAATAGGTATTCAAGGAAAATGGGTACGAAGAATAAGAAGGGTTTTGATAATGAATGTGGATGGATATAACTCACCAAGATGCAAATATAATTAGGGGTTTGAGCTTGAAATATAGTTCGATACAACTCACAAACACTAGATGTTGCTCAGGGTTTCAAATGAAGGTTAGATGCAACTCACTAATCGGCTCAAATGAAGGGGTTCACCAGAATTTGAGAGCAGGATTGATAAGAACGCGGGGACGATCAAAGAGTCTAATCAACCTCGATAATTCAGCAAATGCTAACTCAAGTATAGCCTTGCTTGAAAGAGGAAAGTTTTACTCTATATATCTATCTATCTGTATATGTCTATGTATCTCTCTATATTAGTACAAATGTTGCTATTTATAACAAGTCTTAAACCCTAGTGGCAAAACTGTAAATAAAGTATAAGGTCTTAAACCTAAAGAATTGGGTCCATAAATAAAATAAAGGGAAAACATGTACAAGAATACAAAACTGTACATTTTACAAAACTCGACATGCAGTCACTTGGTATGTCCTAGGAGGAGTAGTATCTGAATCGAGCGTAGTTGGCAGTTGGATGTATGGGTTCAGGAGGGGGTCCCTGATGTCTCGCGTGGCTTGGCTGAGACACTAGAGAGGTCGGTCCATAATTGCTGAGTTTTGGAATTAGTTAGCACTAGTCTCTCGGGGTCGTACCCAGTGGTTCTTTAGTCCCGAATACTCGGCCTTATGGTTTCTCGGCTCTTCAGTTGACTACAAATTTGATGCCGAGTGTTTATTTTCCTTCCTCTCATCCTTTTGGCTACAGCTTGACCTTGGCAAGCATTGATAGGCCTTGGCTTAGATATGGTCAGCGACTGATTCCCATCAAACTGGGTAGGTCGAAACACCACCAACCTGACCTCCATTAAGTAACTTTAGTAAGGGGAAACACCCCTTACCCAAATGGGGAAATCCCATTATCTATGTAGGTTAGAACGCCACTGACTTGATCCCCCCTCATATAACCTCAATAAAGGGAAAGACCCCTTACACAACTGAGGAACTCTCATTATTAGTACAAGTTAGAAGGCTATTGACTTAACCCCCTTCAAATAACCTCAATAAGAGGAAATGCCATGTACACAATTGAGGAACTTCCACTATCCAGGTATGTCAGAATGTGCATGACTTGACCCTTGCTTAGGTGACCTCAGTAAGGGGAAACATCGCTTACACAATTGAGGAACTCCCCCACATTTACCCCCAAACAATCACAACAAATCAAACAAAAAGAGAAATGTATTGATAGGAGTCAAAGTACAATAAGAAAAGTAAATGAAGAAATTCAAATTCCATTAATAAATAGGGGATTTACAAAATTAAGGTTGGCATCTTAACCTGCGGTACAAAAAGAAGGAAAGGGGACAACTGCCTATTATCTTGAATTGGCTAACTTTGAAAGCTATGAAAAATCTAATGCTTCAATCCATTCAAAAAATTGATCTACTAATGGCCCCTACTGTTATACCCAAAGCGGCGGAGTCGTAATAGTTCTACCGTACAAACTATTCTAAAATATAAGTTGACATTACAGCTATTATCTTAGACTTAATTTACACAGGCCGTCTACGATTAACCCGCCTTGAAGTAAATAGTTCATAAATTAAACATATTATTTACTTAAGAAAGTATGAAAAATATAAATTAAGATTTCAATATTCCAAGGAATGTTACATGATTTAATACCTAACCTTAGTTAAGTGATATATATGTTAATAATATAAGATACAAAAATAAGGATTAAAAACCTTAAAAGTGTAACCGATCATTAGTTTTATAACGTCACTCCCTAGGATCTAACAGTCGCTAGCTTTAAGGTAATTATAAGCCTCTTCCTAGCTAGCATCTACGATAATATCTATGGGGATGTGAGTAACCAACCGCTTAGTAAGTTGGGATAGTAACTTAAAACTATATATTAAGCACAAATAAGGTTATTAACCAATTATTTTAATGCAATGCGACAAGCAAATGCCATTATACGACATTATCTGGTTCGTTGAGAGATTAGAGAAATTATACCTGCTCTAATTCGAGTTAAAGAGTTAAGGGTATATTTTAACAGCTTACAACCCAACCTAAGCTTATGTAATAAAGACACTGCTTCTCCTATGACTACCTTTGAACCACTACCTTTACCCTTATCATAACCTCCTCTCTTGTTACTTGGTTCGATTAAGAATGAAGAAAGGATCAATTATGCTATCTAGTGTTATCCTTTTTAAAATAGTCAATATTTAGCTAGAGAACCCTAAATATTTCCCTTAATGAGTTGCTGTGTAAGTTTGATTTGGAATTATAAGTTATATATTTAATTAAGTGCAGTTAAGGTGATCAGTCTATATTACGCAGTACAAAACAACCGTAAACTAGTACAATAAGCCAATAGTACATAATATATTCAAGAACACACATATATAGGCATGTGCACAAGCAAATTACCTATAGGTACAAATAAGTGTAACCTTAACTCTTTGAGTACTATGAAGCAATACTTTAACGTATTGATCCCAAACTTACTTGGAGTCTACAATTTACTCACTCAAGTTCAATGTAGGGTCAGATCGTTACTGCTCGCTTTTATATTATAAATATCATTTTAGCATTTATACCTTTATTACCTATAAACTTCAAATCATTATTTCGAATTTAAATTTATAATTTTTACCTAGTTGTTCAAGTTCCATATTACTTATAATCATAACTTTTTTTAAATATATATATATATATCATATATGTTGAATATGTACTATCCTTTCTATATTACTTATTGTGTAACCCTTATTATATATAATAATTGTAACATAATAATATAACATAATGCTATTAGTGAAGGTGTCTTTTTAATAAATAATATATGTTTATAGCATGTATGTATATTTTTAAATAGCACTAAGTACGTTTAAAATGTTATATAATATGTAATTTATCTTATATGTGAAATCATCATATTGTGCTACGTGTACCAATAGTGGGATTAATTAGACATCGTCTTGAATGCATGGCTTATATATATATATATATATAGGAAAAGATAATTCATACAAATACATATATTTAACTAGCTCATTTATGGCTTGTTAAATGGAAACAGTAAAAATATAACTATCAATATTCTAAGTTTAAAATTTGAATAAGAAGAAATTTATGAAATTGTATAGGTAAAATACTCTATTTAGGAAAATAATGGGATTATAGATACATCTTTTATGTGACTATTAAATATTAATTAAAAAAAATACTTGTAATTATGAAAACGAAGTTACTTAAAAATATTGGATACCAAAAAAAAAAAAAAAATTGGATCTTATAATATCTATTTTTTTCCCTTCTTTCTTCTTTTCTTTTCTTTTTTCTAATCTCCGTCACTTTCTTTGTTTCCTTCTCTCTTTTCTTTCTTTCTCTCTTTCTCTCTCTCGTCTAATCTCTCACTTTCTCTCTTCCTTTTTTTTTCTCATCTGGTCTCAATATATAGCTTAAGTTATATATATATAGATATTTTCACTACCTTGATTAAGGCGGTGATGAATATGTTATATATATATATATATTGTTGGTCCAATTTTGTGTGACCTTTTGAGTGTAATTTTATAATGATTTATCATTTGTAAAGTTCTATAATATATTTCAAAAGTAGTATAACATTATATTATACACCTAATCTAAAATTTCTATTTGTAGATTAATTAAAATTTAACTTGAAAAACTTTATGTTATAATCTATATTGATTGTATTGGAACTTATTTTTGAAATTTGACTTTACAAGACTATTCTTTATGACTTTTGAGGGACTTATATTACAATTCAGTCTTATTTGGAACTAATTTTTTGTTGGTCTTACGTTTTAAAATAAGCTCCTAAATATACTTTTCTTTAATATATGATATATATGGATAGGTTCCATTAATTATTTAGGACTTATTCATATACATTTTATATATAGTTTTACTTACTAATGTTAATTATTAAGAAAAAGTAGTTGATTTCAAAAGATTTATCATAAACTATATCTAAAATTACAAAACTCTATGGTATAACTATTATACTCGATAATCTTAATAATTCTAACAAAATCATATATAAATGAGCTTAATTTGTGACATTCAGGCTATAAAATTATTTTTTAAAATTTTTATTACTTTCGTCATAAGGGTTTAACTTAATTCTAAGAACGTTAATATAATTCATTATATCAATTGCATATAATTTATCTTTAACGACTTGTTAACTATCGAAACTTGTTTTTTTTTTTGTGTTTCTAATAAATAATGGGCAATATAAATATAACTTAATATTATAATATTTAATTTTTTTATTATTTATTTTTCTAAATTCAAACTCATGGGATTACTTTTACTAATATTCCTAATTTTGTCGTAAAATTTAGGCATGATTGGATAACTTACTTGACCACCCTAAATTTTATGTATCGAACCCCAAACACCTAATTGCGGGGCTTATCATGGAAGAAGTAAATGGAGTAATGTTTTGACCATCCTCAATAGTAGAAAGGGAACCTTAGATCATGTCAGCAACTTGAGCAGCCTCTCTTTCTCTTACTTAGGCCGCCCTTTTCTCCCAATGAGTTAGAGCATCTAACCAACCTAAGAAGCTAAGGTCAAGCTTAGGAGGATGGGAAAGCACCTCATTCCGCATGTATCGAGTGCACTCAGTGGAGATGTCCTATATGTCTTCTAACCATTGCTTCGTCTTGTAGAAGTTGTCGATTGCCTTGTTAGTAGTGACCTTGCTAAGCACCTCCCCACTCTCCACTTTGTAGATGATCTCCTTCATCTTCAAGGTCTCTCTTTGGAGCTCCTAGATTTTTTGCTCCAACCCTACCTTTTAACCAACCAGCTCCAGCGATGTTGTTTTAGTGCTATCACATAGATGTCTTCATTGCTAGCTCGATCTTTAGCCTAAAGATCGACGCCTTTAGCTCAGCAATTTTATTTTCAAGCTTTTCCTTAGCTCTCCTCTCTTCATCAAACTTCTAAGAGAGTTGAGCCTTAGTCTTTTACTCGTCATCTAGCTAAGTCCTAAGTTCACCGACCTCCTTAGCATTCTTCTCAACATTGGCTTACCCCTACTCTACCTATTGTAGCTTCACCTTAAGTGTAGTCATCTGTACATAAAAGGTATGTAGGCACCAGTTAGCCTTACTAAACTTTTCCAAATATTTACTAGAGAAGGACTTTGTCCCCTTTAAGCCCTTTTGTACACTAGACACCACCACGTAAAATCCCTTTACCTCATTTAGTAATGTGTTGTAGTTACTGAGCTAGAGCAACACTTAGCCATATTACTGCAAAGAAACATACAAACTAAGATCAAATTAGTGTCAACAAGGAAAGACATCAATTCAAAGAGATGAAGACTTACTTGTCGGATGAGAGAGCTAAAATGACCTGCCATCTCCATGGAAGCACCCTTTCCCATCCTTAATAGGTCTTCGAGGATGGCCTAGTTGCTAGGGCTATATGATCCCACTAAGGCCTAGAGGTTGAGAGCCCGGTAGAGCAACGTAGTGTTGTTGCCTTAAATCTCCCACTTCAACATCATAAGGCTCCCCTTCTATTTCTTGGTCTTGGACTTAGCCTTCTAAAGGTGCAGCTCCTCATTCCAAGACTCATACAGTATGTCCTTAAATGAGTCCATTACTATCCTCATGTATTAGAACTTGTTCAAGACTTCATAAAAGATGTCCCTGAGGTCATTAGTGCACCTGTAAGGATAACCTAAGGGCTAGCCGTACACATTTGATAAGTTGATAAGTGCCTTCCCCATCTTCTTCTTCTTCACCTTGGGGGCCTTGTCCCTAGCAGATTTACAGGCCTTCCTCTTCTACTTAGCTACCTCCAAGTTGATACTAGCCTCACCTATCCCTTTCTTGTCCCTATCAAAGAAGGCAAGCATCACTACATCTAGCTCATCGGCGTCGACAGGTTCATCCTCCAAAGATATGGGTATAGAGATGGAGACAAAACCGGAGGGGAGGGACCATGCTCATAAGCTTGACAGCCAGTGACCTTGTAGGGAGTCTAACAAAAGGAATCCCCTAAGGGAAGGCAGCTAGCTCAAGCCTACTAATCTCTCCCACCTCCAGTCTCGACCCCCCAGCCTTATGCTTACGGTTAGTAGCTTTAGTGGTTAGCTTTGTTGGAGCTTGGCATTACCTTAGCAGCTGGGATGCTGACAGATAGGGCATCTCATCGGCTAATTTCTTGCCTGTAAAAAATCAAACAAATGTTTAACATAAAAAAGTAAAACACAATCATTTACCAACTCTATCATAACCAGTATATATGAGGAAGATCTCCTCCTTCTCTTTAGGAGGACATTATAGGAAGCACAGTTCTACACAATTACATTAGCAAGATGAAAGAAGCTATTCATAAGTTAAAAAAAAAAAAAAAAACCTATTCCTTCCATCCACTTCTTTACCACAGCTTTCTTCATGTTGAGGAAGAGCTTAAAGATTAGATACTTGAAGTATCTCTCTACTGCCTCCACGGTGTTTATTTCCTAGCCATTCCTTAACCGTAAAGGCTTTTATCTCCCTTACGACCTTAGCATTACTAGGCTTAAGCTCCTTTTGTCTTCCAATTCAAACCAAGGTGGTTCACCATGTCTGGAAGTCCACTTGATTTGGTAGCTCCACCACCAAGTACTTGTCTTGCCAACCTTTAATGGAGTTTGCTAGGCCTCCAAACAACTTCTTCCCTAGATGAGGCTGGAGGTATGACCTTTTACTCAAACTCTTTCACATATAGAAATGATTGAAGACTTTGTGAGTGGCCCTTATCACTAGGTATTTATAGAGCCCTTAGAATGCCTTTAACACCCTCTATCCATTGGAAGGGACTTGCACTAGATTGCAGTAGTAGAAGTAGAAGAGCTCCTTCTCAAATTCACTTTAGGAGAGGCGCCACCCATAATCTAAACACTTTTCAAACATCGCAAGGTGCCTCCCTGATAGTAAGGGCACTCTCTCTTCCCTTGTTGGCAGACGTACTGTCTAGCCTGGGGTCGGTCTAACCATAAAGTTTGCTAGGACCTAGTTAATGGTAGAAGCCTTGCTCTTACTAATTTGATTGCTTGGACCTTTATCTGTACCTAGCATGGTAGAAAGATCATGGCTTCGGGTAAGGGATTATATGCATAAAAGCCTTGTCCTATTTAGTACCTTCACCACCATCCTCGAGTCATCGTTCGACTATGCTACCGATGTGGCTTTGTCCTCTCCTTCATGGGGAGAGTCACTCCTTATAACTTCGGAGTCTATTAGATTGTACTTTGTTACATTAGATGGTGTCTCACCTATGTTTGCTTTACTATTAGTAAACATCTTGATGTTGAAATAAAGAAAAGAAAAGAGCTTTGATGAAAGTTTAGGAAAAAGAGAGAGCTTTGAAGAAAGTTGATGAAAGGAGAAAATAAGCTTGCTCAGATTGCAGTAAGAAAGTGAGAGTTTGCAAAAGAGTAATCTATTTAAGCAACTTTGGTATTTAGAGGATGAGCACTTTGGAAAGCGAATCAGCAGTTAGAGGGATTTGTATAAGCACAAATCTCCTAAGACATTGCGATGTAGACATGTAGAGATAGTTTTGAACGGATGGCTACATTCGAAAACAAATCACATGTGACTACATGCATGTTAATAGAGAAAAGACACCTATTACATCGCATTAATTGCACTATGAAAGCATGAGATAAAGTAAGAATTCAAAAAGTTACTTTCACAAAAAGTTTTCCTGAGGCCCCTTCTATTGAACTTGTTCGGTGCCTTAACAACACTACTCCTCAGTACGAATAAATGAAAGTAGCTCGGACAATGGTTAGCTTGGCTCGATCTTGCTAGCCCAAACCATTCAATGCCTTTGTATACTTAGCACCTTTGCTTTGTACCCTTGGAGTTTGAAGCGCTCCACCTATTAAACCTTCACCTTGGTTCGAAGTGCTTAACTCAACCAATTTAGTATCCACCTTGGATCACCTATCTAACTTAGCAAATGTACATTCCACCTTAACTTGACTAAGGGCTAACCACTTGGTACTCCCTAATAGCTAAAGAGGTTAGACCTCCTACATTCTACCTTAGGGTTAAAGTGCTTACCTCTATTGATGGGAATCAAGCTACGTGACCTTTGACCCGCAGCTGAGCCCAAGGACTAGAGGGGTCAGAGTAATAAATCTTTATTTTCCAACCAACCCTTGCCGAGGCCGAGTACTTACTTATCGAGTCACCTTTAATACCATGCCGAATGATCACCCTTTATTCTGTGTTATGTCGTGTTGATGACCACTATAATGCCTAGCTAACTAATCACTCGGCATCATCCTTGTCGAGAGACAGAGAATCCGGACTGACTAAGCTATCCTTACTCAGACAAGCCCACCTGTTCGTACTTTTTGTTCGCATCTCTTAATAACCTCATTAATGTAACATTGCCATGCTTAAAGTATTGTATGGAGAATCTGTAGCATCAACGATTGATTTCTTTGTATATTCATTTTTACCCTCTTGTATCATGTACATCGCTTCTTTAGGAAATATCCTTATTGTCTTTTACCTTTTGGGCAAGTTACCTTAACTCACTAGTATAAATACCCTTGTACTTGTAGCTGTAACAAGTAGATTACCTTTAATACACTTAAGTACTTTCTTCCTTGCATAAATGCTGCTTGTTTACTCTTAGCATTACTCTTATCCTTTCCTTTAAGTAGGGTTAGGTAGCGAGTAACCTCATTGGATCAATTCATACGTCATATCGAATTGTGTCATAAGTCCTTGGAAGTTCCTTTGGTGCATCATATCTTCTAGAGTTGTTCGTGAGTTTTTGCTTATTGTTTCATTCGTCTTTGTCACTCTTTTAATACCTTTTCCCATTAACCCTCTTTCGAGCTTTTTGCAAGTTTGGACCCATCTAGGGACTGGCCTTGTTTGTTCTTCGTTATGGTTCGCAACATCTTAGTATTAGAGCGGGGGTTTTGTGTAAGCTGTAGCTAGTTCTTCTTGAGTTTTGTTATACTTTGTTTTGCGTATGAGAAACAGTATTAGTTACTATATTCATTTGACTACTGTGTTATTGGCTATTCACTTTCTGAAGTATTTGTTTGAATTTGATTTTATGAGGAAAAACGACAAACCTAAGTATGAATGTTAGTGCTGGTGATGATAGTAGAGTTAGCCACCATGGATGACAATCTCAGGGAACTTCTAGAAGCACTGACGAGATACTTGATGAGGTAGCTAACTTCTTAGTAAATCTAACCTGAGCTATTCATGCACTGTCTTGCTGAGCCACCAAAGCTATGCAAAACACTCCATAAGCTGCTTAACCCGTTAGAGGTTAGAACCCAGCTCAACCAGTTTGAGGTGGAGGAGTTAGCAGCTAAGTAAGGTGAAGGATAGACCTAAGAGAGCTTAATGAGGAAGAAGAAGAGCATTTTGAAAAGGAACGTGTACGAGTCTCTAGAGCATCCGACCATGTGAAGCTTCGGATTTTGAGTTTCAATAGATTTGGGAATGCTAACAAGTATCTGGATTGGGAAGAGAAGGTGGAGCATATATTTGATTACTATCAATACAGGGATTATGAGAAAGTGAGGACTGTTATTGTTGAATTCTTCGAATATGCTGCCATGTGGTGGAAGAATTTTCAAGCCATAAGAAGAAGAGAGGGGTACCGAGAGATTAACACTTGGCTTGAGATGAAGAGAGTGCTCAGAAACAAATTTGTACCAAAAACGTATCTCCAAGATACTTTCACTTGGCTTTAGGAGCTAAGATAAGGAGGCCGCACAGTTGATGAGTATGTTCAAGAATTCCAAATGCTTATGATAAGATGTGAAGTGGAGGAACCACTAGCCTAAACAATTTCAAGGTTTATTACTGGATTGAGAGGAGACATCCAAGACATTGTAGAGCTCCAACAATTTGACATAATGGATGAAGCTGTGAACCTTGCAAATCTAACCTTCTAAGTATAAAATCAAACTCCCAAAACTGTAGATGATTTCCTGAAGTCAATAGAGCTAGTGAGATTTAAAACCGATTAAAGTCTCAATTCAAAACCTAAAGCGAATATGAAAAACTCTAAATTATCAATTGAACCTCTAATCACATATAAATACCTTACAACCTTAAGTATATATAACTACAAAAGTTGACCTCGAACCTTATCAAAACCCTAAGATAACAACTTAAGATTTAATCGCGTAGAAAACTTTTATATCCTAAATGTATCTAAACACTAAAGATTTCATTTGAAAGTGATAAAAATCCTAAAACTATAACTTTAAGGATATAAAAGTACTAATACATCATAACTTACTATAAAACCCTAATTGATAATATATTCTTAATATCTTATCAAATCTTTAGTAAAATATCAAAGATAACTTTCAATCATTCATAAATACATATAATACTAAAGTAATCCTTTAGGAACTAATATATTGCATTATAGATCACATCCATCTTCCAATTATATAACTAGGTTAATATTATATAGAGTTAAGAGTTTAGTTGATGCTTATATTACATATAGTAGGTATTAGTACCCTAAATGATACTTTTTATGATAATTACATTAAGTGGCTTACCAAATGATGTATATAGGATATAAACACCTAAAGGAAGATCTCATTACTTATTCTTACTAATCATTTCAATAAACCCCATATTTCCTTTCATTTCCTTAATTTTCTTCCTAATTTTCCTTAATTACTTCATTATATACACTTAGATTACATTTAATTTTGAAATGTTGATTAAGTCAACATATATGTCATTATTACAATGGAACCTTCCCTTTCTTTCTATTGAATTCTTTTCTTTTCTTTTGGATTTTTCCCCTTTTCCTTTCCTTTGTTGCCGTCCATTCCTCCCTTCCTCTAGACCCAACTTGTCTTCATCTTTTTAAGACACAAAACAACATAAACACAACTCTTTTCTCCCCTTAACCAAACCGTAACCCCTTTTGCTCCCCTATTTCCACACTTTTCCACTTCACTTTCACAATTCCTATTATCATAAATCAAGAAGAAAAAGGTATGTTATTATATATTGTTACATCTTATTTAATAGTTAGATGAATAGGTTAGGTTAGTGTAGGAAGTTTATGTGATGTATATATATGTTGTTGAAGGAAGAAAGTTCCATTTTTTTTATGCTTAGAAGTGTAGGAATCCTTAGTAAATGGAAGAAGAACATATGTACATATGCTTAAGTATGTGTATATAAGAGTACACTTAATAAATACATGTATGAAGACCCTTGTACATAAGTACCCATTATGTATATAACCTAAAATGAGGTATATACTAACTATACATACATATGCCTTGCTAAATATACCCTTAAAGTGTAAAAATATGAAATTTGTGAAGCTTTCTTACAAGGGTACTTTAGGCATACGAAAATATGTATAAAAATACGTATGTTACTATATGTGTATATGGATATGTGTACTAGTATATGTATAAATACACAAGTATACATACTAGTATGTTAGAACTATAACTATAACTATAACTATATATATATATATATAATGTATGTGTAAAGTATATGAATACATAAGGATAAATATATATATGTAATGGATGATAATGTAAGTAATGATATAATCAAATGATGATATAAGCGATAACATAAGCAATTGATGACATAAGCGATGATATAAGCCTCTAAAATAATAAACTGTAAGATCATCTAAGTGTAAGAATTAATGGCTAATGAAATCATTAACTACTAAAATCGAACATAAAACTAGCCAATAAGAATATTTAAGCTTCAACAATTAAATTTCAATAAATTTAGTCAATATTGTAAAACACGGGTTTTAACATCCAAAACAGACCTTACCATGTAAATGTATGTCCAGAAACGATAATAAACGACTATAAGATTGTAAAAATCGGAGTTAAGATAAAAAAGCTACATGCAACTAAAGATGTAAGGTAAAATTGCAAGGAATAAATGAGATAACTAAGTATTAGAATAGACCCTGTAAATTGATAATGAGAAGAAATAAGTAATTAAATACATAAAGTACCATAACTTACAAATATACGAATATAGTTACAATTGATCCCACTAAAGTATGATAAAACCTGTATACGCTATACTTGGGTCATATTGGGAAACTAGACAAACTATAATAGCCTTTTAGTTAACTAAGAAATCTGTTTCTTAGGATACTTATAAGTTTTATCATCTTTTAGACGTTTCGATATTGAGTTCTAGAAACCTCAAAGGCTTGGAGAATGAGCAATAATCTAGGTAAGGGAGTTCTAATAACCTGTTACTTATTTGTGCGTATTACTTGTATGATGCTTTGTTACTTATTGTTGCTTATATGTCTGAATGATTGTTTTGCTTGTATGCCATCATCTATGTGATCACCTTTTTAAAATTGATAAATATAAATATCTAACCAGAATAACCAGTTCTATTCGTCGCATGTCCATGACTCAATAAATGTATGGATGGAGAGTGCTAGCTTTATAAAATTTTAAGGAAAGTATTTTATGGAAAATACTTTTCTAATATTAAACATATTTTGTATGATTTTGATAAGGATTTGCAGAGCCAGAAATAATATTTTATCACTAAGGCAAAGCTAGCATGGGATCTCTAATTGATAACGAGAGGAGTTGGTTTATTATGTTTGTAAGGCCTTGGATAATTTTGATTGTGAAAGGACTCGCATGTTTACGCCTGAGGGGCCTTAGATGGTGGATAGTCCTAGTTTGGGATCCACCTATTTGGATTGGAACTCTTTTCTCGACTAGGGTAATAGTCGGGTGTTGCCTAAAGGGGTAGCGCTCCTAAGCAGTCTCATGCGGATAAGTTGAGGTGCCCTGTACGGGTAAGTACAGGGGATAATCGAAGTGTAGACGACGTAATTCTACACCATTCATAGTTTTAAACTTCTATGGATGTGTTGCTTGCATTCATTACGCTTGAATTCATTTTATTTGTAGATAGCTTGCATGTGCGTGAATAATGTTTGATAACTTGCTTGAATGGTAGTAGTGAAGAACGAACTCACTGAGTTGTTTTATGCTCATTCTCCCTTAGTTTCTTTTGCAGGTTTACTTGTGTTAGGTTGAGATAAGGATAAGTCTCAAGTGCCGAGTGCAAGGTGAAGATAAGTATGATAGTAATAGAATGAGTTGAGACATTTATGGATGATACAGAAACATCCTTTGTCGAAAATATTTGTATGTTAGAATTCAATATAATTTCATATTTCTTGTAAAATTTTATAGTTAGTATATCTTGTCTTATTTTTGGTAGGGGATATCGATTCTCTACGGTTCTGATGAATTGTGGGATATCGGACATCCATTGTTATTTATTTATTTTATAATATATTAACTAATTAAAATCAGCAACCCTAGTGACTAATCATTTAGAGTCTTGCAATCTCTGACTTACAAGGCGATTTCCTTATCATGGGTATACACGTGATATGGAAATTTTAGGCAATCTTATTAGGCCCCCTTTAAGGTCTTGACAGAAGTTGTTAAGATTGCTTAGTGAGTGGAAAGATAAAGAAGGAGGCAAGCAACGACCAGAATGCCAACTAGCCAATTAAGATAGGCGAATCACCAAGCTCAATCTAATATTGAGTCGAGTAGAAGAGTTGATGTCAAAGCCAAGTAGAAAGGCCGCCCTGAAGATGTAGTGTTGACCCGAATGCAAGAGAAGGGGTAAGGGTTTGGTAGGAAGACCAGCCAAATCAAGTGCTTCAAGTGTTAAGGGTTCGAACATATGGCTGCTTAGTGCTCGAACCAAAGGACAATGGTCAATAAAGGAGACATCCCGAAATTAGAAGTAGAGAGTATGGATGAGGAACCTGAGGAGGAGGAGGTTCCTATCAAGAAAGAAAATGCAAGAAAGAATTAATTAAGGAAGATATTTTTCCCGAGGACTTAAACTAGTTACTCATGGTTATCTGGTCGCTATGAGCATGGAACCCTCATGAGAGGAGGAGTAGAAGGAGAATTTGTTTCATACTACCTGTAAGATAAATGATCGGATGTGTGCACTCATTATAGATAGTGGAAGTTGCACCAATGTGGCATCGGTCGATCTTATTTCAAAACTAAAGCTACCAACTGTTGCACATCCTAGGCCATATGAATTGCACTGGTTGAGTGAGAAAGGAGTATTGCATGTCACTTGGCAAATAATACTACCGATCACTATAGGGAATTACTTTAACCAGATCCCCTGTGACGTGTTGCCTATGTGTGCTTCCCACATGTTGCTGGGTAGGTCGTGGTTGTTTAACAAGAGAGTTATACATGACGGTTACAGGAACACGTATATACTGGAAAAGGATGATTAGAAGATCATGCTTGGATATCCTTTGTACCGAGAGACTATTCGGTAACTTGAAGAAATGCTGCTTCTACCAGGAGGAGGTGGTATTCTTGGGGTATGTAGTTAGTGGAGGAGGCTTGCGGGTCGATGATGAGAAGATAAAAGCAATTGTTGAGAAGCCGACTCCTGCTACTTATGCTGACGTAAGAAGTTTTCATGGACTGGTTTCATTTTACAAAAGGTTTATCAGGAACTTTAGCACCATCACTGTACCACTTACTGAGCTAACAAAGAACATTAACTTCTGATGGGGAGAAAGGGAAGAGAGAAGCTTTGCTGATATAAAAGAAAGATTGATCTCTGCCCTGGTGTTAGAACTACCCGACTTCAATAAAATTTTTAAGCTAGAATGCAACGCATCAGGTGTTGGAATAGGCACTGTCCTGATGTAGGAAGGCCGACCAATTGCCTTTCATAGTGAGAAGCTCCAAGGTCCACAACTAAACTAATTCGTATATGATAAGGAACTTTTAGCACTAATCCGAGCAATGCAAGTGTGGCAACATTACTTACTGCCGAAGGAATTTATCATATATTAACCATGAATCACTGAGGTACCTCCGAAGTCAGACTATGCTATCGAAGAGGTAGGTGAGGTAGGTTAAATTCCTTGAAGTATTCAATTTTGTAATAAGGTACAAGCAAGGAAAGAGCAATGTAGTTTGCAAATACTCTTTCGAGGAGGCATGCGCTCTTATTAGAACTTCAAACTAGGTTGTTTGGTTTCGTAAGTATCAAAGAATAGTACTCTGGGGATCTACACTTTGGATCAATAATTTCATGATGCGTCGATGGGAGCACAGTAGATGAGTATCATGTGGAGGATGGCTATCTATTTTGAGGGGGAAGACTATGCATGCCAAACCCTTCAGCAGAGGGCTTTTTGAATACTTTAGAGAGAGGAGGACTTATGAACTATTGAATGATTGATTCTTTTGGCTGAGAATGCGAAGAGATGTACACTACGTTGTGGAAAGCTGTGCAATGTACAAAAAGGCCAAGTGTCGAGCCGAACAAGGGAAAGTAATGCCCCTACCTGTTCTGACGAGGCCGTGGGCTCAACTGAGTATGGACTTTGTTCTCCGACTACTACGAACTACCTGAAGCAAAGATTCTGTAATAGTTGTCATGGATCGGTTCAGTAAGATGGCATACTTCATGTCCTACACCAAAACTAACAATACTTCGGTCATTGCTTCTTTTTTCTTATAGGAGATTATGTGGATACATGGTATGCTGAGGAGTGTAGTCTCCGATAGGGACCGAAGTTCTTAAGCCATTTCTGGAGGACCCTATGGTGTCGATTGGGAACCAAATTACTCTTCAGTACTTCATGTCATCCCTAAACTGACGACCAAACAGAGGTGGTTAATTGTACTTTGGAGTTACTGCTCCGAGCTGCAATAGGTAAGAACTTGGCTGATTAGGACGTCTGCCTGCTAGTGGTCAAATTCGCCTATAATCGGACCGTATATGATACTACTAAGAAAACTCTCTTTAAGGTGGTCTATGGATTCATTCCCGAGTTGCCCTTCGACTACGCCCTTGTACCAGCACTCGCATAGGAGGACCTTGACGCCTTAACTAGAGTATAATCTCTTCAGCACATCTATGATAAGGTCACGTGACTTATCAACCAAGCTGAAAGGATCGAGGGTAGGTTGGTCGAACAGTTTCAGCTGGGAGACTTGGTATAGCTACACTTTAGTAAGAAATGGTTCTCGAACAAGAGGAAGAACAAATTAGCTGCAAGAGTGAAAAGGCCTTTTAGAATCCTCTAGAAAATGAGTGAGAACACTTATAGGTTGGAACTACCCAAGGACTATGGGGTTTCTGATGCCTTCAATATTGCTGACCTTAGTCCATATTACCCTGACGAAGAACTGAGTGAACACCATTCGGATTTGATCCCAAATCCCAAACAACCCAGAAGGAGTGATGGGAATCAAGCTACAGGACCTTTGACCCACAGCCGAGCCTAAGGACTAGAAGGGCTGGTGTGACGAATCCTTATGTTCCAACCAACCTTTACCGAAGCCAAGTACTTACTTGCCGAGTCACCTTTAATGCTATACTGAATGACCGCCCTTTATTCTGTGTTATGCCGAGTTGATGACTACTATAATGCCAAGCTAACCAATCACTCGGCATCATCGTTGTCGAGAAACCGAAAGACAAAGAATCTGGGCTAACTAGGCCATCCCTATTCGGATAAGCCTACCTGTTCGTACTTTTTGTTCGCATCCCTTAACAACCTCACCAATGCAACATCGCCATGTGTAAAGTATCGTATGGAGAATCTGTAGCACCAATGATTGATTTCCTTGTATATTGATTTTTACCCTCTTGTATCATGTACATCGCTTCTTTAGGAAATGTCCTTATTGTCTTTTCCCTTTTGGGCAAATTGCCCTAACTCATGGGTATAAATACCCTTGTACTTGTAACTGTAATAGGCAGATTACTTTCAATGCACTTGAGTACTTTCTTCCTTGTGTAAATACTACTTGTTTACTCTCGACATCACTCTTATCCTTTCCTTTAAGTAAGGTTAGGAGGCAAGTAACCTCATTGGACCAATTCGTGCATCATATTGAATTATGTCATGAGTGCTTGGAAGTTCCTTTGTGCGTCATATTCTTTGGAGTTATTTGTGAGTTTTTGCTTACTGTTCCATTCGTCTTTGTCACTCTTTTCTTACCTTTCCCTATTAACCCTTTTTTGAGCTTTCTATAAGCTTAGACACATTCATCGATTGGCCTTGTCTGTTCTTGGTTACGGTTCGCAACATCAGCCCTGGTGGTAACTTACTCAGATAAACCATACTTACTCATTTCACATGCCACCTAGCTCGAACGTCTTCACCACGATGTTGATATGATAACATTATCACGATGACGCTTAGCCATTATAAGAACTTCAGGACTATATCCTCTATATGCTTGAAAAGCCCATCTTTCCCCTCTCCTTGCCTTTACTACGACAATGAGACTGTAAAGGAGGGGGGAAAGTATTGATAGGTCCTTCTAGGCATAAGCTCCTCAAGCTCGTACCAACTTGATTAAGCTTGCGGCCTGTGCTGTGCCTCCTTGGACCTAGCCTTCCTATCCTTATGGTCGACCTCACCTTAAGCCTAGCATATGGCCTATCCAACAACAGACACCACTAATGACTATACAACTATAGATAAGGGTGAATAACCATGTAAATAGTTATCTCCTACATTTGTAGGATACATCGTGATGAACTGCCGACCAATGGTCCCATTACTTGCTCATGGCTCCAAGGACTCCAATCCCTCACCCGGTGAATTCTCTCTCGATAACCTACTGATGATGAGAAAGTTTATGTCGAAGGAATGTGGCTGAACTCCTTAAGCTCCCTTAATTATCTTACATTGATTTGTATACTTAGTAATGATGATGTCGACCATTCCCCTTGCCAAGGAACCTGTACCGAGTAACCCGACCAAACATTACCGAGAAGTTCTTGCCGAGTGACGAGAGACTCACTTAAATGGCTGAATAGTTTTCTCTCAGCATGCCACCATCTCTCTCTTCTTGGCCCCTTTATTGCCACAACATTTTGATCCCTTTTGCTACTGTGCTTAGAGAATATTCGTATGGGACTAATATTGCACTACTATCGATCCACCTCGTTTGACATTGTACTACTTTTCCATTTTTGGTCTTTTATGCTTTTTACCCTTTATGGTATGTACTAAGAATTCCCTTTTTGTATATACTTTCTTGTCATTTCATTATTTGTAATGCTGCTTTAGGAACTTACTATAAATAGTCCTTTTCTTTTATATGCCGCAGATAACTTATATTTTAATATTGAATATTCTGTTCTTTTGAGATAATCCTCTCCAAGTCCATATTTCACACTTTCATCTAATCTTGTTGAGTAGCTTAAGATTAGTGGTGGGTGGACTTTGACATCACCTTGTGCATCATATCAAGTGTGGTGTCAAGTCGTGTTGTGTTTGTTAGTGAGTCACATCCTTTAAGCAACTTTACGTCAGCTACTCTTGTTTGGTTGTGGACCATTTCCCTCTAATTTTCTTCGATACCTCAAAGGATCCATTTTAGTTCAAATCCACCTCGATAAGTTCTAGTGATAACTGAGCTCCTAGGCACATTATATATTCCTAGTATCAGAGCTTGAGGTTGAGTTTGAGACTGAGAGTTGTATAGTAATAGTCAATCTACTATTTGAGATACTGTGTGTGATTGTAGCCATCCATGTGAAGTGTAGTTACTAAAAATTTTGTGTTAAGAATGTCGAACCTTAGTGTACAGGGAGAGATTTATGATGTCGAAAGTGATGCTCATAGTCGTGGTTGAGTTACCCAACAAACACCATGTACTACTAATGAGCAGATACAAGATCTTACTGCTATTGTGGCCAATTTAGCTACCTCAGTAAACAGGGTCTTAGAGAATGGACCACGTGAGAGAGTTGCTAAGCAGGGTTGAGAAATGAGAGATAAGCCGAAGAGTCAGATGAATAAGCGAGCTCTAAAATACTTTCTAGTAAACTACGCACCATCGTGACGTGTCGATAGAGTCACAGGGAGAAGGTTAGAGTTGGACGAAGTGGAAGAGTATGAAGAAGAAGAAGACCAGTATGTTGGGCTTGATGAGCAAGAGTTGAGAACGCCAAGAGGTGCTGAACATCTTAAGGTACAGATTCCGAACTTTAACGGGTTTAGTAGTGCTAATGACTACCTGGACTGGGAAGAGAAGATCAAAAAGATATTTGACCTTTATGATTATGAAGATGCTATTCGCATTAGAGTGGCCGCATTAGAATTTTTTGGGTATAAGGTAATGTGGTGGAAGAAGTTACAGAATGTTCACTTGAGGACCCAATGTAAGGTCCAAACAAGGAATGAGATGAAGAGAGTTTTGAGGAATAGGTTCGTTCCTAAACACTACGAATAGGATACTTTTTGATGAGTCTAAGACATGAGGTAAGGTAACAAGTCCATAGACGACTATGTTCGAGAGTTTCAGTTGCTCATGATATGATGTGATGTTGATGAACCTGAGACCTAAACTATAGCATGGCTCATCTCAAGACTCCGAGCTAAGATTGTTTATGTCGTAGAATTGTAAAGCCTTATAACTTTGGATGAAATCATCTGTCTAACCTAGAGAGTTAAAAGGCAATGGCGGAACTAGGCTAGCCGAATGCTGAGTAATCAAACCATGGTGCTGAATAGGACTGTCCTATCGAGTAGACCAGGGAATGATAAGGCGTCAAATAGTTCCGAGATGGAATGCCGAGGTTATGTGCCGAACTGATCAGATGAAGGCCGAGGTAAGAGCAAGATCGAGGAACCTAAGATCTAAAGAGACCAAGGTTAGAGTTCAGGGAGGAAAACCCAAGAAACTAAATGTTTTAAATGCTTTGGCTATAGATACGTGGCTAATCAATGTCCGAAACGTCGAGTCATGACCATAAAGAGAGACAAGCCTCAGTTTGAAGTAAAAAGTGCAAGCGAAGGAGAGCAAGAAGTGGCCATAGGTCGGATACTGGAAGAATTTGAGGAAGATTAGGAGAGTATTACTTTGTTGTTCAGCGATCTCTCAGTACTTTTATAGCTAATGAAAATGAGCAAAGAGAGAACCTCTTTCATACAAATTGCTGAGTGAATGGCAAGTTATGCACCGTGATCATTGACGGAGGGAGCTATACCAACATCATTGCATAAGGGGTAGTTAAATTCATGAAATTGTTGACTATTCCACACTCCAAGCTGTATAAGATTCACTGGTTGAACAAGAAAGGAGGATTACATGTTTCCAAGCAAGTCAGAGTGTCAATTAATATTGGTGATAGGTACAGGGACGAGGTGATGTGTAATGTCCTTCCCATGTGTGCATCTCACATATTACTTAGTCGACCATGGCTATTTGACTTGAGAGTGTTATACGATGGGTATAGAAACACCTACATGTTTCAAAAGGATGGGAAGAAAGTTATATTGACACTTATGAGTCCTAAGAAAGTGCAAGAAGCCTAGGAAAAGGTTGTTAAATCTCTACAGTAGAAGTCCTTAGTGATTTCCTAAGCTCAGTTTACACAAGAGGTTAAGGCTAAGGACTATGTACTCCTTTTGATCAAAAGACTCTTAGAGGTTAGAGAGGTCGAGAACTTACCTACCAAAGTGTAGTAGCTACTTTAGGAATTTGTTGACCTCTTCCTTGCCAAGATGCTGAAAGGATTACCTCTCTTGAGAGGAATTGAGCATTGCATCGATCTTCAACTTGGAACAGCCCTGCTGAATTGATTTGCCTATAGACTCAATCCTAAACAGGTGGCCGAGTTGAAAAAGCAAGTTGATGAGTTGATAGATCGCGGATATGTTTGTGAGAGCATGAGGCCATGTGTTGTCCCAATCATGCTAGTACCAAAGAAAGATGGATCATGGAGGATGTACATTGATAGCCGTGCCATCAATAAGATTTATGTTAAGTACCGATACTCGACTTCGCGAATGGATAACATGCTTGATGAGTTGCACGATGCACACATCTTTTCGAAGATAGATCTAAAGAGTAGCTATCATCAAATATGAATGAGATCGGGAGATGAATAGAAAATAGCCTTTAAGACTCGGGATGGTTTCTTTAAGTGGATGGTCATGCCATTTGGTTTAACTAATACGCTGAGTATATTCATGAGGCTCATGAATCATGTACTCAGAATATTGATAGGAAAATGCATTGTAGTTTATTTCGACAATATTCCGGTCTATAATGCCAACCTTCTCGTTTATGTCGAACATTTGAGATTGTTGTTTAACATACTCTACGTAGAGAAATTATTCAATAACCTAAAGAAATGCGTGTTCTGTCAAAGTGAGGTTTTATTCCTTGGATATGTCATTTCAAGGAGTGGAGTTTGAGTTGATGGGGAAAAGGTCAGGGTTATTAATGAGTGGCCTACACCGACTAGTATAGCCGAAGTTAGGAGCTTCTATGTCCTAGTCTTGTTCTATCGAAAATTTATCTGGAACTTCAGCTCCATAACTGTACCGTTGACTGAATTGACAAAGAAGAACGTTGAGTTTAAATGGACAGAAAAGGCTTAAAGGAGTTTTGAAGATGTGAAGTGTAAGTTGATGTCTACTCCAGTACTTGCTCTACCAGATTTTGAGAAGGTTTTTGAGGTTGAATGTGATGCTTTTGGTGTTGGCATTAGTACTGTCCTTATGTAGGAGCACTGATACATTGCTTACTTTAGCGAAAAACTATAAGGTGCTCCCTTGAATTACTCAGCATACAACAAGGAGTTCTATGCCCTTATCCTAACACTTCAAAATTGGCAACACTATCTGTTGTCAAGAGAATTCATCATCTATTCAGATCATGAATCTCTTAAGCATCTTTACAGGCAGTAGAAGCTTCTTAGCGTCACACGAAGTGGGTCGAGTTCTTAGAGACCTTTTGCTATGTCATCAGGTATAAGAAGGGAAGCACCAATACAGTGGTTGATGTACTCTTTTGCCATCATACCCTCATTATAACATTGCAAGCTAAAGTGTTTGGATTTAGCACTGTACCTGATTGATATGAGCATGACCCACATTTTGGGCCATTAGTAGCTAAGTGCAGTGATAGAGGAGCTGTAGACAGATTTCACTTGAGTGAAGGGTTCTTGATGAAGGGAAAGTAGATTTATGTGCCGAGTGGTTCTGTAAGGGAGCTACTGGTTCGAGAAGCTTACGTTAGGGCTCTAGCCGACCATTTTGGGGGGAAGAGGACGATTAAGATATTGAAAGGGCACTTTTACTAACCTAAGATGATGAGGGATGTGTACTGAATACTTGAGAGGTACAAGGTGTGTAAGTATGCAAAAGGGATGAGAGAACCCTATGGAGAGTATACACCCCTACCAATTCTTGAGCGGCCGTAGACTGATCTAAGTATGGATTTCATGCTTGGCTTTCCCCACACATCGAGAAAATACAATTCAATCATAATGATGGTCGATCGGTTTAACAAGATGGGCCACTTCATCCCCTGTTACAAAACTAATGATGCTTTATTCATCGTTAACCTCTTTTTGCAGGAAATTATGCGACTGCATGGAGTGCCAAGGAGTATTGTGTTCGATCGTGATTCTAAATTCATGAGCTTCTTTTGGAAGACCTTATGGAGGAAACTCGGCACTGAGCTCCTGTTCGGTAACTCTTGCTACCCCCAAACAGATGGCCAAACTGAAGTAGTTAACAAAACCATCGGTAATCTCCTGTATGCTACTGTTGGAAAGAACTCTCATGATTGGGATTTATGCCTGCCCATAATTGAATTTGCTTACAATCGCTCTACTCGTAGCTTCACTAGAACATCACCATTTGAGGTTGTTTATGGACTTAACTCAAACCTACCCTTAGACTTAGTTAACAGTTTGACTATACAAGGGGAGAGTCAATTCGACCTGCAGCGTGCCGAGGAATTTCATAAGTTGCATTAAAGAATTGCCAAGCAATTGGCCAAAATTATAGCCCGACAAAAGGAATTAGGAAGTCGTGGAAGGAAATGAATCATTTATGCCCTTGGAGACCTTATCTAAATCTATCTTAGCAAGGAACGCTTCCTTAGCAAAAGGACGAACAAACTATCTCCCAGAACGGATGGCCCCTATAGGATCCTGAGGTGCATTAATGATAATGCCTACAAGATTGAGCTACCTGAAGGTCTTGGTGTGTCTACTACATTCAACATTGCTGACTTAACTCCATATGTGCCGGAAGATGATGAAGACTAAGATTTGAGGCAAAATCTTCAACAACCCCGGGGAACTGATGCACTGTCGACCAATGGTCTCGTTACTTGCACACGGTTCTGAAGACTCCAATCCCTCACCTGGAGAATTCTCTCTCGACAACTTATTGATGACGGGAAAGTTTACATTGAAGGAATGTAGCTGAACTCCTTAAGCTCCCGTAATTGTGGTACGTTGATTTATACACATGGTAGTAATGTTGTTGACTATTCCTTTACCGAGGACCCTATATTGAGTAATCCAACCAAACACTGTCGAGAAGTTCCTACTAAGTGATGAGAGACTCACTTAAACGGCCGAATAGTTTTCTCTCGACATACCACCATCTCTATCTTCCTGGCCCCTTTATTGCTACAACATTTTGACCCCTTTTACCTACTATGCTTAGAGAATATTTGTATGGGACTAATATTGTATTGCTACCTGTCCACCTCATTTGACATTGTACTAATTTTTTATTTTTGGTTTTTTGTCCTTTTTACCCTTTTTGGTATGTATTACGAATCCTCTTTTTGTATATACTTTCTTGTCATTTCATTATTTATAATGCTGCTCTAAGGACTTATTATAAATAGTCTTTTTCTTTTATAAGCCGTAGATAACTTACATTTTAATACTGAAGATTCTGTTTTTGTAAGACAATCCTCTCCAAGTCTATATTTCACACTCTTATCTAATCTTGCCGAGTAACTCAGGATTAGTGGCGGATAGACCTTAACATCAACTTGTGCGTTATATCAAGTATGGTGTCAAGTCGTGTTGTGTTCGTTGGTGAGTCACATCCTCCGAGCAGTTTCACGTCAACTACTCTTGTTCAGTTGTGGACTATTTCCCTCTAATTTTCTTCGATACCTCGAAAGACCCATTTCAATTCAAATCTACCTCGGCAAGTTCTAGTGATAATTGAGCTCTTGGCACATCACATCGAATATCATGGCTCCACTATCTAATACTTGTAAATGTGACTTTTACCTACTAACTCCTCTCTAACTATTGGCTCTACTGTTCTATAAATATAAAACCATAATCCAATGGTAAACTACATGATACTTCATACACTTGAGCTTATTTACTACATTTTGCAAACTCCTACTCTCTACATACATACGTCTAACTTAAGCATTAGAATGGTCACGCCAGATAATACCCCATCTGTTTTGCAAGCTCATTTAGCTATACAAGGCCTAACTTCACTTGAATCTCTACTAGCCAATATGTAGAGATGACAAGCTCCATAACTCTCATATAGTAAGTTTCAAGTGTAATTGAAAGTTGTAATTAAATCTCTCCAAAATACTGAAACTGAAATAAACATAATTCAACTAAGCTCTCGTGTTCCAAATAAACTAACAAGTCTCTCAAACAACAAGTCTATTTAATTTCTTTCACTAGTTGATCACATCTCATCATTATAGTAATAATAATACTCTCTGTGAGCCTTGTACTTGGATGACTAAGTTTCAAGTGGTTGATTTATGGCGTTTGGGAAGATAACTAGATTAGGTTAAAAACTTACGAGGGGCTTAATAATGTTAGTCAATGAAACCCTATAGACTCGGAATTGAAAAATTACATAATGAAAATTTACTATATTATTATATATATATCGGTAAAGTACATATTAGGCTTCGTTAATTAATAAACTCCTAGAGATAAACTGTAGGAGTAATAAAATTATTAATGTACACAAAATAATATATAAAAGATATACGTTGGGTATTGTTGACATATAAATATATGTACCCATAATTATAAAAAATACTCAAAAATGTGAACATTTAACTAAATAAATAACGAAAATATAAGAAAAATTATTAAAAAAATATCTCAAAACCACTAAGAAACATCTTTGATGCATGGCAAATTAAGAACTTGGTTGGGATTTGCTTAGGAATGTAGATGTCATGTGTAAACATCAAAACTATGTGGGGAAAATACATGAAGAAGGAGGAGAAAATTCCAAAGCCCTACTAAATCACCTTATAAAAATATCAGACTTATTCTTGATAAAAGTTTGGCTCCTTAGGTAGTTTAGAAAAATCTTAAGAGAAAATTCGGGAGATAGGAAATAGGGAAGAAAACTTAAGGAAAATTATGGTGCAAAATAGAGGGTTGATGAGTTTTCGAGGAAAAGCACTATCTTAAAGTGTAACTAGGACACTACCTAAAGGAGTAGCAAGCGCCAAGTTAGTACCCCTTCTCCTCTACATTGGCTGGAGCACCAGGTTGCTATAAGTTATTAATTTGCCTCATTTTTAACTAAAATTCGGAAAAAACATCAAACGAATTCCAAATATTTTGAAACTTGGTTTTCCTCAGTATTTTTGCATGAGAAATTCAAATTTTAAATTAGATTTTCCCAATTTTGAGTACTAATATAAGGTCTTTAAGAAAAATGGCCTACACATCGATTTTCAATCACATTTTCAAAAAAATCGTCCAATATAGTTTTGACCTACAATTTTATGAGTGTACACCTAAAATGTTATATTTTGATGTATGTGGTTGGATTTTCAAAATTGAATTGTTGAATTTTCGAAAAAAGTCTATTTTTACAAAAATAGTGTGCTAATGGTGTTGTTTTTCTAAAGAAACTTGATGTGTTTTTACAAAATCGTATTACAACCCATATCTAGCTACGTGCAGCAACTAAAAGTAAGTTACTTTAAGTTTTAAGACGATGATTTTCAAGTTTAAGTTAGTATTTGGTAGTTTACACCTTAATTTTAAAAGTTCCAATGAATTTGTAACTAAATAGAAGGTATAATGGGAAAGTATATAAATGATTATAATATTAAGCTGTTACTTGTTGTATACATAGGTTATTAAGGTTCTAGAACTTAAGGTAAGTTGAATTATATGTAAAGTAGTAAAATGTAGAAGTAATACTAAGGTCAAAAACTAAGTCAGAATATAACTTAGTGTTGAATATTTTAAATACACTAAAAGTTGGATCTAGGGGTTTATATTTAGACTCTATACTCTTTCTAAAGTCATAATGTAAGTCTAAAATTCCCTAGATAAGGACCTAATTTAGAACAGTAGATTAGAACCTTAGTCTGAAATTGAGTCATAACCTATCTCACTTAACTAAAACTTAATAAATAGTAGAAGAACTCACTTAACTTAAAAAAAAAAAAAACATGCCTAATATTAAAAGTAAATTCTTACTCCATATGGTGATTAAAAACTAAAGTTGTGTATTAAATTTCTTTAACATTCACTATGAATCGGACGGCATTTAAGGATAATGTGACACCACATCTATTGATGGTTGACTTTCGTCCCGGTGTGCAAGCACTTGGAAAACATGAAAATGGCTTCGAGGGACACTTGAGGGTATTCCGGTGTGGCCACTCTGATGCCTAAGTTAGCCCTCTTGTCATGTGGAAAGAAAATATTGAATGGTTATGTGCATGTAAATGGAGAAGAGAGGTCTCATTACTTGGGGGTCTTGCTTAGTATTTATAGTAAGTTAATGAAGATTGTCCCTGGACCGAGCCATTGGATCAAATCTAGATGTTGGGCCTACTGGTATAAGCTTACATAACAACTATCGAAAAATGCCTATCAACACTTGCCACCCCCCCACTCTTTTTGGTGATAAAGTCAAAGAAGAGAGTATCTAGGGAGGTTAATTTTGTGGGATTTCTAGAAAACTTAAAGAGGCTAGAGTACTTGGAGAAGCAAAGGCCTAAAGAGGTAAAAGGTAGCAGTGACTAGAGCACTTATAAATATTGATATGCCTAAAAAGGCGAAGACTCGAAGAGACTAGAGCACTTGATGAAGTGTGCGCTTGAAAAGGCGAAAGAGCCCGAGAAGGCAAAAACGCCTGAAGAGGCGAAGACCTAAGGAGACCAAGGTACCTAAAGAGGCGACAGCTTAGAAGAGTCGGAGAGCTTGAAGAGTCGAAGGCTTAAAGAGGCTAGAGCACCTGAAGAGGTTGGTATGCTTGAAAAGGCGATGGCCTGACGAGGCTCGAGTGCTTAAAGAGGCAATGGTGCCTGAAGAGGCGGTGAAGCATGTGGATCATCCAAGCTAGATTTGACCTGTGATGAGTAAAGCTGTAAAATTGGCTACTCAATCTCTAGTCAATTAATGTATAGAACTTTAGGGCTTGTTCAATTGTCGTCCATGTAACTTCTCAGACTTGAGAGTGTTTTAACTATCATCGCTTGATAGCTTAGTGTTTTCAAATAGCTTGTTGTCTATCTATTAGACAAAGTAATTAAGTTCACACCACCTATCATCCGTAGTGTGTAGGATTTTAAATCATTAAGGAGTTGCCCGTTAGCGGATCATGTTCGCATAGGCTTAAAGTAGAGGGGTTTGTTTAGCCCCCAAAATGTTTTTAGGCTTTCATGCCCTTATAAAGATGTGGAAATAGGCTTGTCAAATTTCATATTACGGAGCACAATGTAAATAGATAGCATATAATGCATGAATCAAATGTGAATGTTAACAAAAAAAATTAGTACAAAGCACAACATAAAATACGCATCTTGAAGAATAAATAACGAATAAATTATAAATAGCAACAGTAAGATTTCACTCATCTTTCATCAGTGTGAATAGATGCGCGAGTGAGTATCTGAAGCTCGGTAGCTTAGTGTTTCCTGCTCAAAATCATTGCTTAGCAGTGGTAGGTTATGGAGCTTTACCGAATACACATTAGCGTATCATTTTTTGTTTGCTTAATAGGTCACTTTGCCCTTGTTGCTGCCAGCTATCGAGGCTTTCATGTGCTCGTTTGGAGCTTAGTCAGATGTGATGATTGGTAGAATGTCGCTTGTGTGATTCGACATTAATCGAATACTGCGGTATTTCTATAAAGCATACCCATGAAGCATGTGGAACAGCTTAGGATGCCTACTTCTTATGTTGAGTATGTGTCAAATAGCTAATACCCTGTCAGTACAGGGTTTAGAGTTTTCGTTTGGTGAAGTGAGTGGCTTGGCCATAGCTTCTCGGCAAAGGTTCGTGGCCACTCGGCATGGGTGTATTGTGAATCAGAACTTAAAGCTCGGTAAGTGAAGGATATATGTTGGCTATTCATCTTGCGGCCATGCACATGTAGTAAAAACCTGGAATTTCTAATTCTTATCCTTCTTGAGAAGTTTTAGAACTTCCGGGTCGCGTGCGAGAAGCACTAGATGAATTGGTACTTGTATCTGTTAAGAAATATTGCTTGACTCCTGTGATGGAAAGTGCTTGGGGTGGCTAATCTACCATCTCATCGTAGCTTTTTGGCAAGTTAGCACAGAACGTGAAATTTGTCTATTTGGCAAAGTGAGCAGCTCACTTCCGGTTATCATTTTAGAGCTTCATCTATAATAAAGCAGCTCCGTCTTTGTTTGGATTATCTCGAAGCGAGAAACTATCGCTCAGCTAATTTGAACTTCTCTAAATTGGGATTCAACATTTTTGGTCCATGCCATCGAAGCTTTGACTTCATTCAGTCCACTGATTGTTCGAGTAATAAAATGGATCGAGATGAGACGTCATTGAAGGACAGTTACTTGACTGCACTTTCTGGGCGTTGTCGTAATGTCTCTCGGCATATCAGAAACTCCGCCTTCATTTTGCCGAGATTATAATACTTCGATACTCACTGTTCTGGAACATGACTTTGGTTTGGCATTCAATCTCTGTGAGTATACTCGGCATAGTCTGTTTTCTAAACTCGATACTCAGCAAGATTTCACGACTGCTCGGCATTGGGGCTAGGCTACAGTCTCAACGCTTGTGAAAGGCTCGGATTTCGGCTATACAGTCATTCGGCAGTATAGAAACTTACCTTGTCTGGCTGCCATGTGTATTCGGCCCACTAATATTCACGACTATTCCTACTTAGCTCTATTCAATTTCATGAGTTGTTATAGCTGTTCTCTGCAAATACGATTCGTAGCTTAGCTACTGCATCTACTAAAAAAGAAATGGTGTGTAGTCGACAGTTCAGCATTTTAATGGACTGCAACTTTGGAGCTTTTATTTTCGCATAGGTCATAATCCACTGGCATGCTCGGTTCTGTTGTAAGGGCTCGTTAGATGGACGGCTTCTGAGTATCATTCTTTACGTACGGAGCAGCTACTTAGCAATTAGCTTGGATTCATGCTCGCTCCAACTTTGAGGACAAAGAACATCTCGGTCTCAGGGGTGGAAAAGAAGCTGCTGCTCGGCATAGCTTTTGTTGAATTCATTGTCTTACTGCTTTTTCCGGGAAGGAATTTGGATTTCATTTGCCCAAGAATCTTACTTGGAATCGAACCTCTTCTAGGCTATTCGACACAAGGCTCGAACTCGGACTTGTACAGCAGATTGACTCGCAAAGAGTACTTGGCTCGTAAATACATCAAAGTTGACCGGCATAGTCTGTGCTACACGGCCATTGGATTCATTCGGTAGTCGGCTTCTCGGCAACTTGTAGGCCGATAGGATTTTTACGGCTCGGTGCTTATCGCTGCTGTATCATCGCAACTACCCGGAGAAGCTAAGCAAGGATAGAGTTGCCACGTTCGGCAAGTTGAGCCGCCCAGGACACAGAGAGAGCTACTAAAGGAGTTCGGCTGCTCGGCCTAAGGAGGATGCAGAGTTGCTCGTAAATATGCCAAAAGTGCTCGGCAAGTGCAGTAAATGAAGTGACGATCAAAGTAATACGGCACTGCATATAGGTCGACGAACATCTTAAGTCGGCATGACATCAGTAGCACTTACTCGGCAAAGGTTGCTCAGCCACGGATTACCGTATGCTTGATAATTCGAAAACTTAACTCAGCAAATCTAGCTGTCCTTAAGAATGGAGTTCGGCACTTAATATTGTGGATCAAAATGGAGTTCATTTGCTAGAACATGGACCATCGGTCAAGTGAAAAGCTTGGCTATAAACTTCTCTGCCATGGTGCTTGGCAACCTTGTGCGACTTGAGCGATCTTGTTGCGAGTGCTCGGAGACCATATCATAAGTGCTTAAGCCAAAAACATTGATGTCACATTCAGTGCGTCGCCTTACAAGCTCCTTTTGAATTTTAGCTTTGGGCTTTTGAATTTTGACTTTAGACACTTCTTCACTTGAAACTCAGTCACAAAACATAGGCAACACATGAATTTTTAGTTAACCACCGAGCGATGGCAGTTATGATCCACAAAAAGTTCAGATTTTGGTTACTCAAACGTGTACACTTGCATGAAAGTGGCAATTGTCAACACATAAACTCATAGATCATGTACACTTGCATGAAAATGGTGGTTATAAACATATAAACTCACACATCCTCGAAAACATGGATGCGGCAAGGCAGTTAACCAAGGTAGTGTTCAACTTTTATGGCAGAAGCAGATATTGGAAAATGCAACAACCGCTTGCTCAAAGAATCCAACGATTCTCCTCAAACATCAATTGACATATGAATATGGAAAATATAAAAATCGATGCCAAAGAGAAAAGTTAAGTTTGGAAAATTTCACCCAAAAGAGCTAAAATCCCATAACATATCAAATGCGAATAAGTTTATCACCCAAAAGAACGTTCCATTAGGAGATTTTCCGAATAACAACAAGAATCATGGCAATAATTACACATTCCCACAGACGGCACCAATTGTTGATGGTTGATTTTTGTTCTGGTGTGCAAACACCTGTAAAAGATGAAAACGGCTTCGAGAGGCACTGGAGGGGGCTCCAGTACGACCGCTCCAGTACGACCACTCCAATACCTAACTTAGCCCTTTTGTCATATGGAGAGAAAATGTTGAATGGTTATGTGCATGAGAATAGAGAAGAGAGGTCCTCTTACCTAAGGGTCTTGCTTGGTATTCATAGTAAGTCAATGGAGATTGTCCCTAGACCGAGCCGTTGGATTAAATCTAGATGTTGGGCTCACTAATATAAGCCCACATAACAACTATGGAAAAATGCCTATCAACAACATTCAGGTAAGCTAGGATTATAGCTTTGCAGCTTGTTAGGATACTATGTTAAAGTATTTGGAGGTTTAAGAGTATTTTTACTTATGGTTGTAACCTAGTTGTTTATGCGCATACTACGTGTGTTGGTGATAATCAATTTTGTGATGAGAGTTAAACTCCTTGAAGTGCTGCTTTGCATAATTTCATATTGTTTAGATTGTTTAAACTTGCTTAGCTACCCTTAAGTGAAACTAATCAAGATTCGACAACTAACCTAACTGGACATGTGTGACAACCCATTAGGTGTATTAGACCAAATACCAATCTTTTCAATAAGGTTAGTTGAAATAGTCCTTTCCCTACTCTTATCTAACTAAGCGATAGAAGAGAACGTTGCAGTAAAGTTAGGAGCTATAGTTCAAAAGTATTCTAGGAAGGAGGGTGTTCTCCATTGCATAAGATTAGGTTTGGTATGATTTGAGTGGCATTAAAACTACTCAACCAGTTTAGAGCAAATATAATTTCTTTAACCTCACAATGGACCGAATAATATTATGCGATGTTACATATGATTGATTGAATTGCATTTTTTTATAATTAATGATCTTGTTTGTATTTGTATGATACCATTTTGACTTTGTCTCGCTCACTGAGTTAGTTATGCTCATATTCTTATAGATTCTATTGTAGGTACTGACTAAAGAATAAAGATCCAATGTTATACCTAACCACAAGTTAGTATATGAGGGTTGAGAGTGAGCAGAAATATGAAGACATGTTGAAAGCAGATCACTTTTGGTGTCTTGGTTCTTTCGAGAAAACTAACCAATCTCCTTAGGCTATAATTAGTTTTCTAGTAAAGTCTAACTTGAAGTCAACCACAAGTTAGTATAAAAGGGTTGAGAGTAAGAAGAAATATGAAGACAAGCTGAAAGTGGATCACTTTTGGTATCTTGGTTCTTTTGAGAAAACTAACTAATCTAACTAGGTGATAATTAGTTTTCTAATAAAGTCTAACTTGAAGTCAACCACCCTCCTCTTTTGAAACTGCCAAGACCAAGCACTCCCACTCCAAGATACGACCACCACCAAGCTTCTCATCACTAGAAACATCAACCCTAATCACTCACTCATGCCCAACTGTACACTATGGCTACAACCCACTTCCACCACTACCACTAAATTCCAAAAACACCTAAAACAATCCTAGGCATCACTCCTACCCTCCATAATCCCAATAAGGAACTCATAAAAATCTCCTTCCGTGCTTGTTTTGGCAATGAAAAAGGTTGGAGTAGCTTCTTGCAATCGCTGATGTTAAAGGTTATTTATGACCCATATGGAGCTCTAAACAGAACCCAACCCAGATTCACATTCGGATTTATTGACTGACCTACTTGCCTTTGCCTCCTTGTAGCGTCCAAATTCTAATTTTTTTAATTTATTTAGTTATTCACAAAAAAAATGAAAAAGAAAAGAAAAAGAAATTGTTGCCTTAAAAACTTTATTTATGTTATATAAATGGAAAATTCATTGTTAGAAAAATAAAAATTAATATTTTTTTTCTTTTCTTATCTTTTGATGAAATGCACATTTTATCACCTAGAAAAATAAATTTTCCCAAGTAAAAATATAATAAATCTTTTTCAAATTTAGGACCACTTTTAGATTTTATTCAAAATAAATATCCATTAGGACTCTTTTTAGAACTTTTGTTTAAATAAAAACAAAACGAGTAAAAATGTAAATTTGATCATTTTCAAAAATTAAAAGAAACCAACAAATTAAAGTTTTACCAAGTGAAATACGAAAAGTTTGATTCCTATTAGAGAATACATAAGCATTTACAAGGTGACCTAAAATAGGGAAATTTTCTTTTTACTTTTTGTAAATGAACCTAATTTCTTCTTTTTTTGGGTAAATAAATTAATTTTTTATTTGTAAATTTAGAATTAGGTAAAAGGATATTTTGAAAATAAATCTAAATTTGAAAAGTTAAAAGTGGTATTTGTTAGGGTTTAATAGTTTAGCCTCTAGACTTGAAATATCTAGTTTTTAAAAACTATTTTCAAAATTAGTTTTCATGTGGTTCAGTGTTTAGATTAAAATCAATCCACTTAATTGATTTTAATGTAGCTCTTTTCTCAACATCAATAAGGTGGCTACTCCAATTTCTTTTCAAATTTATAGAAAACTTATTTTCCTTAATTCGTAATCGAGGGTTTATATTAAATGAGTATAGGGTTTAATATATATCAAGTTAAGGAAAATAATAAAAGCTAGAAAAATTTTAGGCTCAACAGTCTTCTAGCTGTTAGTGACCTCTGTAGCTGGATAGGCCATATGTTAGGCTTAGGGTGAGGTCGACCGTAAAGATAAAAAGGTTGGGTCTAAAGAGGCATGACATAAGCCATAAATCTAATTAGGTCAGTATAACCTTGAGGAGCCTATGCCAAAAAAGCCTCATTAATAAAGCTATTTATGAGATTTTGAAGATTTTAGTTACTCATTTAGCTTAAAGTGCCAGTAGTCTATTAGGGAGATGTGGAAATTTCTAGTGCCTTGAATCTAGGGCATAACAACATTGACCCCAAGCAAGTAAAGTCTAAATAAGAAATAATATCCAAAGAGGATCACATGTAAGAACACAGTCATGTTCCTTAGTCATGTACCTCTCATCCAAGAATTATAATTGTCTATTGGTTCTCTATAATTATAAGGCTTATAATTTATAGTACAAAAGGAATTTTGAAATGCATTTCTAGTGCATTTTCAAAATATCTTTTCAATATTTCTTCTTTTCAGCTATACTCCAATGATATGTGGAAACACGATACCTTTAGGGCTTCATATCTTTCCAAGAATAAAAATATTAACAAAGAATGGCATGTTCTTGATACTGGCTTCTTACGTTATTTCTTTGTTTTCTTAGTATTTTAATTTATTTTTAATATTCAATTATTGTGAATTATGTAATTAGTTTTCTTTTTTATCAATATATGATTTCTTATTAATGTGATCAAATTGCACCATATTTTATTGTTTTTTTAATTAGTACTTATTTGGATTATTGATTCAATGTTTGAGTTTATTATAGAGTTTGTGAAATCTTATAGTAAATATATTGGTATAATTAGAAATAATTGAAATGACTAAGCAATTAGCTATTTGGTTTCTCCGGATTAGGGTAACCAAATAAAAAGATTCAAGATCTTAATCCGATCTTGAGATACTTTATTGCAGAAGTGATTCGTAGGTCTATTCACACTACGAATCTCCATGTTTTAATAAATAAAAATGAAATTGATAAATTACATAGCTATTCTAGGGAATTAGTAATTGAATACTAAGTTCATTCACTCATGGTTAATTTTGATTATGTTTTATTTTGTTATTTGTTTTTTGACTCATTTTAATTACAATGACTTACTTATCGTAATTAATTAAATTTATTTGTTAGGTTAGATATTAGAAAATGGGTAAATACTACTATTCATAGATAATTCTTGAGGAATCAATACATTGCCTCCCCTCAGATACCATGTGAACTTGGTGAAGCAAACGAACCTTGGAAACACAGAGATTCCATCGTGAGGGTATTTTGCTATTTGTGTTTGTAATGAATGAAAATATCTAAACTATTGAGTAAGGTCTGGTATTTATACTAACCATACAAGACGACCTAACAGAAGAATAAAAGAACTAACTAACTCTAAGAACCCGGAATTAGAGAATAAATAAAAATAAAAGACTACAATATATCACAGATTTGCAGACTGCTTGGAGAGAAAAGCCGATTCACTTCTCCTTCCTCGTGTCCAACAGTCTGATGTTTCCATTTTATCGCAAGCTTAAGCGCCATGCACAATTAAATAAATAAGTCCGACCCAATGCTTGCTGAAATTTAACCGGAAATAGACGTGAAACTCAAACTCAAGCCATTAGAGCAGCTTATCAAATTGAGATCAAGCTTTATGATATTTATTTACTCAACTAACTTATGAGTTTGATTAAGTTTGAGTTGAACTTAAAAAATAATTGAGTTCAAATTGAGTTTGGATGGTAATATTATTTTAATTGAAATTAAATAAATAAATATCAATTTGAGCCTAAGTTGGAGCTTTCGAAATTTCAAGCCTGAGCTTTGGACGAGTCAACAATTTCCAGGACAAATCATTAAAGCAACCGAGCAACAAAATATGGACTTGTTCAACATCATATCCAAAAATACCCCACTAAACGACTTCAGGATTTTAACAAAAATAATTTGATGTGTTTTTCATTTCTCTTCATTCTGCTATTATTCTACTTTATTCTAATTACCACCGTCAATCAGACATAGAAATAACAATTGTATTCCAATCAACCATATTCGGGTGGCTACCACCCTTCCATTCTTTATTCAGACTTAATATAGAGTACAGTAGTGTACTCCTGCCTCAGACATCCCTTAACATCACTATTCTGTGCTATTCATCGGAGACATATTTCTTCTCTGCATAATATTTCTTCTCACTCTCCGTCTTCTTGGCATTTCGTTTCTAAACAAGATACACAGAAAAGAAGAAAGATCCACAACATTAGCTTTTGGACATGCTCTTACCAATAGGAAATATGCATGGTAATAAAATAG
Source organism: Lumnitzera littorea (assembly GCA_024138015.1). Classification (NCBI taxonomy): domain Eukaryota; kingdom Viridiplantae; phylum Streptophyta; class Magnoliopsida; order Myrtales; family Combretaceae; genus Lumnitzera; species Lumnitzera littorea. The sequence continues at coordinate 57,905,259 of JAMXBB010000007.1, read as the reverse complement.
AAACAACAATAATAATAAGCAGCGAGAGGGGGATTACCACGTAAACGTCATGGCTAGCAACTATTCTTTGAGCTACAGTCGTTGTAGTTATGTCTTTCGGGCTCCTAAGCAAACGAAAGATGCCCATCTTTTTGGGGACAGCATGAGGATCGGTGTCTCCCTGCACAATGCTCTCAATCCAATTACAACTGCCTTAAGCTGTGGAAGAAAACTCAGCAAATGTATTTTCAAAAACTAACGTACTTTCAGTGATATATTGCTCTCTGATACCGTGCCATGCACCACCAAGGATATGTTGAATGTAGTAATCTGCTCAACGGACGGGGAGCAGAGGAGAATGAAAAAGTTATACCATACCAAAGTCCTAATGTATATCTAACAGGCCGAAAAAGCTATAAGGACACAGCCTTGGCTCAACTACTCTTAAGAAAAAGAAGAGAGAGATGCGCACCATATCCTGTGAAACTTCCCAAGGTGCACCTATGATGATCTCATCAACATACTGACAAGCCAACACGCTGAGACACCGTTCATGCAGATCCATAATAGGAAGGCCTTCCCCCCTCCGTTCACTGCTACAACATAAAAACCTTATTAATTTCATGTAAAGCTCAAAGAGAAAATCGGGAAGCTACTGCTAGTGTAGCAACTAAAATGAGCGTAAAACCAGAAAGGAACCAGAGATGAATTGTAGAGACACTATGAAGATGACAAGAGTAGTGACAAAAACTGGAGAAATAGCAACACCTTACTGTCTGATCGGAATAGATGCCGACTAACAAAAAATCTCCAAGCTGACTAGCACTTTTCAGGGTCTACCGCAACACCGAAACAATGAAAAAACAGTTAGGGAACAATACAACGACAAAGTAAAGTAACGTTGTAGTAAGTCAGGATAAGAACTGTTGGTATTAAACATAAACCGGGAAAGAAAAAAACATCATGTTATCCCAAAGTGGTCGTAGGAATTACATGTTAACATGGAACAGAATTAGTGCATCTCATAGCTAATGCAGGGTACTGATGAAGCAACTCTATTTAGTGGACACTTGAAAGGAATCAAACTCTCCTCAACATGTCCAGCACGAAATTACAAAGAAACACATCATGATACCTCAAAGCGACTGTATAAAAATATATTATGTCATGCAACAGAATTAGTGCATCTCAAGCTCACCTCAACATGTCCAGCATGAAAGAGATCAAAGGCACCATCAATATACACAATACGTGCATTTGGACTAGGTCCCTGCATTATAAACACAACAGCTCTGACTTGCTACAATATTTACGAGTAACAGTAAGACAGTTAAATACAAGAGTTCTACCATACGAAAAAAATTCTGTCTAAATACAAGAGTTAAACAAAAGGGTGTCAGGAGCAAAGCCAATACATTAGACATTTTTTAGTAAATTTAACAAGAAAAAATCGAAGAAGATAAATAAAAAAAATTAAAAAAAAAGAAGAAAAAAACAAAACTAAATCAAGATACCTTCCCATTTGAAAATTGCACAATTCGTCGTGAAGTTGGTAGGAATTGAGATATGCGGGCACCTTTGCATTGTGTTTCGACAGGCTCGCATTGCATAGTCGAATAATCACCCCTTCTAACTACTGCCTCATCCTTAAATGTTGAAAGTATCCTTCCTACAATTGAAGAGAATAACACCACAAAAGAAGCAAAACTTTACCTAGTAAAATGCAAGCATTAAGGTAAACTAAGAAAATGTACTACCAACAATATCTGTGCTGGAGACACCCTCCGTGCGCTTAATCTCCTTGTAACGTCCAACCCTCTTGGCCAGACCATAAGCATCTGACCCATCTGGAAGATAGCAAGGGTCATCCCCATGGATGATGTAATCAATGCCGTGCACTTCAAAAAGATAATTCATGTATTCCTCTGAAATTTCATAAGGAGCTTTTGGAATCAATTCATCCACCCACTTTACTCCACCAACAAGCGTCAGCCTGGAAAGTAAATAAAGGTCAATAAAACAAAGCTTACTTAAAAACTAAATAAAAAAAAATAAAAAAAATATTAGAGAAGTCAACAGTAACAGATGCAACAATGGACAGATATTCCGAATCTTTAGCATGACCATGTTACAGAAACATCAAAAACGAAACAGAGTAAAAAAAAAAAAAATGGGTCCTTGAATACCAACCTGACTCAATCATTGCCTCAAGGAATTTGCATGACCGTAAGGCATGAGATACAATAAAATAATGTGCATGGAAGCATGCTTGTCGTTTTCGTACCTTTTTTTTTTTTTTCTTTGGGCCAATAGTTTTCGTACTTGCATTCCTTTATGTACGTAATTTATACTACCATGTAAACTACAAGCAACACATCTGAAGGGCAAAATGATATTAGCTCAAGTATTAGTGGGCGACTACCTTTCTTCGAAGGGCAGAACCGGAGGGCCCTTGTGGGCAACGATGTCCTCGTCATCAACAACGCCCACGACCAGTATATCCCCCAAGGCCTTAGCTTGTCTCAAGGCGTTTGCATGACCATAATGCATTAGATCAAAGCAGCCATCCATGTACACACGCACGGGCTTCTTCTTCTGTCGCTTTTGCTTGCTAAAAATGCACATGTCATACCTTGAAAGAGGCAACGATGGGATTGCAATACCGCGAAAATAACTGATAGCCAAGCAGATCAAAGCTGTTATGAGCATCAGGCCACCAAGAAGACGCTGGTGGTAGTAATCTCCCTCCCAAATTCTGTTTCTTATAGTCTCGCATTCCATCTGGAGGCCTCTTTTCAGCTGAAAATTGAGTTGACACCAACCCTGCAAACGAATCCATCATCCCCAATATAAGTACGAGGATCATGTCTATTTCAAACAAACTTCTGCATGTAGTTTTTTAGAGTGAGGACGTTTTACCTTGGAGAGCGTCTTCGAAGTACGCCACCACAAAGGTCAAACTTCGCTGTTAACTCGGTGGCGTGGCGTTGGCGTTTGCATGCATACAAAATCAGAGTAGCAATGCTAACGCAGCCGTCATCCAAGTAACGATACTCCGTGACTGTTGTGCATCTATTTCACGAGTAAGTGGAGAGGGTAGGTGCTGCATGGCAACGTTTATAATGGCAGGCTTTTGGTAGGTGATTGAAGAGAGTCAGTACATGTTGCCGATGGATGCTTCTTTTTATGGTCCTCTTTTCAAGGAGATTAATTATTTCCGAGACTGCAGTGGAAAACAAGGTTTTACATGGAAACCAGGGTGTAAATACACGCCACCTATTAGAGTACAAAAAGCCTTGGCTACAGTGTTTAAATCGAAAATATATAGGCTTCACTTTTCATCTTCCCCCAGCCCCCTCCCTATAACTAGTGCATCAAAGATACCATGCGACAATTTATCAGAACTCTTGTCTTGACAATTAGATTAATTTCAAATACTCATTATAGTTATAATATATATCAAACACATGATAAATACACATAACATTCGGAAAAAGACGATTTGAAGGACGTAATAAAGATTTTAAATTATTGCTTATTAGTCTCTCATACCTCGAGAAATTAGGAGTTGGTGAGAACTAATATGATATCCCAACCATATTTCTAGTTTCAAATATAAACGTGAGGATTAAGTCAAATAGTAATAAGTCCAAGCATCAACTCATGATGATAGAACTTCGTATAAAGCTTTAGCTTTTCTCCAAGCGTTACTCAGTGAGCTTAAGCAAGGATGGCCAGAGCTTGTTTGTTGAATTAAATTTACATTTAAGCTTGAAATCATTTCAAAATCGATAGAAAAAATGCACCTGTTTGTGAGCTCTTCAAACTAGACTTGAAACTAAGCTCAACGTGAACGAATTTCCAATGAATATCAAAAACGATAATAATAGTAAGCAAATTCATCTCCAGTAAAATTGAATTGAATTCAATAAACCCAAAAAAATTAAAACTAAACAAGTTATTCGTAATTCACTTGTGCCATTCAAAGAGTCATTAAACGATTTCGAGAATTATCAATAGCAACTTATGTCACAGTTTTATTCGAAAATCTTTCGGGAGAATCCGGTTATGAGATTTATATGCTCAATTAATTCTAATTACTATATCACTTCATTTACAAGCTTACGTCATGTTATCACTTAAACATTGTTATTAGCTTTACATATTAATCAATGTGAACATTCATGGTTTTTTCGCTCGGTCATGTTCATATATATGAAGTACGGATTGTGCATGAGACATTATCCCTAATTAATACCACTTGGATATCATTGATTAGTAGCATTTATACATATAAAAGAGGACTAAATATTACATAATATTACGTTCTCCATAATAATAGTTAATTGCTACTGATAAAGCAATATGGGTAGGTGTGGTTGAATTTGGTACGGTTCTTCCCAGGTGAAGTGAAGTGAAGTAAACCTAATATTAATGGTTTGGTTTTTTTATAAACCTTGTAAATCTTTTAAACCTAAAATTAAACAGTTCAATACGGTTCGATTTGTAGTTCGAACCATTTTTTTTTAATATTAAACCCTGATAATTAAAAAAGATGCGAAATTTACAAAGATAATATTGAAAAGTAGAAAAATATTGTATCTTTAATTGCTTATAAAAAGCACATGGACATTAAAAGGAAAAAAAAAAAAAAAAGCTAACCATTATTTATCCTCTTGATTGCATTTTTCTCAATACGATGGTTTATAAAAAATAAAGAATCTACTTTGTACAACTATATATAAACATATAGCTTGAACATGGATAACCTTACAAAGAAATTATTGGAAAGGGAGAAGCAATTCAAGACATTGGCTTCCCTAGCAAATTTCATCTAACTCTAAAAAGTATGATTCGAATGCGTCTCGAACAACCTATACAATTACAACCTATGCAATAACAACTTGTACAATTTGAATTCATAAACTTGTATATGTTTGTAACACTAACACTTGAAAGACAATCCATTCATCCTACATAAAGTGAATCATTTCATATCATTTGTCCTGTTGATTAATTTTCCTAACATGTGAAAATTGTATTCATCTCTATTTTCCTTTCTCCATAACCACAATTATTTAAGCACAACTTGTTTAATTTGTATAATTAAACATATGCCCATATGTACTTATTAAACATATGCCAACATACTTAAACATTAACATTAAACAAGTTGCTTGCTTATAATTCATTTCAATACCCACAAAACTACTTAAAAGAAAAGGTATCATTCAAACTGGTGCTCCAAATATCTAACAAATCAATACACTAATAAAGGTTCAGTAAACAAAAAATCTAGGAAATTAGTACAGCAAATTAATACTTCAGCAAACAAATAAGCTAGGTCTTTGAAAATCTTTAAACCTCATCTTCTAACTTAAACCTGGAGTAAGAAAAAACAAATTAATTGACTTAAAATCTTAAACAACTAAAGTTTAAAAAACTCATAGAAATTACTTTACTTCAATCAAGTATAATACGTATCATAGTAGATTCCACCATTTTGCTAATATTAACATCTGAAGAAATAATATAAGGAAAATATATATAGTAGGCATAATACATGATCACATAAAAAACATAATATTAATAGTTTCACAAATGAAATGAAAATTTTTGTACCTAAGATAAAAGCCTCTGATGCTTGAAGATCTTCCTCTACAAATAGTAACGTACTAGGATTTTTCAACCAATCTTATGCACAAATAAGGACTTCTACCATATATGGAATTAAAGAACTTCCGAAAGAATCAAACACCCGACCACTGGTGCTAAAAGCACTCTTAGAAGCCATTGTTGACAAAGGGATAACCAAAACATCTTTTGCCGTCATGGAAAGAATAAGAAATCTAGAAGAGGACCTTCTTTGCCAATCCAACACATCAGGATCTTTATTATCAAAATCCTTAGAATCTTCTCTGATATACCTTTCTAATTCATTTTTTTGCACCATTTTTTCCCTTCCCATCCCATGAGTGAAGGCTCTTCTCTATGGTTTACAATCTTCATTTTCTCCTTGTGTTTGTGTTTCCTTCACACAACTTTGAGCAATCTCCTCTTTATGCCCCAAACTAAACTCATACTCATGAAATAAAGATGAAAGTGTAAGGTTGATTTTACCCATGAGCTGGGTTGCTTTTTCAAGATCAGACACATTTGATCATTCAATCAACATAAAACAACTTTTGATGAGGATCAAGAATAGTGGAAACAAAAGCTAATATATTGATATTATTGATATTTCCTCAATACTTTTCATGCTTTTTTTTTTTCATCTTTTCAGCCATCATCCTCATAGAAGGATTACTATTTTGACATTACTCATTAATTTAGCACCCAATACCTAATATCTTTTCAATGAATTGGTTACAAGTCATATAAAGAGATCCAAAATGCATAAAGTAGCATCATAAAATGTTTTTAAGAATGGTAGCATGCCATGTGCATATTCCCAATTCTCCCATATAGGAACCCCCCTTCATCTTATCCCTTTGAAGTTCTGGTCTAAACTTATCATTATTGATTTCCAATACTTCAAATGCCTTTTGAAATTTTAAAGTTGACTTTAACATTAGGTAAGTAGAGTTCCACTTAGTTTCCACATCTAATGACAATAATGCCTTATTGTCAATATTTTTTTATGCCACACAACTCTCAAACTTAGCCAATATTCGTGGAGAAGACCCAACATACTGAACTACTAAGTGGATTCTAAATATTGAATCTGCTAACTCTTTCAAACCTTCCTTTACTAAACATAAAATATGAGCACAACATCTCATATGCCAAAATTGTCCCTTTAATAATAGTGAGTCCCAAGATTGAAATTTTCTTTTTAAATCTGAATGCAAAGATCATTAGAAGTTGCATTGTTAACAATCACTATCAAAACCTTAGTAATACCCCAACCCTTCAAACATGTTAAAACAGTATTACCTATAGCCTCACCTGAGTGCATAGATATTTGACAAAAATTTATAATCTTCTTTTGCAATTTCCAATGTAATGACATGTCAAACACAAATAACATAAATTTTGATTGGATGTTCGTTTGTTTATAGTCAAGCATACCTTACCTCCAAATGTGGAAAAAAATTTCTTCAACTTTCCCTTTTCCTCTTTAAATAACTTTACACAATCATGAATCAATGTCCTATGAGATGGAACTGAAAATCTCGATTGTAGTACGTCATAGCAAGTTATGAAAGCCTCATGCTCAACAAGTCTAAATGGAAGTTTAGCAACTATGAATAACCTAGTAAGAACTTTCCTACATTGAATTTTATTAAATTTATAATCTATATTTATAGAAAGTTGCTTGCTTTCTAGGATACTAGTAAGAGTCTTGCCTACCCTTACTCATAGCTAACTCCTTCTTATTAGTAAACTGCTTACATCTATTTAAATGGGTGCATGAGGCACTTGTTACATTTACCTTAGTATATTTAAAAGTTTTATGGTAAGAAGTCATTTGGCCCTACAAAGTCCTTTTGCATTAGGTGGATCTAATGATACGTGTTCCTAAACATTAGAATGTTATCTCTTATTTTAAGATGATATAGATAGAAGAGATGTAGGAGAATTACCCGTATAAGGTTGGGTTCCCTCATCATTAAGATTACACTTCTCTTAATATCCGGCAAGTGCACCTATCAGTTTTAATATAGCAGATGTAAGTCCGAGTCGATCTCTCAGAGACTTCGAGTACTAATATTAACCTTAGCTCTATTATCTAACTGAAAATTGTGATGGGTTGAATGAATTAAAAATACTGAAATTAACAAACTAACCTAATTATGAGACTTGATTAAGCAATTTAGAAAGTAATAAAATTAAGAACGACTTCAAAAAAGCAAACAACGTATTTAGGAATTATTTCCTCTAGTATTTAACGTGTGACTGCTTAAAGTGTATCCAATTCAATCTCTATTATTCTTAACCGAAGGAATTCACAATTAAAGTTAACACCTTTCTCAAGCATATTAACCTTAATCCTAAATTATTTACCGAAATCTCTTCTCTTAGTAATATAATTCAGAATCGCATTAATGTATAATGAATTCCCATACAAAAGAACAACTTTTCGGAAGAAACATCTATCTTATTTCTAAATACACATGCAATTCTCTCCAATTATGTTAAGATCTTGTTACACATGTGATTTTTCAATCATTATGTATAATATCATAGATTGATACCTTAGAAATATCAATTAACAATTAAATAATATAATTGAATCAAGAAAATATAGAAACTTTATTGAAAATTATCAATCAATCTAATAGTCACATGAAACCTTAGGTTCCATAATCTTAAATACAAGAATCTTAAGCTATCATAATAAAACTAAAAACAAGTTGCAACAAAATCAATAAATAAAATATGAAAAACCCCTTTTTATTAATGAAAAATCTTTTCAATCTTGAAGTTAGGTGTTGCTTTCGCCTTTTTCTTCTCCTTCTCTTCAAGTCTCTTCTCTTTTTGAATGTCTCCTCTTGTGTGCGAAACCTTAGTATATCCTTTTATAATGTATTGTAAAGTTTCTTTTTTCGTTACCAGACACAGCTTGGGACACGGTTGTGTCCTCAGGTCATGTAACTTTCTGATCTTGGTAAATTTTCCTGAATGGATACAGTTGTGTCCTAAACTGTGTAATTTTAAAACTTTATAACTCATTCGTTTGAACTCCAAATTGAGTAAAAATTGATTCCTTTTCTTCGTTTTCAATCCAAAAACACGTTCAAACCTTGAAATCAAAATTTTACTCAATTAAGTATCAATTTCTTTAAAGAAAACCAAAGATGTAAAGGAAATATTATAAAATCACCATGTGAAATGTATTTAAAATAAGAGTTATCATCTCTCCATCTACTTCATTCATATCAAGTTCTTGTATATCGTCATCCATTAGATGACTCATGCTTTGTCCTTCAAGTTGAGACATCTGAAATAAATAAATAAATAATGTCTTCTAATACCATCCGAACCAATTTGAATTTCCTTCCCTCATCATAATATAGTTCGAAGAAAATAATAGGTATACAATTGTCAAAGTTCATACAATTTACCAAAATTAAATAAATATTATTGAGAACTACAAAAAGTGACCCTACCGATTCACCAACAATGCTTATAGGGACTAGCATAATATCCAAACTTGATGAGAGTTGATCCATACGATAAAACCTATGATTGTATAGAGAGTATGGGAATTATTATAAACAAAATTATTCTAGCATTGTAGTTATTAAGATTTTACAAGTTTCCTTTTGTCTTCTTAACTTTAAATAGGAGATAGATAATCTATATTTACCATTTCGGCGTCGATTTGAATAATCAATAATGCTCAAATTTCATCAAACAAAGGAGACAACCCTTCTTATACCATTATACATACACATACATATACTTATTTTCGTACATATATACAAATTAAAGTTGAAACACTAAGTTGTTATGTTTACAGCAGCAATATGTTAGTAAGATAGTCACCTAGCATCTGCATCTCTAACAATAGGACACATACATGACTCCCATAAGCACACTTGATAGTAGAAGGACATGACACAGAATAAGGCATGTTCAAATTCTAGCAGCATTATACACAATGACATAACTGACACTATATACGTAACAGGGATAATCGGGGTGAGAGACTAAGTTCACTATACACTACAACATTCCCTTGAAGTGCAAGGAAATAGGACAACACATATACTTATATCAGTAAGGAAACATGATACATTTATAACAGTAGGCAACAGCAACACAAATATCTCACTCGCGATAGAAGACCACATACATACAAACCTATATGAAAGTGACCATAACACTTAACAAGTTTAGAAAGTGAGTAGCACGGTAACAAGAATTTTGGGCACTACCATATGTGACAAGGGTTGTCCTATAATCGACACCATCGCACTTTGATCCAAGTAATAGTAGTAAGACACACCATATAGAGACATAATCAAAACAAGAAAATAGATGTTGCATTAACGCTACACAACTGAACTTAACAAGTCATCAAGACTTAATACATTCCTATCTAGAGTTTGCTTACACTCCCACTTCAAAATAAATAATAGCAGGTGTAATTGTAGAACTCCAAAATTTTGGATAAATCCTTCGAGGATGTTGCGACACCCTTCACCGACCTCCTTCACAACTATTACCAAGTCACAAATTGGTTACAAGAAAATGTCGTCAACTATACGAAGAGGCTACGCTCGGATTGTAACCAAAATGAGGAAAGAAAGAAAGAAAGAAGAGAAGCAGCAACTACTTACTACTTGTTGCCTTGAGTATAAAAAAGAAACTACACAACACAACAAGCAAAAATCGGTTCACAACTTACTCAAATTGGAATCACCAATGCCCCCTTCGACTTTGACAACTGATAGATAAACCCGAAAAACCTAACATGCATATAAAAGAATTATGAGACATTTTTTAGCTAGTTTTAATCCAAATTAGAAGAGAAATGACGAGATGAATGCATATGAGAATAAATCTGAGAGTGAGAAGTAAAAAATTACTTCACCTTGGTCTTTGTAGAGTAACTAGAGTTGTGGTTGTGTACTATTTTATGTTTTTTGTTTTGAACTTTGAAGAATTAAGACTAAATAGAGGAAGAGGAGGCATGCACAAGATGGGATGGGTTAGGGTTTGAGAAGACAATATATATATATATATATATATATATATTTTACAATCGAAATGAAAAGAAAAAATTCAAAGTCAGTGTACTGTGTGTTATTGTGTTAGATTGGTATAGGTCATGGGCATGCAAACTATGGGTTTTTTTTTTTTTCAAAAATCAATTTAGTTCGATTCATTTTGTCAAACTAAATCATGAACCGATATACCAAAACTAAATGGAATCAATAATCGAACCATATGTAAAAAACCAAATTTTCGATTTGGTTTAATTCAGTTTACAATTCAATTAATGGTTTATAGTTTTTTTACCCAACCCTATAAAGCAAAACATATGATATATAGAGTATAATAATAAATAGCATTATCTGTGTGGGTTGCCTATGCTTCTAGACAAAAGTTTCCAAGCATAGCAGTGAAGACTGCCGTCGTAAGTTTGCACTTGCAACAGTCTTTACTGCCATATCTATATATATATATATATATATATATATAATAATTAGGCATCTCAATAATTAGTCTTAATCTTTTCCTTTTCCGAAAATCCTATGATATGCGTAAGTCAAAAATGGTCAAGTGAGCATCTAGAAGTGTTCCACGAATGTCTAATCAAATGTAGTTGGAAAGTGGATCTAACTGCAGTTGGTGTATGGTCCGAAGTATTATCCGTCCTTGTCAACAGATGGATACAATTAAGAAATGAAGGATCTTCTGTTTCCAGGGATATGAATATGATGCATTTGCAGATTAAATCAATTTAGTTAACCTTTTTCGGTCGCATCATTTTCTTTGGGTAGCCCGTAGGAAGGAAAATAACTGGGCCAAATTACAAAAGGGACATGCTATTCTCCCTCATTTTCTGATTTTAGCTTCAGTAAATTCGGAGTTCTTTTCTATTCCCAGCCACCCCCCAGGCTTAATTACAAAAACCCACGAACTAGAAAGAGGCTTTAGCTCCGGGCACTGGTTTGATGGCATTAGTTCATGCTAGAATATACATATGTTAGCTTTTATTCTTAAGGCTAATCTGGTATGGGTATTCGTTGTCAAATAAGTTGGATTTGTGATATAAAATAAGATAAGAATAAACTTATTATTCCTAAAAATATAACAGAGCAGTATTATTTATTATTTTATTTAGTTGCACCTAAAATGATATTGGTAATATATCTAAAATTATATCCTTATTCTAATCAGTAGCATGATCTTTGTGTTGAGGTCTCATGGATTGATACGAAAATATGCCGAAAAATACCGAGTAGTAATTATTCCTTTGGTCTTATGATAGAATTGCAGTTTCTCATTATAGAGCAACAGGAATTACATGGAAAAATTGGAGATTTCACGGTACAATTACTCAAAAATGTCTATGTAAAGTAGTCGCTAATTAGTTAACTCATTAATAGTAAAATCTTTCGAATTATAGAAAAATAAGATCCATTAATAGTAAAAAAAAATTCTGTAGAAGCTATTGACAACTTTCTTAAAACTATTAATAGATCTCACTTTTTAACTGTAAATCACCTTCAAATTACAAAATAAGTAAAAGAAATAACCATATTATATATGGTTACTTTTAAGTAGCTGCACCTTAAAATTTACCAAAAAAAACCTATTTGGCCGACCAAAAAGTAGAAATGGGTTTGTAGGGTTGGAGTGATCATTCCACCTAATAACACATCTTACTGCAACTAATGAATCTGCAGTTTGGACATTGTGGTAATATTGTTGGGAAGGAGTAAACGTAAAATATGAAAAAAAAAAAAATGGAAAATAAACTGGCTTTACTTATAAGCACTTGAGTAATTTTGTAAAGGAGTGCGTGTTTAAAGCAATTTTACTTGTGAATATAGTGTTTTCGATATAAGGGTGTAACATTTTTTTGGGTGATGGTAATCTACCCCTCTCATTCTAGTCTCCATCCGACCGCACCACCACCCAATGATAATGAAAGGGCTACATCATCATCCAATGATAATGAAGGTCAACGAAGAAAAAATAATCTCTTCATGAAAATATTATAGTTAGTGAAACAATGTCGATACTAAAAGCATTCATTTCCTCTTAGTGTTTCCGTAATCCGACAAAATAATTCTCAGTGTTTGTATATGATTGTAAAAGAGAAGAATAAATAAAGGATATATAGAAATTTTATGCACAGTCCAGAGGACATAGGCCTTTTTTCCCCAACCAAAGGAAATAGGCTTTGAAAAGACAATCTTAAACAGGTATTGCTCGTTTTTGAAATCATACTAATCTACCAAAATCAGGCCTAATGGATGACGTTGAAAGCTGAGCTTTTTATTTAAACAAGTTTTATAGCCTAGTAAATTCTTATTTTCAAAAGTTTTTCTCTTCTTCCAGATCTTCTTGCACTCCTGTAAACCCTATTTCGGAAGTGTTTAGACTTGGCTTACTGCAATCAAGTAAAAATTCCTTACCAATCCCCCATTTAAGATGAGAAATTTTTTTATGTTTTGGCTAGTATTAGATAAAGGAAGGCTCTACGTAAGGATGGACTGCATGCTCAAATGTTGGTTTTTTATGGAGAGCTCTATTGAGATTTTATTTTGAATGTCTTTTCCTCACAACAAATCTCAACTCAGTTGAATTACAAATGCAAACTTGCCTTCTAAAGAATGGATATGCTAGCCACATCAAGAATTTTTAGCCAATTGGATTGTGCACTACTCTCTATAAGTTGATCACTAAAATTTTTCTACAAAGACTTAGGCCTCTAGATGGTTTAATTCATCCAGTCCAAACAAGCTTGTACCTAAAGGAAAAGCAGCTGACGATGTCTTATTGGTAAATGAAATATTACATAGCTGCAACAAGAAAAGGGAAAGCAAGGATGGAGAAAAAGTTTAAATTTCCAGAAGCAGTGTATAAACCTAATAATGAATTATATATTTCTATAAGGGAGCTTTTAGTCAATGGGAAAGCTTTACCCTCTCTTAAACCAAGTAGAGGAAACACTTATTATGAGAATAGGAATAGCCAAGATTTAGGACACATCTAGTTCATAAGGGGGGAAGACATCTTAGGACACAGCCCTAGATAACAACTTTTAGAAGTTATTTGAGTGGGCTAATCTTAATTCAAATTGGACTTTATTTCAAATTTTCTTAAGATGCAATTGCCTAGATTGTTGCTCTATTTAATTTTAGACGGATATGATATTTTTTTATTTTGGGTTGATATTTCCTTTTTCGACAATTATTGGCATATATTTTCTAGTCTTTTCCTTTGTTATAGTAGTTACTAGTGTTTGCTGATAAATAGATATGTGATGCTCTATAAAATTTAATTTGTCATATTATCCTAACCTTTGTTATTCCTTTTCATCTATTGAAATTAATTCCTTATGTTGGATTTCTCATAGAATTTTTCTTAAATCTTATTAATCAAATTACATTTTGGTTGTGGTAATCACTCAATTGAATTAATCATGTATCATATCAATAGATTTCCATAAACTACGAGTTATATTGGTTAAGGAATTTCAAAACCTCTTTCTAATTTAATGCTTGAATTTCAATGTAACCATAAATTCATATGCTTTTTATTTTATTTTGTTCTCATGAAAGTGGCAAAAATCATAAAAAGCTTTTTTTTTCATTATTTTAAAACCTATAAACACAAGAGAAAAAAAAAATATATATCCAAATTTTACCCTTTGTTGTGCATTCATCAATAGTGCTCGATCCCTTCTAATGGATTTAAACACATCATGTTTGATATCAAAGCTTTTTGTATGTAGCTTTGTTATTGTGAAATTATAAATTGTTGAATGAGAGTAGTAATGCTAGTCATGTAGTTAATGGTAGTAATGCTAGGAGAAAGGAAAGGAATATTGTAAGAAATGAAGTGGGTAAACAATCGATAGAGCTTGTAGAGAGGATGAGGATAGTCATTGCTATACAATACACATTGATTTAGACTTTATGCGACAATATGGGATGCAAAAATTTTAATGGAGTACATAGAAATGGTGATAGGCATGTTATAGGAGATGATGAGTTGTCAGTTAGAGGAGACAATTTATAGTAGAACAAGTTATTGAATTGAACCAACCAGTATAAAGTTAAACTATTAAATTGAAAATTCCTGAATTGGTTAGTCACAAATCTTTATATGATTATCTAGATTGAGACCAGTAAGTGGAGAGATTATGGTGTAATAAAGGTAACTTCCTTAACTACTCCATAGAATATTCCTCTTTTAAATCTTCTCCTTGGCATCTTCATGGGGTATGCTAGAACCTCGTCCTCTTGAAACTGATATCTTATCAAAACTAACAGCTATGTCAGAATCTTCTTAAGTCTTCTAATTAGAACTGTCTTTAGAAACTCCCTCAACTTTTGATTAAATTAAGTTTTCGTCCAACTAATGTTATGGGCTAAGAAGCCTTCCATCTATTTGTGTTGTTCTTCTAGGATGGGATCCTTTAAGATTGATGCATCAAATGGTTCAACCTCTTAGTTCATAATCTAGTCATCAGTCCTCTTGAGTTTACAATCCAGGTTAGAACTCGATTCCCATTGACAACTTAGATGGAATGTTAAGGTACCATTCAAAATTGGTAAATATGAAGATGAAGTATAATGCAATATTGTTCCAATCGACGCCACTAATATTTTGCTAGGATGACCATAGATATATAAAAGTGTTACATGATGGCTTCCGAAATACTTACATTCATAAAAAAGATGGTTAGAAGATAGTATTACTTCCTATGAAGCCAACATAAGTAAATATGGAATTGATTACTCAAGGAAAGTCAAAGGAGGGTGAGAATAATTTGTTTGCTTGAAAATTTCTTTATTCTCATCTTAGGAACATGAAGAGCAAAGATTTGAGATAAATCTTTTTCTTAAGGCAAGGGTGATGATAGGAATCAAAATCCTAACTTTGAAGTCAAAAGATCTACTAAAGGGGATGCAAGCGAGGTTCTAATTTTTATGAATATGAGAATTGCTAAGATTTGGTCATTAAAGTAATTCTCCAGAAGGTCAAGCTTAGAATCAAAGAAGGATTTGGTTAGAAGCTTATCTAATTCATTAAAGGAAATGAAGGCATCTTAGGAGAAAACTTCTAATAAAAACATCGGGAGAAGCTTCTGACAACAACATCCAAAAGAGGTTGTTTGAGTAGGCCAATCTTAATTTAAATTAGACACTATTCCAAATCTTCTAGATAAGAAAAGAGAATAATATAGAACTAATAAATTAAGGAAGCAGTAGAGTCATAACAGTCCTACAGTGCAAATCATTCTAGGATAGAAGTTTAACATTTTAGCCACTATCTTAGACCTAATTTATATAAGGCGTCTACAGCTAATCAGCTTTGAAATAAATAATTTACAAATAAAACATGTTATTTATTTATGAAAATATGAAAAATACATACTAAAATATGAATATCTTAAGTAATGCTTATAAGATTCAGTATCCTAATCTTACTACACTTAAGTAATATGTATGTTGATATTAAGAGATTCAAAGATAAGACCCAAGCTTTAAGAGTGTGACTAATCATTCGGTTTTATATCCTCACTCCTTAAGATCTAGTGGTTACTAGTTTTAAGTTAATTAATAAGCCACTTCTTAGTTAGCACCTATAACAACATTTATATAAATGTAAGCAACCAATTGCTCAATAAATTGGGGCGAAGACTTAAAACTAAACATCAAGCATAAACAGGCTTATCAACCAAACTAGTTAAATGTCATACATGTACAAGCAAATGCCATCACATGATGTTATCCAATCCGTCGTGAGATTAGAGAAATTACACCTGCTCTAATTTGAGCAAAGGTGTTTAGCGCATATTTCAATAGCTCACGACTAAACTCAAGCTTGTGTAATGGAGACATAACTCCTTTTGTAACTACCTTCGAGCCATTGACTTCACCCTTATCGTAACATTTTCTCTTGTCACTTAGTTCGACGAAAGATAAAGAAGGGACTAATGATGCTATCCAATTCTATCCTTTTTGAAGGAATTGATATTTGGCAGGAGAATCCTAAGCGTTTCCCTTAATGGGTTGTTATACATATCTTGTTTAAACTTACAAGTTATATATTTAGTTAGATCCAGTTTAAGGTGTTCAATTATTTCACACAAATTCCAATATAGAACATTAAACCAGAATAATAACATCAAACCTAGAAATACACATACACATACATGCGCATAGTCAACTATCTAAGAAACATAACCAAATATAATCTCAAGCCTTCATATAGTAAAAAATAGTACTTCGAAATACAATAACATAATGATCCCAACTTACCTAGACTTCTCACTTGTTCACTTAAGGTGTGACTTGGGACAGGCTATCGTTGATAATTCCTATAATGCAAATGTTATTTTAGTTTTCACATAACTACTATAGATAGATTTTATTCTATAATTTAAATTATTATCCTTAATTTAGGGTCTTCTTATATTTAGTTAGTCTAGTTTATGTCTCTTTGGATTACTTCTCTTATTCATCTAGGTTCCAAATTTGCTTCTTTTGCTGATTTTGATTCGACCTTTGAATCAAATTCCAGTTTACCTTTTGATTACCCTTTTGTTTATAAGTCTTATAAATTCCTTTTAACCTTTTTCTTACAATTTATTTGAGGGGTATAATCTTTGGTTCAGGTTTTTTTCTTATAATCTAATATACTTACATTAACCTTAATTATGTTCTGCTTCTAAATCAGATTCTAATATAAGAATGATCAACATTTTAACATAACCACTTATACATATGTATAAATATACATATAAGCTTTAAATCATTAGCTTTTAGTTTAAAATTATAATTTAACTCAATAATTCAAGTTTTATATCTCCTATAATTGAGCTAGTTCTAGATTAATTTTTTATTCTATTTTTGCATCAAGTTTTGTTTTAGCTTCTAAATACTGTTTTTATTTGTTAATCATAGGATTTCCTCTCAAACTAATATGTAAAATTCGTCTAACCAAACTTAGGTAACCTCAATCTCATGTTTTAGCTCCTACCTAGTATTTTGATCAGTACAATAAATTATATTCTTAATTTAACTACCGAATTAGCTCTTAATATAAGAATAACCTACATTTTTCATATAATTTTTTAAATTCACATTCCAAATCAAATTTATATCATATTCCTAATATTATAATGTTATCAATTTTAACCTAATTTATTTTACTCATCTAATTTCCCTCTTCACATATTATCTACTATTTCCTAATTTACACATCTAACACATATCTAACCTCTCCAATATAATTAATACCATCTTTAATCAGTATCTAACTTCTCAAAATACTAAATTACAACCTAAATCATAAAACTAACTTAAATATATTATTTTACCTATTATTCATTTATATTTATTTATTACATAATATGCATATTACATACAACCAATACCTCAAACTCCATAAATACCATCCTACATCATTAGCTATTATCTAAAGATACCCAATTATATACTAAATCACTATTTTCATCAAATTAATATTAAATTACCAAATAAACCTACAAATTGTCTTTTATGCATGATTTTAGGGTCTAAAAATTAAAAAAAAAATTAGAAAGTAAATTTAAAAAAAAAAATCTTCATAACACTATCATATATATCCTAAATAGTCCATACAAAAATTTTAAGGTAAAAACTATATTATTAAGGTCATTTAAATCAAAATAAAAAATTGGCACATGTTTAGTTATTTTTTAAAAGCAGTATATCTCAAAGCATAATATTATCAAATTGATATTTTTCCCTAAATGTATATACAAAAATATATTAGAATACAATTTTTCATAATATAGGGTGCTCCCTAAAAACTGACCTTGCAACCATCTCTGGCCACCTTGGGTGTGTTAGCCTACCCAGATGGGTGGGTCACTGTGTAATGATCAATCTGGTTCCTTCTTAGGTGGTCGTTGAGTTTGGGTTCTCCTATATTACTTTAGTTACACTATAGTTTGTCTTTTTTAGTAAAATTACATCCTCTCCTATTCTCACCTCTCCTTAATTTTTGTAGAGCTCCCAACTGATCAAATGAATTATGGATGAGGGTTTCTAAATTTATAGATGAGTTTATGATTTTTCTTTAATTTTTCAAGTGTCACGTGTCCCTTATCTCTTCCTTTTTCAATTTTTATTTGGCCTATTTCTATTGGATGTTATTTTTTCTTTAAATCTTAACATGTCACACCCCTATTATAGACAATTCTATATTTTTTTATTGATTTTTCTTTAATTTTTATGAATTTTCCTTAATTCATTAGCATTATTTTGATATATTTTAGTTATTTTTATAATTTCACATATTTTTACCTACATGTAAATACATATATAATATAAATAAAATACTCATAAATATTATTTAAGTTATTTTATAATTTTTAGTATGTATATAATTTATTTCTATCGATTCGTTAGTTATGAAAACTCATTGTATGTGTTTTTGATAGATAATGAATAATATATATAATTCAATATTATAATATTTAATTATTTATTATTTATTTTTCTAAATCCAAACTCATGGGATTACTTTTACTAATATTCCTAACTTTATTATAAAATTTGAGCTTAATCGAATAATTTATGCAATCACCCTAAATTTTACAAACTATTTTTAAATCGATTTATCATGAGTTTACCACCAATTTTTGTAGGACCTTACATTCCACCCCCCTTTACAAATAGTTTCATCCTCAATATGTAATACTTAATTAACCAAAATTGATCGCTTATATCCTTTTACTATCTTAAAAATCAGAAGAAACATAAGTAACGCTTCATCATTGTTGCTTTCCATTCCCAAGTGGCTTTCAAATCTAAACTTTTGTCCCACTGCGCCTTCACATACTCCATATCCCAATTTCCTTAACTTTTGAACTCGATTATCTCGTATCCTTATAAGTTGCTCCATAGCTTTGAAGTTCTTTTTCCATTTATCTTCTAATTAGACTTGTGAATCATCTTTTGATTAAGTTTCTGTCACGAACTGAGGACAATTTAGTCATGGTAGACATCGTATACTGTATAAAAAACCCCTGATTAGTTACCCTTCTAATTAAGAACTCTTTACATAATATATAAGGCTTTACAATATACTAGCTTCCCAAAAATATACAGATTCAAAAGATATCATCACATAACATATTTATATAATATTTAAACTACAAAGTTTACAGAAAGGAGTAATTTAGTAGATTTAGGTTTATATAACTGACAAAACAAAAGTACATAAGTAAAAGTCTACATAATCAATTCTCTCAACACACTAAATGGCTTACTCTTGCCCAGGTCCCCAAGCTAACCTTTGGCGTCCCCAAGCTAACCTTTGGCATCCCCTAGCTAGTCTCAACGAATAAGTCATCCTATATCAAAAGTCTAAGGGGGTGTAAGCCTAAGCTTAGTGAGCAAAACCTTTAGGTACACTACAAGCAAGTTACCAATACATTATATTCATGCATATTAATGAATGATCAAATAAAATTCCAAACAATATGTATAGTTAACTAATCAGTATACGCAACTTAGATCTAATGCCCTCCGAAATTAGGGTTAGAGTATATACGGTACTAGTCAAATCTAAGTATTATACTAGAACTTACTTTACTACGGAACTCCACGTTCCGTATTTAAATCAAACAAGTCATTTATTTTTATAAAAACCAAGTTTTAGTATAATCGTGAGTGGGTCCCCATAGTCCATACTCACTCCTAAACAGAGGCCTCTAGACTTGACCTTTAGTCAGGCAGTCGGTATCTCTAATGCTTAGTATTCTCCCGGGTTAGGGTAAGGTCATTTTGTACAAGTGTACCATACAGAACCAATAAATTTATAATAACAACCCCCGAATGGCCTCTCTCTACTTTCGTGTGATGTGACAACCAGAATTATGTCTATACAATGCATGTTGATGCATGTAGTAGTTTCTTCTTATGAGCCAAGTATAGTTAAGTCTAATTATAATGTGACTATCCAATAGCACACACACTCATTATCTATTCTGCCATGCAACAAACAAATTATTATTCATACTTAAGGTAAATTCATAATTCAGCACATAATAACATACATAAGCATTTCCTAACCTCACACAACAATCAATTAACAATATCATTTAAGTTCACTATCTACAATCACATATAAGTTTGGAATCATAGGATAAATACTCACTCGGCCATGACAACTTGCTCTAGTCGTAATAATCAGTCAGAAGATCCTCGCTCGTGTTGAGATCACCTGATCATTACGATATACTAAGGATAATAAGTAATTAAATTAGCTAACGATTCTAAATATCTATCTATCTAATTCTACTTAAATTACTATCAATTTTTATCTAATTAGACTTATCGCTAATCGTATGTAACTTTTTCATTCTATTTCCAATATTTACAAACTTATAATCATTTTTCATCATTTTTAGATGTACATTCATACGGCGATGTCTGTTTTGAACATTAAAACCTTTGTTTTACGATATGAGCTAAATTTATTGGAATTTTAACTATTGAAGCGTAAATATTCTTATTAGTTAGTTTTATATCCTATTTTAGTAGTTAATGATTTAATTAGCCGTTAGATTCTGACACTTAGATGATCTTATAGTTTATTATTTTAGAAGCTTATGTCATCGCTTATATCATCAATTGCTTATGTCATTGCTTAAGTCATCATTTGCTTATGTCATTGCTTAAGTCATCATTTGCTTATATCATTGCTTAAGTCATTTACTACATATGTATACTTATCCTTATGTATTTATGTACTTTATACATATGTTATATATACACTTATACTTCTATTATATTAGTATGTATACTTGTGTACTTATACGTATACTAGTATATATACCTATATATACATACGGTTACATATATATTTTTATACGTATTTTCGTATGTCTAGTATATCCTCTTAAGAAAGCTTCACAAATTTTATATTTTTGCACTTTAAGGGCTTATTTCGCAAGGTATATGTATGTATAGTTAGTATACTCCTCCTTTTTTATTACTTTCGGATGAAAACTTTAGTGTTTAGATACATTTAGTGTATAAAAGTTTTATATGCGATTGAATCTTCGGTTATTATCTTAGGGTTTTTGTCTTAACTAGCCATGTTAACTCTTAGAAATATCTAACACACTTGAGTCTACTTTAGATGTCAGGTTGAAAAATTTAGGGGTTTATAGTTTCCACTCCTTCTCTATTTCAACCTTTGCTTTGACTTCTTCGTTTATCTCTTAAATTCTTGATCCCATTTCCTTCCTTTATATTCCATACTTTGATATTAATCATACCTTATTCCATCAACAGAAGTAAATTTAACAAATCTTAACTTTTCTTCATCTCGAATTCAAATGAGATGGTAGACATTTTGGATTAATTTAACTTGACTCGACTTGACTCAATAAGAATAAATATGACTCTTGACCAACTAATTTATTACAAGAGGGAGTATTGAGCAGAACTCATTACTTGACATAAAAAAATACACTGATAGGATTAACATGACATGAGACTCAACAATGAGTTGACTATCTTAGATTTGCCATTCCTTTATTAGATTACTTATTGCAATTACTCATATGAAGTATATTGCTGTTTTGTACCTTTCTTATACATCCAATTATTTCAATGGATCTTCTTTCTTAGTAGTGTTTGTCAATTATCACTCAATTATCTTATTCATAGAACTTGAATTCTAACTAAGTTCAATTTATATGTCAATTGTCATCTTAAAATTAGGAATCTGCATACTTGTATATCATAAATACTATTAAAATTTTACCTTCAACTCCTAAAATTATCGCATTGTCATCATGATAATATTCTTCTATCTTTTAACACAATTCCCTTCATCATCTAACATGTCTTCTATCATAAATATTTACAGAATCAAAATAGTATTACTAAATTTTTTCTTATCTCCAATTCCTCCTCTCTATGTCGATATTGCCTCAAAAGAGTATCCACTTTTTCTACATTGATGACTTTTAACCAATTTTAGTGTCATACCTTGTGATTCATACCTCCATAATTGAATCTTTCTCTTTTAAATCAAACACGATACTTGAGGAAGTAGCATCCTCCTTATTCCAATACTTGATACTTTCATTATTATCACAACATACAAACTAAATATAAATAGAGCAATTTATTTACTAGGGTTGCTAGCTTTTTCCTTCTTGTGTTTAGAGTTATTATCACTTAGCAAAGATTGAGTGAGTGTCCTTACTAAAATCACTATTTATATTTTAACTTTTTTAAGCTTGGATCTTTAAATGACTATCTTTAGTCAACATTTCTTATCCATCACTTCATTATTGGGGTAAAACAACAACTTCCATCTCACAACATTTGATTGAACTAAATTTAATAAGAAACAGTTTCCATACCATCTTCGTCTGAAGACTACTATAAAAAAATATATTCCATTCCAACTTACTATTAAACACTTGTTAAGTAATTTAATCTTTCCTTTTAACTGCTTCACTTCCAAATTTTCCCCTATTCATACTACTAGCTTTAGTATGATTGTACCCTAAGCTAATGTTTGATATTCTGAAGTCCAAGGGGTTCAAAACTTCTCTCTCTTTAATTAACAATTAATTGGTCTAAGAAGCTTATTCATCTTGTCTTAGGATATCATATTGCTTGATGATTTTAGACAGCCTACCATTTCCATGAGATTTTGTTTATACTCCTTTTTACCTCTTAAGACCTTCTATTTCCTCTAGTTCTTTCTATAACATGATATCAGATTATTATTTCTTATTATCATATCATTATAAGTATACCAATAGGTAACCATCTTATAAAAATTCACTTTTTAGTGAACTATGTTCTATCTTGATCGATCTTGGAATAATGAGAAAACTTTTGATTGAAGTCCTAAACCTCTCAAACCTTTTACTTTAATTTCCGCTTCCACTATTAATCGTTACTCATCTCACTACTACTATCTTAAGGTGCCTAGATACATATTCAATCATAATTATTTAACAATCCTACTTCAGTTCTCAATACCATTTAATAATCATCTACCTCCTACAACTAAACATAAGCACTACATAATGATATCATTTCATTTGCCTCAATACAACATAAAGATCTCACTATCAACTTCGTCCTCATTTTACTTTACCTACCCTTGCTTACAACTCCATAGATATAAGTCTTAGATTCATTATTCATTAAAGGCTAAAGGATTCATAACCTAGTTATTGTCTCATATTACAATTTCTATAACCATTCTTACATATGCAAAGCACTTTCAATATTAATCACCCAAAACACATATAATCCTTTTACACTTTTAACCGCAAGTATATAAAACGTTATAGCATATGTACATATCCAAGAGAATATAAATTCGTAAAGAAGTACAACTATATCTATTAAAAGATCAATAGGATATCCACATATATGAATAACTAACATAGGATCAATTCTAACTCCCAACAAAACATAACCAGCTATCATATTATATCCATTATTTAAATCACCAATAACAATTCTTCGTTTAAAAGAATTCCACCACATTTATTTTATAATTAATTAATTATCATTTCCACTTATTAATTCAGTACTCTATACTTCTATAGAAAAATTAAAAATAGTAATCATTTTATATAGCTTATCATTATCAAACTTCTCAATTCTATTATCAACTATTATCTCATATATTGGATTCTCATTATGTATAAGATCTACTTCTAATTTAGGTTATGATTGCGGCTCTATATAGGTTTTGATTCATTTTTGAATTAGCTTCTAACTTTTCCTCTCCTTGTTTTGTCTTTTCGGAATTCTCTTCCACACCATACTTCATTTCACACTCCACTACCCTATCTAATATTTATACTAAGCACCAAGTTGATATCATCTTGGAATTGTAAAGGTTCATGATTCACCTATAGTTCGTCACTTATACCAATTAATCTAGGGAAATATGGAAACCATTCAATAATCCTTTGAGAGTAATTGTCTAAAGATATATGATATGCTACTCAGAATATGAGTGGTACTAATAGGATAAGATCTCTCTTTTCTACCCTTATTAAAAGTATCTCGCTAGCATCACTTAAGTCGTAATCCATTACTTTTCATCCATCTTTAATCAATAGCACTTATTGTAGTATCTCTATTGTACTAGAATCCTAACTTTATTTCAATCAACATCTATGAATCTCATTGTCGTGCTTAGTTTTTCACCATCTTGGTTCTTTTGTAAAATAGGTCTTCTTTAAACTTATCAATACTAAACCCTATTCGTTTAATACCAATCTTCATCTAGGGTTTAAAGAAAACCATTTCTTTTTGTTTTAGGAACAATTTTGGAGTCGCCACCTGACTGGGGTTGGGAAAGATAGTTAAGTTATAGCTAATTTGGTGGATTATTAAAACCAGTTTCACAAAACAATTTTTGAAACTAGAGAATCTAGATCTGGAGATTAGGAATTTTAAATCCTTACGAGTACCATTAACTTTCCAAAATTAAAGTTAAACTTAAAATTCATCTTTTAATTTTGAAAGACAGAACTTGGTTATCGGTTACTTTAATTGGATCAATAAAACAACCTAAACTAAAGAAAGAGGGAAATTAGGGTTTTTTTTGTTTTTTTTTTTTTTATCGTCACCCCGTAAGTGCCTACATACTCGTATTCGGGATCGGACATATATAGTTCTTTTAATGAAAACTTTAGTGGGTCATTTAGTTTTAATTCTGAAAATACGTCGAATTTACGTTTTTAATTCAATTTGGTTTATTTAAGAAAAGTTCTAAAAAAGGAAGGTCATAAATTAGAAACTTTATTTTTGAAAAAATCTAAAAGTAGTCCTAATTTGTAAAGAGTCCGATTATTTTTTATTTTCTAAAAACATGATTTTTCTAAGTGTTAAAAACAATTTTTATTATTATATATTTTTATTTTAGTTTTATTTTTTCTATTAAACTAAATAAATATTTTTTTTTTCTTTCTTTCTTTTTTCTTCTTTTCTTTTCTTTTTTTATTATTACATTTACATTCACAAAAGAAAAAACAACAACTAATAATAAATAAATCAAAGAAATTGGACTTCAAACGCAGTGGGCACATGGGTCAGACCTTAAGTGGACTTCAGGTCGGTTGTAGATCGAATCAGGTCAATTGAGGCAATCACCTGGAAGGGATCACGAGCGTGATCGAGGGGCCTTAGTTAATCACGAGCGTGATGTGAGGGTAGATGTCCACTATCTTCAACTGATCACAAGCGTGATGTATGGGTAGATGGCTACTGTTTTCAACTAATCACGGGCGTAATGCGAGGTGCGGTGGTTAGGGTTTAGATGTAGAGGAGCTTTAGGTCATTGTTGTAGATGGGGGGAGTTAGGTTAAGGAGCTTGTGCCATGGGGGAGTCATGATAATAGTTGGAAATGCTCGAATTCCTTTGAGCATAGCTACTGGTTAGAGAGAGAGAGAGAGAAAGATCGCAGGAGAGAGAGAGGGCTTAGGAGTGTTCTTGTAAGGTCGTGGATGGTTGTGTGTGTTTTGAAACAAGCCTAGGACTATTATTTATACACCAATTTAAACCCAGAAAACAAGGAAAACTTGGATTGGATTAAATGACAACGTCTAAAAATTAAGTTTTTTCCGAATTTTAGACCTCAATTTGAATGCTCCTTTGATTGTATTTGGACATATTAATTGGTTTGATTTATAGTAAGCTAAGTGCTTAATGAGATCAAAGTAAGAAATTGTGTATGTGTGTGTATGAAATCTGTGCGAAAATTGGAGCTGAAGTGAAGGGGTCAGCTGTTCTTGACTGGGGAAAGTGGAGGAAAATCAAGAAAAGGGGAAGAAAGTAAAGGAAAGAGAGAGAAAATCGGTTGACGTGGCGCTATGTCAAACGTACCAATTGATTACAGTATGCCATGTGTCAATGGTAGCATGTGGCAGAAGACGTGGCATGCTACATAGTGCTACGTCAGCACGGGTGATCCAACTCGATACTGCCATGTGTCAAGACATGTAGCGTAATGAGATCCTGACACGTGTAATCCTTGATGTGATGACAAAGAAAAAACTTTGTATGCCCCTTTTATGATTCGAATTGAAGACCTCTCACTCAATACCCAATGCTAATGTCCAATGCTTATCCATTAAGCTATAGGCCTATACCTTGTCCATATGTGCAACTAAATAAGCTTGGGCTATATTCAAATTTAAGCCTTAGGCCCAACGGTTCAACTTCTGAACTAATTTCAAAATTAAAAAATCTACCCTAGTAAAATGTTATTTTCTAAAGTCTCTTTTTTTTTTTTTGTAATTTTTCAATTTTCTAAAACCATTTCTTAATTTTCTTATTTTCTAAATTTCTCAATTTTTTGTATTTCTTATCCAAATTTCTTATTTTTTATGCTTTTTCTTATTTTTTGAATTTTTTTCATATTTCCTAAAATTATTATTTTTCCTAAATTTCTTAATTTTTTGGGTTTTCTTTAATTTCCTATTTTTTGTGTTTTTTCTAATTTAAGACCTATTGAGAAAAGAAAAGAAAATAATAAAAATAAAAATAAAAGTAAAAATAAAGAGGGCAAAAATTAGGTATCCACAGTTGCCTCTCTTTGTGGCGAAGTTTGCTCTTTGAACAAAACTTTGCCACAGAGATAAATAGACACTATTTTTTCCATCAAGATGACTCTAAAACAACTAAATAGCTACCCTAAGATCGATTTGGATGAAGAAAAGAAACTTGATCGTGCCTCATTAGGCTTTCTAATTTAGGTAGGAGCCTCTCTCGGAGATTAGTAACTCTAAACTGGGATCAATTTAAAACCTAGTCGTGCCTCACAAGGCTTACTAACCTAGGCAGGAGCATCTTTCGAGGACTAGTAATCTTAAATTAGGATTGATCTAAGACCTAGTTGTACCTCACTAGGCTCACTAACCTAAGTGGGAGCATCTCTCAAGGACTAGCAATCTTAATTTAGGATAGATCTAAAACCTGATTGTACCTCATTAAGCTTACTAACCTAAGTGAGAGCATCTCTTAGGGATCAGCAACCTTAATCTGGGATCAATCTAAAACCTGGTTATACCTCACTAGGCTCACTAACCTAGGCGGGAGCGTCTCTCAAGGACTAGCAACCCTAAATTAGGATCGATCTAAAACTTAATCATGCTTTACAAGGCATACTAACTTAAGTAGGAGCGTCTCTCGGAGACTAGTAACCCTAAACTGAGATTGATCTAAAACTTGGTCATGCCTTACTAGGCTCATTAACCTAAATGGCAGTATCTCTGGAGGACTAGCAACCCTAATCTGAGATCGATAGGAAACTTAATCGTGCCTCACTAAGGGAACTAACAACCCTAATTTGGGATCGATCTAAAACCTAGTCATGCTTCATGAGGCTCACTAACCTAGGCAGGAACGTCTTTCAAGGACTAGTAACCCTAATCTAGGATTGATCTAAAACTTAGTTGTGCCTTACTAGGCTCACTAACTGAGGTGGGAGCTTCTCTCGGGGATTAGCAACCCTAAACTAGGATCGATCTAAAACCTAGTCATGCTTCACTAGGCTCACTAACCTAGGCAGGAGCGCCTCTTAGGAATTGGTAACCCTATTGTGGGATCGATCTAAAACCTGGTCGTACCTCATAAAGCTTACTAACCTAGGTAGGAATGTCTCTTAGGGACTAGCAACCCTAAACTGTGAACTATGATCGATCTAAAACTTAATTGTACCTCATAAGGCTCACTAACCTAGGCAAGAGCATCTTTTGGGGACTGGCAATCCTAAATTGGGATTGATGTAAAACTTGGTCATGCCTCACAAGGTTCACTAACTTAAGTAGGAACGTCTCTTAAGAACTAGTAATTCTAATGTGGGATTGATCTAAAACTTAGTCATGCCTATTAGGCTCACTAACCTAAACCGGAGCGTCTCTTGAGGACTAGCAACCCTAAACCAGTGTTAATGCTATGCTAAAAGGAAACAATGAGGAAAAGTGCCATACGAAACTTGGTGAACAGAGGGGAAAATGTCCTATAGGCTTGCTTGAGAGAAATTTGGTGAACAAAGTGAAAGTGCCCTATGGGCTTATTTGAGAGAAATTTGGTGAACAGAAGGGAAGTACCCTATGGGCTTGTTTGAGAGAATACTAGGAAGGAAAGTGCCCTAAGGATTTGCTAAGAAGAATGAGATTTTGGAGAAGAGTCTAAGTTAAGATTGTGTCTTTGAAGGTTAGCTAAACACTAAATGTGGATAGTGAATGCCTTATGGGATGGTTTAAAAGGACTGTTGGGATGGGTGCTTTATGGGCTTGCTAAGAGAAACTTTATGAATAGAGGGGCCCAATGGGCTTACTTAAAGAGATCAAGCATCCTATAGGCTCACTAAAAGGAAAAGAAACGCCCTATGAGCCCAAAAAAAAAAAAAAAAACCCCTAAAGAGAATGATGAGGGGAATTGCTTAGTGGATGAGGAAACGCCCTATGGGCTCGCTTAAGAGACACTTAGAAATGAAACTAAGTTAAGATTGTGTCTAGAAGGCTTGCCCAAAAGACACTGATGAAGAGGAGTGTTGTGCAGGCTTGCTAAGAGGAACTTGGTGAACAGAGGGGCCCAATGAACTTGCCAAACAAAATTAAGCATCCTATGGGCTTGCTAAAAGATCTTGATGACCTGAAGGGCCCTATAGGCATGCTAAAGGGAATTAAGGACCAGAAGTACCCTAAGGGTTTGCTAAAGACCTTGAAGAGAGATGAATGGATGGAAGGAAAGATAACCCAATCGAAAGCTGGCTAGGATTAAAAACTTGTTCGAAACACTACCCAATTTTAAGACAAATATTTACAAAAAAAAAAAAAACCCTTTTGGGGAAAAACCATTTATGTTGAAAAAAAGACGTTGGGCATCAATTCCTTTATTTTGAAAAAAATGAGAAAAGCCCTGACTCTTAACTTCTTTTTTCTTCTTTCTTTCTTTTTTTTTTTTTAAATGAATTGAAAACTTAGCCACTGGGCCGACATGGACTTAAAATACTTTCTCTCTCTTTTTCTTTTTCTTCTTTTTTATTTTTTTATTTTTATTACCTCTGTTATTTTCTTTTCTTTTCTTTTCTTTTTTTTTAGTTTGCTAATAGGTAAAGAACCCTTTTTTTAATAATCACATGGGGCCTCTTATGTTCCCCTTAACTTGGATGTCGAGCCATTTGGTAGGGCCTTGTGATTTTCAAACATCTTTAAAAAGGTAACCGATGGGTGTTTTAGTCGAAGAGGACTTCCTTGCAAACTCTTAGTCCAAATTACCCTCTTGACTACAGTCCCAAAATTATAGTTTATTTTGCATGTGATACGTCTTAATCAATCCATTAGGTCTTTTTCGATTTAACATTATAAATTTAGGCTTTTGGTTCAAGGGTTTCGAAAAGGAACCAATGAAGAAGCCTATTTTGAAATAAATATTAATCTTGGGTGTACAAGTCGAGAACCCTAGGAATAATTAGAAATATACTTGCCCTAGCTTCAAAAACAAGTTTTACTAAAGATAAATTATCTTTAAAGATCATAAGAGCTTTTACTTGTATAAGTGTGGTATTGTAGGTAGGAAGGCCAAGTGTAAGAGAGGGTTCAAAGTGAATGTAGAAATTTTGGGTTTTTGAGCTTAGACTATGATTTAGGACTTCGCGTCTTTGGGGTTATTTAGGCTTTGACTAATGATTTGATTTCCCCTATTGGGATATGATGTGGCTTTCACTAAGCTCATGACTTACACGTAAGCCTAATTTTCTAATCTCTTTTCCTCATCTTTTCCTTTTTCTATTTTGTTATTACTTTACCCCATTGTTCTTTTGCTATTCTTTCTTTTTCTTTTGGCCCTAAGTCTCCATTGCCAAGTTTTTACCTCTTAAGCGATTTAAGGTCCTAAATTCATTGATTTCTACTATATGGGCTTAAGATATTTATAAAGGGTATGGCTTTTCCTTATTTCAAAAAACATAGCTTATCAGAAATAAAATTTGCTTTTGAATTTAATGTGACTGAAGCAAGTACAAACCAATTTTAATCCCTTTCTCCTTATCAATGACCCTAACCTCTGAATTGCCCCATTGTAGGGTGGTTCCCGATAGGG
Organism: Lumnitzera littorea; assembly: GCA_024138015.1. Taxonomy (NCBI): domain Eukaryota; kingdom Viridiplantae; phylum Streptophyta; class Magnoliopsida; order Myrtales; family Combretaceae; genus Lumnitzera; species Lumnitzera littorea. Next base: position 57,874,485 of record JAMXBB010000007.1, on the reverse strand, counting down.
TTTAAATTTGAAAATTCTTCAAATAGGTCTAATGGGGTAAACAAGAGATCGTTGTGTTTATAATTTGAGAAATAAATGCCTAATTTCATCTTCATCTATGTATTACATTCAAAATGGACCTCTTTGAAGGAATGAATCTAAAGTATCTTCACCTTTATGTCGCTCAACCTTAAAGTATTTTAGGTCAGTGTGTGGAAAAAATTTTGCCTCTTTTCATTCTAAACCTTTTAAAAGTGACTTGTCGATTCCTTAAGGAGAACTTTTTTGCTCTAATAACAATGCAATCATTCCATTGAAGAAGGCAAATTGTATTATTCCAACTATTACAAACTTTATTGAAAACAACCTTCATTGCCCCTAACTTAACAAGCACCCAATTACTTGAAACAACCTGTAAGCTTATTAGAAGGCATTGGTAAGCTCAAAAGAAATGGAGCTCTAAGAAACTCAATTGGACTATCCTCATGACTTGAAGAAGGAACGTCTTATTGTAGCTCTGGTTGAATGACTTTTACATCAATTAGGTCTTGAATCTTGTTTTTCAATCTCTAGCATTTTTCAATGGAGTGCCCCTTCTAACCCATATGATAGTCGCATCTTGCTTTTGGGTCAAAGTCGTGTGGTTTGTAATTCGGATTAAGGGCTTCACAAGCTATACCTCGCTACTTTCAAATGATAAAAGAGTTAGGTTATTGATATCTTCAATTGAGTGAATTGTTTGCTTTGAGTCCCTTGGATTTGTTCTTTCTTGTTTCTCCTCGGATTCTTTCTATTTAGGCCTCCTTCATCACTTGCACTTATTGGCACTTGATTAGTGTTGAACATCGGGTGTTGAAATCTTCTAAGCATGGGGCCTATTGCCATTTCTAGATCTGTGGTGATCTTTTGTAACATGGGTATTTTCTCTTCTAGATTTGAGAATCTCCTTTCTGGGTTCAAATCTTGGGATATTTAGAGAATGGTGATCAATGGGAACAAAACCTGAGAGTGAATTCTAGAAAATATAGGGAAAGAAGCTTTAGGTTTATCCATTCTTTTTCTCTTTCATAACAAAGCTGCCATAAAACCCTGAAGAATGTATACAAGAAAGGTAGGTTCTAGAGATCCTTAAACTCTATAACCTCACGCATTTCTTATAAAACAATTCTTTAATCACATCAAAGTTTAAGTGGGGTAGCCTAATTAGCCCCAAGCGATGGTTGCCCCACTATGCTCAAAACTTACACGATGGCTCCCTATAGTACAAAAAATAAATCCCCCCCTCAAAAACAATAAAATAAATAAAACTAAACATGCAAAAACGTTAGTACAGTTATGATACAAACAAGGAATGAATAACTAAATAAATTGCAATAAGGTGATTTTTAGAGTGTAATTTTAATTTTGGAAAGTCAAATGATTAACCCTCTTGACATTCCCTAGTAGAGTCATCAAGCTATAAAGCTTGGTTTTTCACCCTCCTAGTTTTTTTGTAATATAGGCCTTCTTTAAACCATTCAATACTAAACCTTATCCGTTTAATACCGATCCTTGACTAAGGTTTAAAAAAAACCATTCCTTTTTGTTTTAAGAACAATTTTGGAGTCGTCACTTGACCAAAGTCGAGGAATATAGTTAAGTTATAACTAATTGGGTAGATTGGTTATAATTTAGCTACTAGTCTAATGATTTAAACCAGTTTTACAAAAGGTTTTTGAAACCAGAGAATCTGAATCCGGGGGTTAGGAATTTTAAACCCTTACGAGTACCATTGACTTTCCAAAATTAGAATTAAACTAAAAATTCACCTTTTAATTTTGAAAGACAAAACTTGGTTATTAGTTACTCTAATTGGATCAACAAAACAACCTAAACTAAAGAAAGAGGGAAATTAGGTTCTTTTCATTTTTATCGTCGCCTCGTAAGTACCTACGTATCTACTACTTGACATCAGACATATATAGTTCTTTTAATGAAAACTTTAGTGGGTTGTTTGGTTTCAATTATGAAAATACACTAGATTTACGTTTTAAATTCAATTTGATTTATTTAAGAAAAGTTCTAAAAAAGGAAAGTTCTAAATCAGAAACTTTATTTTTGAAAAAATCTAAAAGTAGTCCTAATTTATAAAGGTTTTGATTATTTTTTACTTTTTAAAAACTTGATTTTTCTAAGCATTAAAAATGATTTTTATTATTATATATATTTTTATTTTATTTTTATTTATTCTATTAAAATAAATAAATAAACTATTTTTTTCTTTCCCTTTTTTTTTTCTTCTTTTTCTTCTTTCCTTTTTTTTTTTATTATTACATTTACATTCACAAAAGAAAAACCAACAACTAATAATAAATAAAAGAAATTAGACCTTAGATGCAATAGGCGTGTGAGTTGGATCTAGAGCAGACTTTGAGTCGATTGTAGATCAAATTGAGTCAGTTGAGGCAATCGTCTGAAAGGGGTCACGGGCATGATCAAGGGGCTTTAGCTAATCACAGGCGTAATGCAGGAGTAGATGGTCGTTGTCTTCAACTGATCACGGGTGTGATGCGAGGGTGCATAGCCACTATCTTCAACTGATCACAAGTGTGATGTGGGGTATAGTGGTAAGGGTTTGGATGTGGAGGAGCTTCGGGTTACGATTGTGGACGAAGGAGCTAGGTTAAGGAGCTCGTGTTATGGGGGAGTCGTTGTAGTGGTTGGAAATGCTTGAATTCCTTCAAGTGTAGCTATGGGTTAGAAAGAGAGAGAGCACGATTGCAAGTAGAGAGATAAAGAGATCAAGAGAGAGAGAGAAGGGTTGGGAGTACTCTTGTAAGGTTGTAGATGGTTGTGTGTGTTCTGAAACAAGCTTAGGACTCTTATTTATACACCAATTTGAACCTAGAAAACAAGGAAAGCTCGTATTGGATTCAATGACAATGTTTGAAAATTAAGTTTTTTCCAAATTTTGGACCTCGATTTGAATGCTCCTTTGACTGTATTTAGACATGTTAATGGGTTTGATTCACAATAGGCAAGGTGCTCAACGAGATCAAAGCAAGAAATTGCATGTGTGTATGTGAAATTCATGCAAAAATTGGAGCTACAATAAAGGGGTTGGGTGTTCTTGACTGGGGAAAGTGGTGGAAAATTAGGGAAAGGGGAAGAAAGTGAAGGAAAGAGAGAGAAAATTGGCTAACGTGGCGCTATGTCAACCGTGCCAACCGATCATAGCGTGCCACGTGTCAATGGTGACATGTGGCAAATGACGTGGCATGCCACATAGATATCACGTAGCACTACATCAGCACAGGTGGTCCAACCTAACGCTACTACGTGTTAGAACACGTAGTGTAATAAGATCCAGATACATGGCAGTTTTTGATGTGATGAAAAAGAAAAAACTTTGTATGCCCCCTTCAAGATTCGAACCAAAGACCTCTAACTCAATGCCTAATGTTTATGTCCAATGCTTATCCGTTAGGCTGTTGGCCATTGCCTTGTCTAACCTAAACTAGATTCAAATTTAAGCTCTAGACTCAATGATCCAACTTCTAAACTTATTTTAAAATTAAAAAATCTACCCTAATAAAATGTTATTTTCTAAAATCTCTTTTTTTTTTTTATTTCAATGTTCTTATTTTTTTTTTTTTGTAATTTTTCAATTTTCTAAAAAAATTTCTTAATTTTCTTATTTTCTATATTTCTCAATTTTTTGTGTTTCTTATCCAAATTTCTTATTTTTTATGCTTTTTCCTATTTTTTGAAATTTTTTTTGTATTTTCCTAAAATTATTATTTTTCCTAAATTTCTTAATTTTTTTTTGTTTTCTTTAATTTTCTATTTTTTGTGTTTTTCCTAATTTAGGGCCTACTGGTAAAAGAAAATAAAATAATAAAAATAAAAATAAAAGTAAAAATAAAAAGGGGGCAAAAATTGAGTGTCTACACTCATCAACCATATCAAATCCCATCAATGGTCTTTTCAATAATCCTATCCTTAGTATACAACATATCCTAATTGACCATTCCTAAGAATAATTATCACATCTCTACTTTGTATTCAATAAGAGATTCTCTTCCATCTTACCTGAATCACTTCAACTAACTATCAATTCACTATACGATCCATATCTAGATTTAAGATCAATTTAATGTTTATCTTAGTTTAGTGTTATAGTTACTAATTGTTCTATAATTATAGTACAATCTCTTATTACTCACTCACTATTATCCACTCTCAATGTGCTCCTATAATATCTACTTTTTTAAAATTATAACATTTCAAAGTGAGTTCACTAAAACTATGTTCCAATACCAACTTAGAACTGTTACGTTCTGAAGCAGTAAAGTTATAACAGTCCTACCATACAAATCATTATAGGACAGAAGCTAATATTTCAGCCGTTATCTTAGACCTAATTTACACAAGGCGTCCACGACTAATCTGCTTTAAAGTAAACAGTTTACAAATTAAATATGTTATTTATCTGTAAAAATGTGAAAAATACATACTAAAACCTAAATATCTCAAGTAATGCTTATAAGATTTAGTATCTTAATCTTACTTTACTTAAGTAATATATATATTGATATTAAGAGATTCAAAGATAAGACCCAAACTTTGAGAGTGTAACCGATTCTTTAGTTTTATATTATTTCTCCCCAAGATTCAGTAGTTGCTAGTTTCAAGGTAATTAATAAGCCACATTTTAGCTAGCACCTATGTTACGAACTAAGGACGGTCTAGTTGTGGCAGACGCCATATACTATATGAAGAACCCTTGATTGGTTACCCTTCCAATCATAAACTCTTTACATAATATACAAGACTTTGCAACCACTAACTTCTCAAGAACATATAAATCCACATGATATCATCACATAAACATATTTATATAAAATTTAAACTACAAAGTTTACAGTAAGTAGTGATTTAGAACATCTAGGTCTATATTACTGATAAAATAAAAATACATCAGTAAAAGCCTACATAATCAATTCTCTCAACACACTGAATGGCTCGCTCTTGCCTACATCTCTAAGCTAACTTGTGGCATCCTTTAGCCAATTTTAACGAATAAGCCGTCTTATAGCAAAAGTCTAAGGGGGTATAAGCCTAAGCTTAGTGAGCAAAATCCTCAATCACACCATAAGCAAGTTATCAATACATTATATTCATACATATAAATGAATGATCAAATAGAATGCCAAACAATACGTATAGTTAACTAGTCAATATATGTAACTCAGATTTAATGCCCTCCAAAGTCAGGGTTGGAGTATGCACAACATCAATCAAATCCGAATTCCCAAGAACATACAGATTTCATATTTTGACATATTATCCACTATTTCCTAATTTCCACATCTAACACATATCTAACCTCTCCAATATCACTAATACCATCCTTAATCAGTATTTAACTACTTAAAATACCTAGTTACAACCTAAATCACAAAACTAACTTAAATATATCATTTTACCTATTATTCTTTTATAATTATTTATTGCATAATATGCATATTACATAATAACAATACCTCAAACTCTACAAATACCATCTCACATCATCAACTATCATCTAAAGATATCCAATTACATATGCAATCAATATTTTCACTAAATTAACATTAAATTACCAAATTAAGCCTACAAATTGTCTTTTATACATGATTTTAGGGCCTAAAAATTAAATAGAACTTTGGAATATAAATTTTCAAAAAAACACTTAATAGCACTATCATATATATCCTAAATAGTTTACAGAAAAATTTTGAGATCAAAACTATGTTATTAAGATTGTTTAAATCAAAATTGAAAACTAGCTTGAGTTTAATCATTTTTTAAGAACAACATATTAGGAGGCATAATTTTATTAAATTGATATTTTTTTCTAAATTTACATACTAAAATATATTAGAATACAATTTTTCATAATTTTCGAGTTTAATTTATTATTTTTACTAATTTATTAAAAATTAGAACAAATTAGAACACTCACCGAAAACTAACCTTGCCGCCATCTCTGGCCACCTTAGGTGTGTCGACCTACCTAGACAAGTGGTTCTCTTTGTGGTGGTCTATTAAGTTCCTTCCCAAGTGGTCGTTAGGTTTGGCTTCTCCTCTTATGCTCTAGTTACTGTATATTTTTAGTAAAATTGCTTACTTTCCTCTTCTTACCTCTCCCTAATTTTTCTAGAGTTCTCAACGGATCAAATTGAATTATGGATGAGGGTTTCCAAATTTATAGACGAGTTTAGGGTTTTTTTTTTTTTTTTAAGTTTCCAAATGCCACATGCCCTTTATCTCTTCCTTTTTCACTTTCTATTTATCTTATTTTTATTGATTGTTATTTTTTCTTTAAATCCCAGTATGCCATGCCCCTATTCTGGATAATTCTACATTTTTAATAATTTCTTCTTGATTATTCATTAGTTATCAGAACTCGTTTTATGCATTTCTGATAAATAACAGATAATATACATATCACTTAATATTATAATAGTTTATTATTTTATTATTTATTTTCCTAAATCCAAACTTATGAGATTACTTTTATTAATATTCGTTGTAAAATTTGTACTCAATTGGATAATTTACGTGATTATCATCAATTTTACAAACCATTTCCAAATTGACCAATTGTGAGTTGATCATCAATTTTTGCAAGTCCTCATAGCATTTATCAAGATAATCATTCCATTTCCTTTTAGATAAATAATACTCTCTTTTGAGTAGCTATTTCCTTTTTAGATAGTTATTATGTATCTTTTCTAGTATTTTCCCTTTTTTCAATAATTACTAGTGTTTTCCTATAAATAGGTATGTAATGCTATGTAACAATTAATTAGATTCATATTATTCAACCTTTGTTGTTCCTTTCCATCATTGAGATTAATTCCTTGTATCAGATTTCTCCTAGAGTTTTTCTTAGATCTTATCAATCAAATTATATTTTAGTTGTAGTGATCTTTTAATTCAATTATTGTGTGTTATATTAATCATTCAAATAGACCCCATTTCTAATACCATAGATCTTCAAGCTCCTAAATTATGGACTCTAAATGATGTTGTGCGCTCAAGTTACTCAAGTTCAAACTTTACACTAGGCCTTGAAAACTAGACTAAGTTTCCCCTTAACTTATGAAATTAGTATTATGGTACTATATGATATCTAAGGAATATACATAATTACCATACACATATAGTACATATATATTTAAATTATATAGTAAAAAGTTGGCACATTATAACCTTAAAATGCAAAAGTTTATAATTAATATTATTGAAAGTATCAAATCTCACTTGCTATATGTTGTGGCAACCTAAGAAATCTTAAAGATAGAGATTGCACATTTTGACCATTAAAATAAATCAAACTAAAATATTGAAAGTAACTTAATTCCATGTGTAGCAAATTCATGATGAAGAATAGGTTGAGTTATACCTAGAAAACATTACAAAAGGACATTTTGGGATCATTTGTTCAGGATACGTATCAAATGATGTGACAAAATGACTATAAAAGAAATAACACATGGATGTAAACTTGGAGCCACCTCTTGATGCATATCGTAGCAAAGAATAGAAGGTTAGTCGCAGGAGTAAGTCCAAGCTTGCCTAAAGCTTGAAAAGAGTGGTGGGAAACACGTGAGAGAATAGAAAGAAAAAAAGTAATCAAACCCACAAATAGCTCCAAAAGATATGACATGCCAATGGAACTTTTGAGGACTCATAGCACAGCTCGATACGATGCACAAGTTGGTTCGATGAGGTTACTTACCACCTAACCTTACTTAAGGGCTAGAATAAAAGTGAAACGAGAGTAAACAAACAATACTTACAAAAGGAAAATATCTCGTATATTAATGTTAATTTGTATAGTGGGTATTTATACCCAAGAAATTAGGGCATATTGCCCAAAAATGGAAAAGATAGAAAAGGTATTGTCCTAAATAAGTAATATACAAAAAATACAATAGGTAAAAATAAATATTGAAGAATAACAATGATTAGTGTAGTAGATTCTTCATGTGGTCCTGGATATGTGGCAGCGGTGCATTGGTGATGCCATTGGAAGGTACAGACAAAACAACACGAGTTGGTTGCGTGGCTGAGCAAGCATGAACTCATCCAATCAGGAGTGGCTAAGGATTCATGCAGGATAGATCTCTCGGCCTCTTAACAATAATGATGTCAAGCAAGTGGTTGGTTTGGATAGGACCGAGCAAGTACGTAGAGTTTGGTTGTTGTTAGGGTATCCTTCCACTTGATACATAATTTCCAAAAGATAGGTAGTCACTTGGCATGGCGTAAAGAGTTGATCATCAACAAGGAGTAACTCGACCTCAGCAGGAGTCGGTTAGAGTAGAAGGATTTGCCTCATTAGTCCCTCTAGTCCTCAGGCTCAGCTACAGGTTAAAGGCCTAGTAGCTTAATTCTTATCATTCCTTTTAGATTGATTTAGATTTAGGATCAAATCCAATTGGTCTTCGTTCAGTTATTCATCATGGTGATGTGGATTGAGGTCAACAATGTTAAAGGTATTTAAAACCCCATAATCTTCAGGTAGCTCCAATCTATAGGCGTTGTTCATCCTCTTGCTTGGAAACCTTTCTTTGCTCAGGTGTATCCATACTAAGTCTCCAAGTTGAAACTGTCTCATCATCCTACCCTTGGCCTTTTTTGGCATTCTTCTAGTAGCTTAGTTGATCTACCGAGTAACTTTGTCATAGATATGTTGTACGGACTGTACTCAGGCTCTCGTGTTAGGGTCTTCTTGCTTGGATATGAGCATAAGGATGTGATCAAGAGGCAACTCGGGATTAAAACCGTAGACAACACTGAAGTGGGTCCACTTGGTGGTATCATGCACTATTCAATTGTAAGTGAATTCGACAATGGGCAAACAAACATCCCAATCAGCTAAGTTTTTACTTACTATAGCTTAGAGCAATGATCCCAAAATACAATTGGCTACTTCTGTTTGGCCATTAGTTTGGGGGTAATAGGAAGTACTGAATAGTAGTTTGGTCCCCATCTCGCGCCATAGAGTCCTTTAGAAATGGCTTGAAAACTTTGGGTCTTTATCTAATACTACACTCCTTGGCACGCTGTGTAACTAAACAATATCCTAGAAGAAAAGAGAAGTAATAGCCAAAGTATCATTAATCTTAAAGTAGGGCACAAAGTGTGCCATCCTATTGAATCTATATATGACAACCATTACAAAATCTTTGTCTCAGGTTATTCTTAGTAATCCAAAAACAAAGTCCATGCTTAACTTAATCCATGGTCTCATTGGGACAGGCAAAGGCATTACTTTCCTTTGTTCAACTTAGCACTTGGTGTTCTTACACATGGCACAACCCTTTACAATTTGGTGCACGTTTCACCTCATTTTCTGCCAAAAGAATCATTCACTCAACAACTCATATGTTCTTCTCTCTCCAAAATGCTCGAAGAGTCCTCTACTATGGGCTTCCTTGATCAGTAACTCTCTTAGTGAACTATTTAGTACGCATAATTTCCCCCTTCAAAATAAGTACCCATCTTCCATATAATACTCGTCCATTGTTCTTCCATCGATACAATACCCAAGTATGGGCTTGAAGTGTAGATCCTCAAAATACTGCTCCTTAATATTTACAAATCCAAACAATCTGGTTTATGGTTCAGTTAAGAGTGCATGTCTTCTTAAAAGAGCATATGCAACCACATTGCTCTTCCCTTGTTTGTATTTTATTACAAAATTGAAACTCTTAAGGAATTTAACCTACCTCACCTACCACTTTGACAACTTGGTCTGACTTTAAAGGTACCTTTAGGACTTATGTTAAGGACTTATAGTCAGTATAGATGATAAACTCTCTCGATAATAGATAATGTTGCCATACTTAGAGTGCTCAAATAATAGTCAAGAGTTCTTTGTCATATATAGAGTAGTTCAGTTGAGGTCCCTTGAGCTTCTTACTATAATAGGTGGTTGGTCGACCTTCCTACATTAGGACAACACTTATACCAATGCCTGATGTGTCACATTCCAACTTAAATATTTTCTCAAAGTCAAGTAAAGTTAGTACAGGTGTGGAAATCAATATTTCCTTCACCTTGGCAAAACTTTTCTCCTCCTTTTCTCCCCATTTGAATATGGTATTCTTCTTTGTCAGCTCAGTGAAGGGTGCGGCTAAGGTGTTGAAATTCCTTATAAACCTTCCATAAAAGGATGGTAGTCTATGGAAACTTCTAACATCGGCACAAGTGGTTGGATTTGGCCATTCAAGGATTTCTTGGATCTTCTTATCATCCACTCGTAAGCTTCCCCTACTAACTACATAACCTAAGAACACCACTTCCTCCTAGCAAAAGCAACATTTTTTAAGATTTCCGAATAACTTCTTTTTAAGATTATGACTCAGCTGCATAGGGTTTAACATAATCTTTCTTCCATCCTTCTCGAACACATAGGTATTCCTATATCCATCATGGATAACCTTTCTATCATAAAGCTAAGGTTGGCCTAGTAACACATGTAATGTGTACATGGGTAATACATTGTAAAGAATCTTACTAGAGTAATTTCCAATTGTAATTGGTAGTAGTACTTACCAAGTGACTTGTAGTACTCCCTTCTCATTTATTTAATGCAACTTGTACGGCTTCAAATGCACTATAGTCAGTAACTTTAACTTTGTAATCAGATTGACCTATGCTACATTGGTATAACTACCACTACAGGTGATATGGAATAGGTTCTCCCTTTACTCCTCTTCGTGCAAGGGTTCCAAACTCATTGTGCGTCGGATAACTAGGATCAACTGGTCTAAGTCCTCAGCAAACACATCCTCTTTAATCAGTTTCTTCTCCTAAGTAGTTTCTTTCTTAACAATGCTCTCTTCCTTAGGTACCTCATCGGTACTATCCACTTCAAGCTTCGGGGTATCTTCCTTAATGACCATAGTCCTTTAGTTTGGATACTAAGCAACCATATATTTGAACCCTTAGCACTTGAAGCACTTGATCTAGCTCGTCTTCCTACTAAATCCTTGCCCCTTCTCATATGTCCAGGTCGATACGTCGCCTTCTATTCGACCTTTTTGGTTAGTCCTAACATCTGCTTGCTTGGTCACCTTGGTACTTGACTAACTTCGATAGCTTCCCTGAATAGGTTGGCTTAATTGAGCAGGTTGGCTAGTCAGTGATCGGGTCAACATTTGGTTCCTTCTTTGCCTTTCCATTCATTGAGCTATTCATATGGCCTCATCCATTATGGTAAATTATTAGAGTTCCACAATATCTCAAATGTCACTCCTCAATCTAGTAAGGAACTTAGAGACTGTTCGTATTGGTGGTTCATCCACTTCACAACGAATCATAAGCATTTGGAACTCTTGGACATACTCATCAATAGTTTAGTCTCCTTGTCTTTACTCCTAAAGCTGAGTAAAAGTGTTTTACAGATAAGTATCTGACACAAATCTATTTCTGAATATTCTCGTCATCTCAAGCCAAGTATTAATCTCTTGGTATCCTTCTCATCTTCTCAAAATCTGGAAATTCTTCCACCATATGGCGACAAATCTAGAGAACTCAACAACAGCAGTTCTCACTTTCTTATAATCTTCATATCGGTAATAATAAAAAACACACTCCAACTTCTCCTCTTAATCTAAGTAATCAACCGCTCTTACAAACTTATTAAAGCTTGGAATCTAAAGCTTCATATGGTCGGATGCTCGAGGTGCTGAAGCTTGCTCTTATTCTTCTTCATACTCTTCTTCCTCAGTGTTGTCCATTTCTCCAAAGTCAATCCTTCTCCTCACTCGTCTACCTACTCCTCCACCTCAACCTTATCGAGCTAGGTTCTAGTCTCTGGTAGGTTAGGCATCTTATAAAGTGTTACGTACGGCTTTAGTAGGTTCATAAACCAATACATGAATTGCTCCGGTCAAATCCATAGGGAGATTAGCCACTTCATCAAGTTTCTCGTCCATGCTTCTTAGAGAACCTTAAGATTGTCGGCCATGGTAGACAACATTACTGTTGTCATCTCTAGCACCAGCATTAACACTCGGGTTTGTCATTTTCTCTGAAAGATTCAAATCTAAAACTCCTTGATTTAGTGCTACAATCAACATTATCTCTCGAAAGCATACAACACACACTCCCTTCAAAGCAAAAGGTTAATAACCAGCAAACACAGCAGCTAAATTAACATAGAAAATTGATCTATTTCATACACCTAAAAAAAGAGTATAAACAGGGAACTTCAAGAACAAACTACTACAATTCGAACAAAACCTTTACTCTAATACTAAGATGATGCATACCATAGCTAAGAACAGACAAGGTCAATCATAGGAGAAGGTCTAAGCTCACAAAAAGCTTGAAAAGGGTGATGGGAAACGCATGAGAGAACAAAAAAAGAAAGTAAGCAAACCCACTAATAGCTCTAAAGGATATGACATAATAATGGAACTTTCAAAGAATCGTAGCACAATTCGATACGACGCATGAGTTAGTCCAGTAAGGTTACTCGCCATCTAACCTTACTTAAGGGTTAGGATAAGAGTAAAATGAGAGTAAACAAATAATGTTTACAAAAAGAAAATATCTCGTGTAATAATATTATCTGATGATGTGCAGCTATATGTACAATGGGTATTTATACTTGAGAAACTAGGGCATCTTGCTTAAAAATGGAAAAGAAAAAAAGAGTATTGTCATAAAGAAGTAGTGTATAAAGAATACAATGGGTAAAAAAGAATATCCAAGAGTAATAATGATTACTGTAAAAAATTCTTCATGTGGTCCTAGACACGTAGCAACGATGCATTGGTGATGTCGTTGGAAGATGGAAACAAAACAGTATGAGTTGGTTGGATAGCTAAGCAGGAGTAGACTCATTTGAATAGGAGTAGCTGAGGATTCATGCAAGATAGATCTCTTAGCCTCTCGGCAATAATGATGCCGAACAGGTGGTCGGTTCGGACATGACTAAGCAGGTGTGTAGAGTTTGGCTATTGTCAGGGCATTCTTCCACTTGGTACATAATTTCTGAAAGATAGGCAGTCACTCGGCGAAGTAACTTAGCCTCAGCAAGAGTTGGCTAGAGCAGGATGATTTGCTTTGTTAGTCCCTCTAGTCCTTAGGCTCAATTGTAGGTTAAAGGCCTAGTAGCCTAATTACTATCACCTCTTCTTTCACTGACAAAGCAACTATGGTCCTATTTAGATTGTCTTTTTTTCATCTATATTTATTTTGTATCCAATTTGTATCTGTTTAAAAAATGATGTTTAGAAAACTATCTTATTTGTTTCTGTTTCATAATTATGATGAAAGCAATGATTAGAGTGTCAAAGTTGGAAAATGAAAATTCATGTACTTTTAAGAGAGAAATTTTGAAAAAATATATTTCATGTATTAGAAATAGTTATTTTAGTTTATGCTTTTGTAAATATGAATAAAATAAAGGGTAAATAAATTCAATTTTATAGAGATATGTTAGTTTTTAAATTTTAGAGAAAAGGTTATATATGAAATTATGTTTTCATCTTTTTCATGTCTTATTTTTTACCAAAAGCAAGATTCGAGTAGATGCTAATAGGATACTAAAAAAATGAACCAAACGGAGCCTAAAAATCACTCCGAAAGCTCATTTGTGGGAATTTTTGTCAAAAAGCAAGATGAAAAAAAAAATTTAAGGAAAAGTTTGAAGAAAACAGGTGGCAATGACAAAGCATACCTTTTGCATAACTAACATAGCAAACTACCACCAAAGGCTTTACTTACATCAAGGTCAGTACTTGTTTATATTTGATGCATAATTTTGTGACATTATGGTAATTGTTGTGGAATTAATTGGATTCATATGCTAATAAATACATAAATGGTGAGTAACAAGTAATTATTTACTCATTTGATAACTGGTACTTAATTTGACAACATTTGTGAATCCATATAATACTAAATCAGTGTTTTGATGGAAAGTGGTTGCTAGCCAATATAGGCACAAGTCATGATGAGTAAGTATAACAATACCATGTTCATTTGCATGTGTTAGAGTGAGTTTTCTAAGGAATCAAATCTTAAATTGTCAGGGAATTAGTGTTATTTAGAGTTTATTAAGATTTCACATTAATAGGCTAACATAAAAGGTAGTTCAGTGGATAATTCAAAGGCTTTATTAGGTTAGTTATATATAAATAATTTCCCAAGGATTGAATCAAAGGATACTTGGATAAGGTCTCTAATTAGTAGGGACTCAAAAGGTACATTAGAGGACGTTCTGTTAAGAATCTTAAGTTAATCTGACTTAAAGGATGATTTAGAAGGTAACTTAGAAGGTAAATCTAGGATGTGTACTTTCTTAAAGAAAGATCTCAATTCATAAATCCTAGGCATAGGTAACTTACTAAAAATAGTAATAACAACCTAGGAATAACTAAATTAATTGATTAGTAATCGGATTGATTATATAATTATGATAACACAAAATCAAACTAGAACAAAAAGGAGCATTCTTATTCACTTTACCTTACTAGATAGGTGAACATAGCTATATTAGATTTTAGGATATGCAATGGTTTAGGCTACTCCTTGCTTAGTTGTTTTGTGTATATGTAGTGGTTAAGAACATAGATCACTTGCTTGCTTGTTATTTACATGTGAAATTTGCTTAGTGAATATTATGGTTTTAAGTTATTATTATGATAGATTAATTCTTTACATGATAAGTTGCTATTTAGATATTTGTAATCTTTAACTTTAGTATGAAATTATTGTCTTGGATATTCATAAATGTATGTTATTCTTGTTGATAGATTGATAAGAGCTTAGAATGTATCTTGGTTAAGCTTACTGTAGATTACTACTAAGGATGTTCATGAGTATATGTTATTTTATCTATAATGGATGGATGTTTTGTTTTCGTGTAGCATGGTTGCACTTGGTTGTTCTTATTAAACCTATGACTTGATTACTCCATGTGACTAGATAATTTCTAAGTAAAGTGGTGATGCTTAAGTATACTAATAAGTTATGGAATGAATGCTAGGCTAGGTTTGTGATCATGTTGTGGTATCTATTCTATGCCATATTTATTGTCAAATTATATAGTTACTAGGCTAATGACTAGTTTGGGTTTAACTTATTCATGGTATATGACTCGAGATTCAAACTTGCTTCACCCAAATGTACTGGTTAATGTATTATGGCATGACTTGACACAAAAAGGACCTACAAGTTAGGTTTTCCAAAATGTAGATATCATTAGGTAAGGTTTTCGAGCATATAGAATTGCATTACTTAACAAATTTCGACTACCAAAGGAGTCAGCTTTGTTAGGTTTGGTTAGTTAGTTATTGTAGTCCATGCTGGGTTTTTTGGTTAGGTTGAACATATGTTTGCTATAAATTTGATACCAAGATATGTTGGGTTATTCATTTTCTATGATGGGTTATTGATATGTGATTAAGGATACTTAGTCATAGTTGCATATCGATACATACTATTATATTTGGTATCATATATTATTGAGTATACTTGATTATAATATATAAATGTTTTAGTTTTTGCTCACTTAGCTCAAAACTTGAGTCAAGAAAATAGTTTATCTAACCTTCGATAGTAAAGATAGAGCAAGCTTTGAGTTGGAAGTTAGGTTAGGTAATTGACAACAATGAGCTATAGGACTCTGAATCAAGTTCAAGGAAGTTAGCAACTTTGCATAATGATCATTGTTTTACGTTGTAATTTTCGATATAGAGATTTTGAATGTAAAATTGTACTCTTCTAATTGGAATATGAATTCAATAGAAAAGTTGTATGTGATACTCTAAGTTTAGCTTACCGTTCTAAAAGTTCTCCGCTATAATTTATTAAGTTAATAAAGAGAAGTTTTGAAGGTTTTATATGTTTTTGGAAGTTAAGTTGATAGATGCATTATAGGTTAACTTATCTCTAACGTAGAGATGGCACAATGAACCATCTCTTAAGCACCAAACGTTGAGAAAAAGTTTATGTAATGCCTTAAGAGGTGAGGTGTTATACCTTTTAAATTCCATATACTATAGGTCATATCAACTTTGGAATTTTAAAACTTCTTTCTAATTTAAAGCTTGATTTGTAATTCAATTGTTATTTGTATCATTTTTTATATCATTTTATTCTCATTGTAAGCCACTATAGTCGCATTTATGTCAACTGTACCTAAATTTAGAGTTTTAAGGAAAACCTATTTGATTGAATCCAAACTTTATGATAGGGTTAGAGAAGTTAATAGAAGTAACCTAATAAAGTTGGATTTTAAAAATAATTTTATAAAACCCTAATTTTAGCCTTAAAAGTATAATTATTCAATATAGCATAAAACTTGTTAAAATCCTTAAATTGAGGCAGTAAAGATAAATTATTTAAGTTATAAAAGTAAATAAATATTACATAAATCAAAAACCTAAAGATGTATAAAATAAGCAGTAAATTAAAAATTTTTAAAAGAAAATAATTCTAAAAGTTAATAACATAGGTAAAACATTATTAAATAGATATGATTATTCATTATATGCATCAAGTATCTAGGATATATACATGCACATTAACAAAATCACTAAATATTAATATAATATACTTAAAATATCAAAATTTCACTAAAATATTAACAAAAACTCATTTAAAAAGTTGGGAAAAATCTAGATTTGATTGAGAATTACAATGGCAGCTTCAAATCAACTCCATTGCTGATTCAAAAAGCAAAATAGAAAGAAATGGACACCTCCTCCTTAGGAAAGTGTGAAAGGAAAAGTAAAAGAAATATAAAATAATTTCCTTAACTCTTAAGAAATTTTAAGAAATTTATAGCTAGCCTAATTTAGTATAAATAGGACATCAAGCTTCATTTTTTACACTTTAGAAACTTCGCACAATTAGAGAAAATTCGGAAAAAATTCTAGAAAAATAAGGAAAAAATTAGAAAAAATAAAGCAACCATTGCCCTAAGACGATTCCCAACCCAAATGGCAATTTTCTATTGAACCCCATCAGCCCTTACAAAAGCACTCATCGCTTAGCACTATCGATATACCCCTATCGATCACCACCCATCGAAGCTCCAATGAACGATAAGTTAGAGCTTTTGCCCTATTTTTCATTGATTTTCTAAAAGTAGTAAATAAATTTGTTAAATTATGGAAAAAAAAACATTATTCTTAGGTTATTTTCAGTATGCTTTCATGTTGTAATTTTATTTTTGTGAATTTTAATTATTTTATATACTTCCTAAAGAAATTTTACTATTCGCTTGAATCTTCAATTAAAAATAAATATATTAAATAATATTGTTTTAAGCTCAAAATTTTATGTAGGATATATATTACAATTAGTTTATTGGTATGTAGCCCGATTTTGATTTCATACATATTTAGTGTTTATGTATTTTTTACACTAAAAATTGCTAATTTGGAATTTTTTGAAATAAAGTGATTTTTATAAAAATAATTGATGAAAATGACAACTGATGAATTTTTGACACTTGTAATAATATTAGGACATGTTGAAAATTATTTTGTATGAAAATGATATTATTTGCCTAATTAATCAAAATTTAAGAGCAAAAACGTAATTTTGCATTTTTAGGAAATAACCTCAATTACATGAAACAAGTTTTTAGTTGAATTCCATTTTTTTTTTTTTTTTGAGTTTATAGAAATTTTTGTAAAATTATTTGATAATGTTAGTTATTTATTTGGAATTCTCCTAGCTAGATGGCTTAATTTACTAACCAAGACATGTTTTTAGTAATATTAGGATAAAATATGTTAATTATTTAATTAAATCATAATTATATTTACTCTGGTCTAACATGATTACATATTTTTTTAGTATATGTTGTAGCATTATATTACCCGAATTAGGATATACACGTGTTGGGGATAGAAAATATGTATTTTATCGTGTTCTATTTGAAAATTCTATAAAAATATACTTTATTTAGATAATATGATATTAATGCAATATTACTTATTGCATGAACTTATATGTATATTAAGATTAAAAATATTCTTTAGAAGTTGTCTTTTAAAATAGAACACATATTACATATCACCATGTTCATGTGATCCTAATTATACTAATTTTGTTAAAATTGGACAATTTTAGATAATAAAATAGGTATTTTTATAATATTACAAAAACTACCATAGTACAATGACTTCTTCGTAATTGAAATGTAATTTGACTGATTAAATGTACATTTTGTTACAATTGAAATGACATATTATATAATAAAACTATAATAATTAAATATATGTATAAATATATTTATATTTCATACTTTAAGTATGTATATATATGTAAATGTAACTTCATTAAAATAACTATTTAAATGGTATTTCAACTAAGTTATCCAATAATATATAGAGTTAGATAAAATCCTAACGTTTTTGTAAACCTTACAAAAATTAAATCTAGGTTTTGGTATATAGGATTTCTAAGTGAGCGGAATGTTGATGATAAAGACTTATCGAAGTAAGCATCTATACAAGTAAGTCAAGGTCATAGCTTTACCACTTGTTAGAATGCCATATTAAAGTATTTGGATGTTTAAGAGTACTTTTGTTTGTAGTTGTAAGCTAGTTATATGTGCACATGATACGTATGTGATTGATAATTTATTTGTGATAGGAGTTGAACTCCTTAGCATGCTATTCTGCATGATTTCATAGTATTGGATTGTGTAATCTTATTTAACTACTCTTAAATGAAACTAATAAAAATCTGACCATTAACTTAACTAGACATATATAGCAACTCATTAAGGGAACGATTAGGTATGTCAAATCAAATACCGACCTGTTTGATAAGAATAGCTAAAATGGTCATTTCCTATATCCTTAGTCGAACTAAGTGACATAAAAGTGGCCGTAACAAGGTTGGAGGCCATAGTCCAAAGGTAGTCTCAAGAGAAGGATGTTTCTTATTGCACAAGCCTAGGTTTGGTCTAATTTAAATCATAATAAAACTCCTCAATTCGAGTTAGAGCGGATGTAATTTTTTTAACCTCACAATGAACGAATAACATTATGTGATGTTGCAAATGATTGGGTGCATTTCTTTTCATTATAAATAATAACCTTGTTTGTGTTTGTATGGTGCTCTTCCATATTATTCCTATTTATTGAGTTAGTTGTGCTCATATCCCTATAGATTTTGTTGTAAGTACTAACTAGAAGTAAAGATGCGGCATTACAACCAACCACAAGTTAGTTTGTAAGGGGCTTTGAGTAAGGAAAAGTATGAAGATTACCGAAACTTGATCACTTTTGATGCCGTGTTTGGAGAATCCTAGCTAATCGCCTTAGGTGACCACTAGTTTTCTAATAAAGTTTATACTTATGTGTTAAAACTTGTGAACTTTCAAAACTTTTCTTTGTACAATGTAAACTTTTGATGTAAATATAGTTATGTAAATATGAGTTTATGTACTATAGGTTTTCTTATGTTTACTTTGAAGGGAATACCATGGGTTTTGCCTATAACAGGTACCCTTTGAGTCATATTCATCTTATGTAGGCTATATTTATGACAACAGCCTATGAGATTAGCTTTTATCTTAGATTAAGTTATACGATGGGATTATTATTACTTTACCGTTTAAGGCATAACACTCATAAAATTGGGAAGTCATAAAAATCTTTTCTTTTCATTATTTTAAAGCCCAAAAACACAAAAGATCCAACTTTTACCCTTTGTTGTGCATTCATGAATAGTACCTGACCCCTTCTTAAGGATTTAAGCACATCACATGCTTAATTGTGGATGGTTTTGAAGAACAATAGTTTTTGAAATAGATTAAACTAAATTTTCTCTTTAGATAAAAAAGATCTTACTAGTTAACAACCATCTCTTGCTCAAAAGCAAAAAAATAAAAAAGAAAAAAATTATCAACCACCTAACCAATTTGTCTTTGTAAACCCTACTTTTAGTAGGCCTAAGACTTGATTAAGAGTACTTTCCGAATGTTGCCAAAGATAAACTAAACCAAAAACTTAAGCTTATATTTAGAAACAAATTAAATTTTTACAATTCAAAAGCCAATTGTCGATAAAATCCGAGCTTGAAGAACTGCAAGCTCTAAACTTACTTAAAACCCTAAACCTTATAACCATTAAGGAATTTTAACTCTAAATAATTAATCAGTAATTTAATTTGAATAATTTCATTCAACTTTAGAAAATTTCACAATTCTACAAAAATCAAATCATAAATTACAAAACAATGTAAGATAAAAACCTTAAAACAATTTCCTATATGGCTATGCCCTTATCTTCATGTATAAGCCTTACACATAAATAAGTAGACCAATCAATCACCTTAGATAACTTATCAATTGAGAGTTGGAATCATTTATCAATTGATAACTTATCAAAATCTAGTGATAAGACAATCTCCTTATCATCTCTTCACTTATACTACATATGGACAATTTTTCACAAGATTTCATAAGCATAACTTTAATAAATGAGACAAGACCACTCCATGGCCCAAAAAGACTTTAAATGGAAGATTTGGACAAGGGAGAAAGGGGGGCCATGCTCTTGTCTTTCAACCATCAATCACTTTCTCTTATACATCACTATTCACCCCTTAACGCTTACATCATCAATAGTTGCAATTGTTGACTTTTGTGTAAGCTACAAGATAATCAATTAAAGCTTCTTGCACACACTTCTTTCCTCATTCAAAATCTGCCACTCTCTCCCTCTTTCACTCCCATTTTCACTTCCTTTTCTCTCACTTTAAACACAAATCAAAAGAAGAAATCAAACTCCACAAATTCCCAACATTGCCACCACCATTTTTGCTTCCATACTCACTGCAATTTCTCTTCTTATTCTTGTGTCATTTTCTTTCACCATCTAAGATCTTTTAGAACCATTAGAACCTTCCACAAACCCCATTCCAAGAGACCAAAAGATTCGGGTTCCAAAAGGTTGCAAAAGAGGAAGTAAAGTTAAGAGCTTAAGTGGAACCTTTGTGCACAACCACCATATTTTGCTTTAAGGACGAGTAAGTATTTCTTGTGATATGCGGATTAGTATTTATGTTAGGAGACTTTGATTTCTTGAAGATATAAGTAAGGTTTAAGTTGTTATAACACCAAAAACCGTTTTAAGAAACAAATTCATGAAACCCTTACATGAAGTTGAAATATGAGCATGTAAAGTTGGTATTTTGTAAAGAGACTTGTTTAAGACTTTGAATGGAAGATTTTAAGTTGAGAAAGTCTTGAAACAAAAGCTTGAATGGAGGATGAACATGCTGGACGTGAGGGTTCCATAGTCATTTGGATGTTGAATTTGTTTTCATTAAGTTAAACATGCTTAAATCTAGACTTAAGTTAAGGAAAAATCCATCACATGAAGATTTATGAAGAAACCAACTTTGTATGATATGAGCTATGATATGGAAGTTGTATTAAATGTAAGATCTTCTATTTCTTTGTGTGGAACATGAGTTAAAGAATCATCTTGTGGAAGAAAAGTTAAGTTAAGATTTGGACACAAGTAGTTGAGTGCATAATCTATCACCTAAACTTAAGGAAATGATGAAACAAGTTGAAAAACCAAGTGAGAACCCCTTGGAACCATCACGAACAGATCTGGAACGTGGGAAAAAGAAGCTTAAAAATATGATAAAAGTGAATGAACAAAGTGAAAAGATTAACCAAAGCAAGTATGGTAAGCATACAAAGCCTAAAACTCAAAACCGAGCCTAAAACTCTCAAAACAAGCCTAAAACTCTATGTTGGGCCTTCAATGAAATTCTGACCAGCACCTTAAAGTGTCAAGAGAGGTTGTTTTGAAGCCCATAAGAAATCCACCTAAGGCCCCATAAGCCCACCAAAGTCACTAACTTTAATTTGAACAAAAAACAAGCCCATTTGACAACTTAAGCCCACTAAAGGGCCCAAGAAGTGGTTGTTAGCCTTAGGAATATAAATCAAAGTTGTAAATCTGATCTCAAGGAGTATTTTAAGCTTAGGATAAAATCTTAAGACCAAGCCCAAAGAATTTCTTAAGTTATTAAAAGGCCCATTTACCAAACAAGGCCCAAAAGCACTCCAACACATGAGGAATGCTACTGTTCTAACCCGTGGATAGAATTGTATACCTCATTTCGAAAATCTAACCTTACCACATTAAATTACACTCGAAAATGATGAAGATTGATTATAAGATCATAAAAATCGGATTTAAAATGAGAAAGTTATACGCGATTGAACTTTAAGTAAAAACCAAAAAAAATTTCGAAAACTAGTCAAGAGTATAACTTAAGGAAAATTTACTTAGTTTCTTAAGTTTATTTCAATTCCTTATAAAAATTATTTCAATGACCAGGGGACACTATGTATGGAGACGACTTGCCTCCGGATTACTTTGACTGACCCACATAGCAGAGTGAGTAAATTCCCGATGACTCTTTACTTGATTGTACTTGTAGAATAAATGCACCTAAACTTATATATATAAATTTGGATGCTTATGGGATATGGGAAATGCATGTGTATGAATTTGTGGATGAATACGATGACTTGTTAATTATATTTAATAATGGGAATTGTTTGCATTATATATACATGTGAATTGTATGGAATGAAATTGTCTAATCACCCTGAAAATCGAGTTAATCACTCATACGATTAAGAAATCAAAATGAATCATGCATACCCCTTATTGAATACGGATAACACTGACTGCCACTTCACGTAGAAGATGGGAAAGGACTCACAAGAATATGAGTTTCCTGCAGGATTGAGCACTAGCTATGTCATCATATATATTGAGTCTTTATCCTAAGTTGATGGGCTTACTAAGCGCCAGGAGACACCAACTGTCGGCGAGGGGCTGAGTCTTGTGGCTTCTGCTTAGGGCATGTGTTTGTGGATTACGGAGGTCACCATACAGTTAGACTTCGGATTTTGAAAATATGATTTATTATTCGGTAGTGAAAGTATATATATGTAGATATATACTTAGTTTTGTTTTGACTTAAGCACAATAGTGCTAATGAATTAAAACCCAAGGTCTAGAACCCGGATTTTGGTTTGGGTCGGTTAATTATCTCCAAACCCCGACTATAAGGGGCGTAATTCTGAGTCGTATGCAGTTCCTAGGCCACTGCATGCGTTGTTTGGCATACTGATTGTTCATGCATTCATATGATTGTGCATCTAATAAATTTTGCCATGCGGTATTGATGAGGGTAATTATCTCACTAGGCGTAAGCTTACACCCCAACAGTTCTTTTCCTTGCAGGTTGATCGATAGTTGGGAATGAGATAGGAATCAAGTGCAAAGTGCTACCATTGAATCAGTATGATGAAAAGCTTGTGTAGTTAATTCAAAATGCTCCGAAAAACGACTAATGTCTCAATTAAGTTTAGTATCTTTAGTAAGTTTAGAATTTTCTAAAATTGTCTGTCTTATTTCATTATTTTGGTAGGGGATACCGATTCTCTGCGGTTCTGAGGAATTATGGAAAAATGGATATCAATAATTATTTATATTATATAATGAGTCAATGAACTAAAATTGAAGACTCTAGTAAATAACTATTTAGAGTCTTGTAATCTCTGACTTGCAAGGCGATTTTCTTATCATGGGTGCACACGTGATATGGAAATTCTAGGCAATACTACTAGGCCACTCCTAGGGTCGCTACAATCTTTGGTGAGATGATATAGAAAACCTAATCCTCAAGTAATTAAAAATTTCATCAACTAAACAATCTGCTAAGTAACTTGAACCATGTAACAAGAAGTTTAACATATGAAACTTTTGTCTCACTACAAGAGAGGGAAAACCATATATAGTATTGAGTAAATAAATTTGGCTTAGACCACTTCTCACATGGATTAGGTTAAGCATAATATTAATTAGTTAGTTTTAGCTTCAACCAACTAATCTTCCATTGGTGTTATAAGAGATCATAATGGTAGATGGATGTTTGGCTTTGCAAAAAGGATTGCCTAATCATACATGTTGACCATTGAGCTATGGAAAGTTTAATGGGGTGTTTCTTATTGTTCGTAGGCGTAAATCCCGTAAATTGTAGTGTGAATCTTAAACTGAATTTAGATAATTTAAATAACTTTATAAGTCAATAAGGCAATATAAATTAAAAAACTTTATTTAAATTATAAACTCTAAATTACCATAATAAGAAAACCCTAAAATATTAATCGAAACTCTAATTGCATATAAATATCTTAAACCTTAGATATAAGTTAATACTAGAGATTCTACCTAAAAATGATAAAAACTCTAAGACTTAAATTTTAAGCTATTAAATGTACCAATATGTTACGAAGATGATAAAACCTTGATTGAACCAAATAATTGAATAATATGTTGAATCACATCGACCTAAATGCTTATAAATGTAAAAATACTATATTAATATATTAAAAATTATAATATTATTTTATAATTAATATCAACCTTATATTTATATAAATAAGTTAGTATTATGTTAATTTAGATGTTATTGGTTATTTAGACAATATATAGTAAATATTAATAACATGATTTCTAATTTAGTTTATAATTATATTAATTATTATTCTAAATTTTATTTATAGGATTAGAAATGTGAAAAGAAATTCTAATATATGTTTTATTGATTTATTATATTTTATTTTCTATTTTCCCTCTTACTTTACCTTTTTCTTTATTTTCTTCTTATTTCCAAATTATTTATATATAATATATAAAATATTCAAGGAGTTGACCAAGTCAAAGTGTGACTAAGTCAACATGTCCTTATCAATGCATTAAATCATCTTATCACATACATTTAATTCCTTTATCTTATTTTTTTTTCTTTTCCTTTTTCTTTTCTTTTCTTTTTTTTTTTCCATTTCTTTTCTTATGGCCATGACACTTAAGAGGGTGGGACTTAGGGGGGAAGGGGCTAGAAAACTCCACAATATACCACTTATAATACACATTTATACATGCTTATTTTATAGACAAACCAAAAGCCACCCTTCTCTCTCTCCTTCATCTCCATTTCCTAAAAAATAATTTTCTCTCAAAACTTTCATACCTTCCATCCATTTCTAACAAGGATCAAGAAGAAATCCTCAACACATATACATATTAAGACAGATCAAGGTATTAACTTTATATGTTAGTATTATTAGTTTATAAATTATGCACCATAAATTTATTTTAAGTATTTTTGCATATTTCCATTCTAAATATATGTAGTATGTATATTAGTATATAGACTTTAAATATTTATATTTGATACTAAATATGCTTCTTCTTCTTAATAGTTATACACAATTATCTGCACAAATTCAAATTATGTGAGAACATGTTTGTGTTCTATATACCTAATTAAATGCATATATGTACTTATATAGTTTGTGTAAGTATGAAATATATATATATATATATATATACACACACACAATGATAGAACATATTGTGTAAATGCATATATATGTAAATAAGGTAAGAATATATATATATATATATATATATATAAATGTGTACATATGTTATGTACATTAAAGATTCTTAGAAAACTATACTAAGAAAATATAAAAAATATGTATAAATATACATGTATAAAAGTATGAATAAACTTAGGTATAAATACGTGTACATGTATATGTACAAGTACATAAATACGTATAACAAAAGTATGTACACGCATAAATATGTGTACATACATATGGCTACATGTATAGATACACATATGTATACATGTATAGGTATATAGACTAAGTAGGTTAAGTATGAGTATAATCATTGACATATTAAGTATAATGATATAATGAAGAATACATATAAGTACATAAACATGTAAGTATTTATATATATATAATTATATACCTATAATGGGCAGAAACTCGTAATATATAATTAAGACCCATAAGCTATTAATTAATTAAATATAATAATATATAAATATACTAATAATAATATAAAATTTAAGAAATATAAAAAAATCATGAAAACTTAATTAAATGCCACATGGACCACTAAAATAATGTCACGTCAGCAATTTAATTCTAATTAAATAATTAAACTAAAAAATTAAAAATAATTCAAGAATAATAATAAAATTAATCAAGTAAATTAATGATAATAACAAAATTACAATAAATAGTAAATTAAGCTTAAAATAAGAAAATAATGAAAACTACATAAATTAAAGATAAAAATAAGAAATCATGAAAATATAAAATTTAGAAATTAACTAAATCATAAAATAATAAAGAAAACTCAACATTAATAAATAAAAGTATTTTAAGTCAAAATAATTAAATTTTTGACAATTTAAGCTTATCTTGAAAAATACAAGTTTTAACGTCCAAAATAAACCCTGCTATGTGAACATATACTCGAAAACAATAAAAATTAATTATAAGTTTATAAATAATAGAATTAAAACGAAAACGTTACATGCGATTACCAAAAGAGGTTGAACTAGAGAAATTTGATAGAAATATAGATAGATTTAAATAAATAGATACATAAGATACTTAGTTTACTTAGATACTCATTATCTTCCTTATTTTCTAATCAATAGGTGATCCTGATGCGAATGTCGACTTTCCCGATGATTACTACTATGGTTGACCAACATCATGGCTGGTGAGTAGTTCCTATGATTCTATACATGTTTGTGCTTATACTTAGTGAATATTAATTGTTATTAATAATTGAATGATGTGTGGGATTAAGTTATGCATGTGAATGTATTACTTAACAAGTTGTGAAATTACCTTGAAATATGATAACTTATTTTTTGTTGCATAATAGATTCAATAGGACTTGATTTATCTGTGAATTTGGTTAGTCATATAATAATTGAACTTAAGTATATCAGACTTGAATAAAATAAATCAAATCATGCATAAACATGCATTACATAATTAATTCCAACCGTCATATCACATGAAGGTAGTAAGAGGCTATATGGGGGCTAATAATTTCTAATTATAATATTTTAGTATGGTGCATGCATACAATATAACCTTATCTTGGCCCGCGGGATTACTAGGCATTAAAAGTGTCAATCGCTTGACTAAGAGTCAAGTTTAGAGATCTTCGTTTAAGGGAGAGTGTGGATTACAGAGGCCCACTCACAATCATACCTAAAATTTAATTTTTGATCAAAACCATCTAACATCTAACTGTTTTGAATTGAATATGAAATATAGAGTTTAGTAGTGAAATAAGTTCAGGTACAATACATAGATTTAACTAATGTCAAATCTACTATAACCTTGACTTTACAAGGCGTTAAATCTGAGTTATATACAATACCAATCAACTGTATGTGTTTGAGTGGCATACTGTATGAACATATATACATATGTTTTAATTAATATTTGTATAACTTGCTTATCTGTGTAGTGGAGGGATTCCTCACTAAGCTTAGTAACCTTACACCCTTGTAAACTTTTGTTGTAGGAGGACTTATTCGTTACCCTTAGTTGAGGCATGCCCGAAGTTAGTTTAGTGTTTTGGGGTATGAATGTAAGCTAGAGAGAAGAGCGAACTATGTACAATATGACTTTGTTATAGATTTACAATGATATGTGTAATATTATACAGTAGTCAGTTCAAGAACTTTATCCTTCGTAGAATGTTAAATAGTTTTTTGAAACTATAAGTTCCGTAATATGACAATAGCTATAATGTATTATAAATTTTATGTTATGTATTATAAGTTTTATGTTATATAAAGCTATGTTATGATATTGTCTTTATCTGCATACCCTTGGATAGATAATCATAGTAATAGCCTTATATGCCATATAAAGAGTCATCAATTGAAAGGGGAACCAATCTTTGGTATTTTATATGATATATAACGCCTACCATGATTAGGTAGCCATAAGATTGTGGCAATAGGAAAATTTATTGTCTTTCAAAATTTGCATTGACTTAAGAGTTGTTGTTTCTCTTTTGAACATTTCGATCACAAAGTTCCTTTCAATAGTGTTCTTGGGGTATGTAGGGGAAAGCTCTCCCATCTATGCTAATGGAAAATTGAGGCTTTGCCAAAGGAACCAATGTTGTAGTTGATGCTCTTGTAGGATTGATACAAAAGGATGAAGGCATTACTATTGAAATTTTTGTTTTGCCTATGTTTTGTCTAAGTTTATTAAATGAAGACTTGTCTTCTTTTAGTTTTATTAAGGAGGGGAAATCTCTAAAGAATTTTAATGGAGTTAATATCTCCATTACTAGCAAGTAATGTACCTCTAACGCTATCAACTCTAGTTCTTTCATTAGCATGGTGAAAACTTTGCATTGTACATATTTACTATAATATAATTGGCATCTTTTTCTAAAAAAATAAACAAAAGAAAACAAAAACACACACTATGCATGGATTCTAATGTAAATATGCGTACAATAGAAATAATGATATAGTTGCTAAATTATCACAATTGGCATATTAAATATAAATCATTGAAGGTATGGTTTGAATACTCTTATTTGTTACATAAATATATATTGCATATTGGTTTCATATGATTAACTTTATATTCTCTCTAAATTTATATGAAATTATATACCATTCTAAAACGTTAAAACCCATTAATTTGTAAGCATACCATAAAGTATCAAAAGCTATGTCATTTTGTACTGCATCATGCAAAGATTGCATCACACTTAGAACCAAGAGGAACCACCATTTGCTACATACCCATAACGAGAACATAAGGCTTGATTGTATTCTTTCCTATTCTTCATGCACATTTTATGATAACCTAGGAAAAAAAAGTTCCCCTAAATAGCATAAGTAAAAACTCAATGAGCGACTATGTATCACATAAACACATATTATACGTATGCCAAAGCTAAACCGTATGCGACTTAAAATAACTAAATGCAACAATTGTTACCAATAAGCTACATATAATTTTATTCAACTAACTCGAATGCATTTTAGCTATGGACAATTATCTAGTGAGTACACGAAATTAGACCCCTAAAGTTGTTTTCTAAAAATGTGGACCTATATGCCCCATAAAGTCATTCTTAAATATTTAGACCCTTAATGCTTCAGGGATTCAATTAGTGTGAGTTCATAATGCTCCTTAGAATGAGTTTTGAAAGTGTGAACCCATAATGCTTTCCAAAGTCACTCCAATCTTTCAAACCCCTTTATGGCCACATTGGTAAGCTTCTCAACTACTATTTCCCAAGTTGGTTTTTCTTTTGTGTTCACCTCTTTCACTACTTGAATGCTATGACCAATTTGTGAATCTTTAGATACAGACCATTCTAGTTTTTCCTCATCTTTAATAGACTTAGAAGGATTTAATTCCTTCTTCTTTTCACAAGAATCTTTTCGACTTTCTTTTACAAACACCAATATGGTGGTGAAAAGCTCTAGGGCCTATATTAATTGAATCTCCAAGTTTTAGATAATAGATTGTGTCTTGCAAATCTTTCTTCCCACTTCTACTCCAAACCCCCCAAAAATTTCTCAATATTCTTCTCTTGAGCTAGGATCACATAACTTACAAAGGGAAGTCGTTTGTCATATTTATAATATGCAACCTTGTTAATTAATTTAAATGCTTCCATCATTAGCATATTTGTCAATGGTTATCCAATAGCAACTTTAGTTCTAAGTTTATCACAATACCTAATTCCATCATAAAATACTAATAATTGAATCCAAGTAAGAGTATCGTGATACATTTATTCATCAGATCACGAAACCTTAACCACACTTTATATAGTGATTCATCCTCATGTTGTGGGGAAAAAAGGAATTGTACTTAAAGCTTTGCATTACAACATGATGGAAAAGGTCATATGAATTGATCATCCATAACCATCTTATGCTCAAACGATCTTTCAAAGAAGTGCCTACAAAAAAATAAAAAATAAAAGGAGGTATAATAAAAAGAAACTAAAAGAAAATAAACAAAACAAGGCACCTAGTTTTAGACAATCTTAAATACTAAAATTAGCATAACACATTTTGCAACGATGACACCGAAAACTTAATACACTTAACTTTACTTTTTATAACATTATGTTTTGTAACAAAAGCATATTTTTACTAGTAGGTGCACTAGGTTGTGTATGCAATAATAAAACTAGTGAGAATCAAGTTGAACTCATAGAGAATGATGTTTAATTAAAGGGAATATATTATGTCATTTTTTAATCCAGAACATCTAATTCATAGTAAACAATTAGAAAAGGTCTTACCACTCAATTCTAATTAACACATATTCCAATAGAATCAAAATATTTATTGGCTTGATTAGGGAATTAAAGACTTTTAACAATAAGCATAATTCATAAATTGATAATCCAATATACGATATTAATTAAGCATGCAGGAAATAATAAGTACACAATATTCAAATCAAGAATAAGTAGAAGGGAATGAATATATAATTTGGAGGAGGTATAAACCCTAACTCAAGATCAAATACTGCCTGTCACTTTTGATGTTGAATTCCAAAGAGAAGATAAAATTACTCTAAAAAATGTTCTTAGGTGCTAATTGAATTAAAGGAATAAGAATGAGCTACAATGATAAAAGTTGTGTCTAATTGTGTTTATAAGGCCTTTCCATAGAAGTATACGTATAGAGCAACTTTTGGACTTCAAATCTATAAAAAAATAAAAGATTCATAAGGCATTACATCACCATGCCATAGGATCACTGGTCTTTCTATACTTCAAAAGTTGCAAAATACAAGTAGGAGAATCACACCCAAGACTAGGCCTTGATCCTCGAGGTGGTCTTGTTTAGACATCAATTTCTCATTCATTTCTTGCTCCTTTGCTTGTGATTTCCATGCACGATCACTATTCATTGATGTAGTAATTTTCAATACTTCAAAACTCATCCAAAGCATTTTCAAATTTTTTGAAACTTGGTTTAAAATTATCGATCTTTTCAAATCAATTAAATGAAGCTTGAAATTAAAACATAAATGAATAAAGCATCAAATTCATTATAAACACCTAGAAAATATTATAAAATTATTGTAAAATTAATTATAAAATATATACATTTACACACTTATCAATACCCCAAAAGTAAGCCATACGGAGGGTAACCAAGTGACTTTTCAAGGAACTTTAAGGAGTAAGCACTAATAATATAAGAGGACAATGTAATCCAGAAGAAGATTTATGAACTTATCATTATATATATATATATATATATATATATATATATGCATAATGTGGAACCAAGAATTAAGGTCTCATATGTTCAAGTGAAGGGTACCATAAGATTTTAGGATGAGAGATTGTTATCATCAAGTTTCAAGGATGAAACTTATTGTAAGGGGGTCGAATGTAAACTCCACAAATTTTCTAAATAGGGTGTTAGAAGTTAATAAGATTTCCTGAAAATACTCTTTGTGTTGTCAAGATAACTAACCCTAAACCTGATATGCTACACTTAAAGGCCCTAACTTAAACTCCAAAAACTTAAGATGGTAAACTCGACCTTAGTTCAACCCTTACACTTAAAGCCCTAAAATCCTATAAATGAATGTCAATAATTAATGTTAACCCTCAAATCAATCTAATGAAACCAACCCCAATCCTTAAGGGAAAAGGGACTCATAGTCGAAGCTTATGAGAGTCCCCTAAAATAGATAGAGGGTATCCTAAGCAAGAAATGAATATTAATATAAAAACCCCCAACAATGAATTCAAAACTCTAAAACGAATACTTAAACCCTTAAATGGATTGTCAAACTCTAAAACCTTAATTACAAGCCTAATACATGCAAACCCTTAAAATGATTCTAAAACCCTAATCTAGTGTCAAAAACCCTAATCTAACAATTGAACTCTAATTAAATAGTAAATCTATTATCTAATCTTAGACTAATCACTTAGTTTCCCTAAAACCCTAATCATATGTGTAAAACTCTAAAAATCCTAATAAGTGAGAAACCTTAAAACAACTATAAGACCTTAATAGGCCATCTAAAACCCTAATTCAACTATGAATGTTAATAATATTACCAAACTCTTTGCTAATCATAAACAATTTCATTAATTGCTCGAAAACCCTAAAGCTTTAATCTTGTGCATGATTCAATAACCTCAATCGGTTTCAAGCACTAAGAAACCTAACAAATTAGATAATATAGGTCAATGATTTAATTATTTAACTCAATAAAGCCCCAAAATTAAGCTTAATATGCTTAATCGCAATTAATTGCGCTAATTACATCTTAGTCCAATAACCAACCCTAATGCATCATGATTAACAAATGGATAAGTATCATTAAGGGAATGATGCTAAAATGCTTAATTAGTGGCTAAAGGACATTGTCCTTTAAGGAGACAAAACAATAGCATAAACGGTTTACGCTACAAACATTCTTAAAGTGCTCTAAATTAGTATCCTCACAATGCCAAAATTAAGTGCCTTTGCCACACACACACTTATTCCTCTCTCAATTGTGCTAAAAATTTGACCACCACCCATCCTTATTCCTTCTTCATTCTACTCCTTAAAAACACTCAAGAAATCCTCTCTAAAAACACCCCCCAAAACTACTACCTTCTTCCCATAATTTCCACTTGCAGCTACCACCAACACCACTATAGTCAACCACTTTTCCACCCTATCCACCATACACCATCATCAATCACCACATCCTATGCCTTCCTTCCTCTTTCCCCTTCCTTGTCGACATATACAACCACCAAAAACTCCTACCACTTCATGACAAAGACAAGAAAGGATGGGGTGCAGCACTTCATTAACCCATCTCCTAAAGGTTAAGTAACATATGCTATAACTCCATTTCATAGCAAGTTTAGTACCATTTTCTTAGAATTTAAAAATTAGAAAAAGTATTAAAGATATTTCCTTTACATACATGTAACAAGTAGGTTCATATATGTCCATGTAGCTCTTTAGTGTGATGAACTTAGCTTTACTATTTCTTGATGTCTATAGGATATCTTAAGAAAAATGAAAGAAGGCAACTTGAAACCCCTAAACAAAAGCATGCAACCCCTACCTAGTGTATTTTCTCATATTATTTTGAAGTTTCATGGTAATCTCTAATCAAATATAGTGTAATAAGTGATTTAGGTAAGATATAAGTGCATTTGGGTGCACTTTCAAGAAAATAAAATGAACCACCCCATTAAACCCCTTTGTTGCCACTTGGAAGTATAATGAGCTACAACTTTTAATTTATTACCTTATTACATGATTAATTAGTGCTAAATAAGATTTACAACTTAATTAACAAATTTCAGTAAGCTAAAGTTGGGTTAGAAGCTTAAATAAGCCTAAAATGCGACTTGAACTTTAAATACTTAACTAAAAGCCCAATGAAGAATAACCACTAGACTTGGACACACACTAAAAATTGGAGTATTTCAAAGGCTTATAAGGAATCAAGGCCCAAAAGAATACAAAGTTGAGCTTAAGGCCTTAGAGTGAAAGTTGGGTCTAAACCGAAGCTCGTAATTCAACAAAAAGAATTTGAACAGTAGCTTAAGAAAACTTAAAGTAAATTAGAAACATAACGAGCTCAATAAGACAATTAGAAGATCCCTCATAGGCTTAACTTGAAGTTATAACAAGAAAATAGCAAAAAAGGTCCAATTTAGCCCATGAAAGTGAACCTAAGGCCTAATAAAAAAAAAACTTTAAGAGATAATTTTGAAAATTTCACTTAAAACCCCTAAATAAAGGCCTAAAAAACCATAAAGAAGGCTTACCAGCCAAGTCTTGACTTCAGGCCCAAAACCCTTGAAAGTTAATTACCAACCTTTGAACAACGAAATTAATTTACCTAATCCGAAATATTGTGAGTCTAATTTAACCTAAATGGAACCCATCACGAAAAACTATAGAAATCAACTATAATAACATGAAAATTGAATTTAAAACAAATAATTTATGACCAAAATACAAAACAAGGAAAAATCAACTAATATAGCGAATTAAGCTAGAATCTTAGAGTAGTAAATATCTATTACTTACTATAATTATACCTTTTAGGTGATTTAGATTTAAACATCGATACTGCTAAGGATGACTAAGGTTCGTAGACAATAGTTGAGTATTCTTACCTTTATTTACCTCGCTTTTGCTTGTAGTATAGAGCACTAAAACTTAAATGATGAATGAAAATTGATCTGCTTAGGGGAATTATGGGGAATGTGTTTGTGTTTGTTCTTGGTTGCTATTGCTTGATAAAATATCATAAGATATTTGAGTGCTTCTTGTTCACTACATTAGTTAACTAATAGGATTTTAGAGTGTTTACGATATATTATTTAGTCATCAGTAAACCTAACTTAATAACTATTTGACTCTTAATAACCTATCATGCATAGTGTCACGGTCCGAGACTTTCTTTAGCACACAAATAGACCGTACGGTGCTTACTATCCTGCTTCTACAGTAGTAAGTAAGGCTAACTCGCATGCAACACTAGCCAACAAGACTTAAACCTGTAAGCAACACAATCAAGGAAGAAAGCCAATAGATTATAAAAGATACAAGCATGAACGGAATAAGGAATAGCACACTTTTATTAATTTCGACGGTAATACAAGGCTGTAATGTGTGTGCATAGGGGTATAGTATATGTAACAAGAGTCACCGGTTGTGATCAATTAACGTGGTGAGTAAAAGCTTCAATCTATAAGAGTACTCATACCCCCGTAAAGAGCTTTATGGACATTATCGGGTCTAATAGGAAGAGACATTAGAACTAGTGAAATGGCGCCACTTTCTAAAAGTGGAAATTTCTAATAATAGTAAAGTCCTAACTACACAAAAATAAAATCCCCCCTTATGTTACAATATGTACAAAAAAAATGGCCCCTTGTTAGTATAAATATCTTACAAAAAAGGGACCCTATCACATTGCATCCTATTACATTGATGAGTAAGGGCATCAACATTATGTAGTAATATGAGAGATCGTACATGATGGATCCATATAAAGTATTTGTGCATATTTTCTATTGTACAAATTCATAAGACATCTTTTTACCTCAACCTTTGGTATCTATGAAGCTCCGAGGAGTGTTGCCTTCTACTTAAGGCCGAGTTATGCTACTTCTTAGGGGTGAGGGAGATTATGTGAGCTCCTCACAACCATACCTAAGATGCATTATGAGTACAAGAATTAAGGGATCATGGATCATAGATTAGAATCAGGTGCTGGTGCCTCAGTCTTGACATGCCTAAATACTTCTCAATCAAGTAACAATGGGCATAAAACCATGTTGTATGCAATTATCGATCGACTATATATACTATTTGCATTCCATATGCTTGTATATGCATTAATATATTTGGTAAATAACTTACTTTTTATTACATGATGGTATAATAGGAGGGATTACTCACTAAGCTAGATGTAACCTATGCCCCAATAGTTTCTTTTGCAGATCTTATAAAGTTATGGTTAGACTAGGATTCAAGTGTAAAGTGCTCCATCAACCCAAGAAAGTAGAAGGCTAAGTTTAGAAAAATAAGTAAGATAGTTGAATTAGACCTTTAAAGTGTTTAGTAGCTTTATGACTGTTGGAATTTAGATATATTTTCTTATTGTTTGATAGGTGATTCATACTTTTTGTGGTTTTAGTGAACTATGAATTGTTAGTCACCGTAGATATTTTACATTAAATAAAAGTATGTAATAAGATTATGTATGATAAAAAATTTAGAGTTTTACAACCTCTGACTTATAAGATGATTTTCATATCATAAGTATACATGCAATATAAAGATTTTAGACATTCTTACCAGGCTCCCTTTTATAACGTTACGAGGATCACATTGTTCTCTAGTGCTTAAGGTTTAAGCTTACCAGACAAACTACTGAGATCTAAGGTTGCCTATAGTATAGATACCTCTAATCTAATTATGGTGTAAGGATCGAGGTCTCAACTTGACTAGGCCGAGGAGTTAAGGACGATTGAGGTCAACTTAACCATGACTAGTTCTCCTTGGTTAGGACCTAAGTTTCCTCAGAGTAGTCATGGGTTGAGATTAGTTGGCCCACGATTCGTAGAGATTGAAATAGGTCTTGGTAGTCCATGGTGCTAAAATTTCCCATCAATAGTCATGAGCACGTTGAATGCCTTTAATCACCTCCAAATATATATTCAAATTTCTAGAAAATTGTAGCATGATAGTTTATAAACTATTATTCTACTAGTCTTTATAAGGTCAAACACTTGCCCAATAACGAACATTTTGAATCTTTACTTGAATAAATCAAGAACAATAAAAACATTCAAATTTATATTCAAAATCATCTAAATTTGATAATTCTCACATTGAAATCTCCATAAGAACTCCAAAAATAGTTGAAACAACCTAAGTAAATAAAAGGA
The DNA here is from genome assembly GCA_024138015.1 of Lumnitzera littorea. Classification (NCBI taxonomy): domain Eukaryota; kingdom Viridiplantae; phylum Streptophyta; class Magnoliopsida; order Myrtales; family Combretaceae; genus Lumnitzera; species Lumnitzera littorea. Next base: position 57,838,117 of record JAMXBB010000007.1, on the reverse strand, counting down.
CTTATTTTTCAACAATTCTCATATTGGAATCTCTAGAAATCCAATACTAACCGAAACAACCCAAGTAATTGAAAGTAATTAAAATTCAAAGAGGAGATTATAAAAGAATAAAATAAGGTTCCCAATTAGATTGGCCTCCAAATTATTTAAAAGGAGTAAGGATAATATAGTAACTACCTTAATTATATAAAAAGTGGGTTTTAGTTAATTACCTAACTACTCTTAGATGTTTTAATAATTTAGACTTAAATCAAATTTTGGTGAGTGAAACTAAATAACATGATTTATTTTTCTTGTTTCGAGGGACATATGTATTGACTATATATTGGGCTCTAGTTCGTCTCTTATGGACATTTTTTCTTTTTCAAGTATAGGTTCTACAAATGATCTAGAGCCTTATGCCGATCTTCGATTTGATCTGTATTATGGCGATTAACAAGAGGATAACAATTTGGGCTTTGATTAAAAGATGATAGAATAAATATGAACCATAAACTTAGTTTCCAATCATGATGGTTCTTACAAGTTTCCAATCATGATGGTTTTTAAAAACTACATGTGGTAGTTTATGTTTTCCGGTTTACTTGATTTTAGACGTAATATATTAACTGGAGTTTGGCTCCTATTTGCTTTACTATTAGAAATTATGACTATATTATGGTTCCTATTAAAAGAATCTAGCAAATATTTTGTCCTTGTGGATTTTAGCTTGGGTCTTTACTTATTCTACAGTATGAAAACGCGCAGCGAGGTTGCTACATTTCAGGCTGTTGGAACATAACATGTTTGAAGCTTATATTCAGTATATTACAGACTTTAAGTTCGAAGATACAACGATGCCACGGCCAATGATTGGCTCCAACAGTACCTATATTGCTAGCTCAATACTGTAGAGTTGTACCTGGGTTCATGAGCCCTGTGGGTTTGAGTTGAACCCATATCGGAAACCATGGAAGGTCCAACTCAAATCTAGGCTGTCAACGAGGCAAGTCTGGGAAAACCCTAGTCTGTTCAGTGAAGCTAATATGATGGATTTTTCTATCGTGTGGAATACCAACTGATCCTAAATAAACATTTGAAAGAATTGAGGGGGGAATAGAATAATCATATAGATGACTTGCTTAGTAACAATACGGATCCTCATTTTATGTGTAACAATGACAATCAATGATCATTTGATGCCAGCAATAAGCCAAGCATAAAGAGAAACTTTACCAAAAACAGAGTATGAACAAGAGTTTGCAGAAACAACATAGAATGAGAAAGTTACCCATAAAACTAAAAGAGACCGGGTATGAGAAAATAAGCAGACCATTCAGGGAGATAAAAGAGTTTGGGAAATGCGGACATAATTAGAATTATGTTAAACAATTTTGATCTAAATCAATGCACTACATCAAAAATAAAGATAAATAACAGATGAGCCTCTATCCAATTTCCGCCTCTTCCTGTCCAAACAAGTGTTGGACATCTCTACTTTTTTGCTTTTTCTATTTTTCTTTTTTCGTTTTTGCCCCCTTTACAACAACTAGAAAACCCTAAGATAGTCGATGCCGGAGGCAGAAAGTGTGAATACTCCATGGGCTATTTTCATATGCACATCTGTACTTTGAGCTAATCACCAGACACATATTTCTTTTCTGCATAATATTTCTTCTCACTCTCCGACTTCCTCGCATTACGTTTCTACCAAAAAAAAATTAAGATAATAATTTAAAAAATAATAAAATAAAATCCCATAGGACAGCAGATTATGATTTCATTATGTTGCATCATTAGATTACAACTGACTCTTCAATAATACATTTGTGAAAATATGTGGCATGATATATCTAAACTTAAGCAGTCCACGCCACTTCTTATATCCAGTTACTCATAGAACAGTTAGCTCCCTAGTATATTAGGAATTAAGCAGAATGCTCATTTAACTACTCTTCCTCATTAAAGGGAGGGAAAAAGAGACTGAAGACATAATAGGATTTCCTTTATGGTTTGATAATTCAAAATGTTAAATATATTAGCAACTAAGACTTCTCAAATTTACTGAAAGTGAAACTGTCATCTCCGTGCACACCATGCAAATAGCTCACTAGTTGTAGAAAATACAAGGTGTGCTAAGAAAACATCAGGAGATAGAAGGATACCACATAAGCTTCGTGGTTGGAAACTATTCTCTGTGCTATTGAAGTAGTAGTTATGTTTTTAGGGCTTTCAAGCAAACGAAAGATCTTCATCCTCTTGGGAACAGCATATGGATCAGATCCCTCCTGTAAGATGCACTCACTTGAATCAAGAAGTCCTTTGCTAAGAAAGAAAACATAGCAAAATAATATTTGTAACCAGCTTACTTCCACTGGCAAATTGCTCTCCGATACTGTGCCATGTGCAACCAAGGATATGTTAAACGTTGTTATCTGCTCATGTAAAATAGAGGGGAAAAATGTCAAGCAAAGACAAAATCAACCTAATGACACCAGAGATAAACATTACTGTTACACCGAATCCAAAAGCTTCTCTCAAAGAAAATATTAATTTGACATGACTTCCATTTGCAATGTCGAATACCCAAGTAGTCCTATTAGCCTCACTTTTAGAGCCTGCAAATTTCCAATATGATATTTTATCTTTTACTAACAATTCAATGGATGATATCCACTTTGGTCATGTCAGTTTAACTAAAAAATATGCAAATGCCACAAAGTAGCTTCAACTGTTCAACTGCTCCCAAGAATATATGACGCACCATATCCTTTGTCACTTCCCATGGTGCTCCAATGATGATCTCATCGACATAGCGACAAGCCAATACACTAAGACTTCGCTCATGTAGATGCATAATAGGAAGATGTTTTCCTCTATGCTCACTGCAAAAGCAAAATGTCATTTCAACTTGAATTTTCTGATGACGCTAAAAATGAAGGATACCTAATTACTAAATGACCAAAAAAGAGAAAGGAAACTGAGATTTAGAAAGAAAACAATTGGGAATTTTTAACCTTGTTGCAAAGCAAATATATGTGCACATATAAGGAAATAGCAATACCTTACAGTCTGATCCAAGTAGATACCAACTAACAAGAAGTCCCCAAGTTGTCTGGCTATTTTCAGGATCTATCCCAACACCAAACAACGAAAAAAGTCAGTAACAACCCAACATGACGAAGTTCCATGATAGCTCATAACAAGGAACAGCTATCAGTCTATCCTAGCAAAAGAAAACACCATGATATCTTATACTGGTCCTAGAGGAACTACATCTTCTCTGGTGAGAAAAGAAGATACCTTCACCTATTAACAGATCAGCACTGTACAACTACCAGATTAATTCACTTGCATGTAGTGTGAGTAGGTTAGGAGTTATTTTGAAGCTAAATGCCTAATCACATCAATATAAACAAATGGGAAATTTTGAAACATCCCCTGCTATGAGAACCTAACAAAATTTACAACAAAAAGATGCTTGTGTGACAGCATCACACTATCAAAACATAAAATTCAGAATACCACAATGAAACTATCAAGCTCCAACTAAATATCACAGGTTACTATGAAGCAATTGGAAATAAATGATAAATACCACCTATGGTATGAATAAGTAGCTCCATGAAATGAAGAAAGATGGAAGAGATTCTTTCAAGAACAAAAGGCATAAATAAGTTCAATCAGATTTAAAAGATAATGAGATGCTTCTAGTTTAAGAAGAAATCTAGCTTACCTCGACATGTCCAGCATGAAAGAGATCAAAGGCGCCATCAATATATACAACACGTGCATTTGGACTAGGTCCCTGAAATTGAACAACAGTTCAGACTTGATTATAAGAGATGGATTTTACATAGAAGGATTAACAAACAAGGTGGTACAAGGATTAAACCAATAATAGAAGTCAGGCCTGGATATAAGAGCTAAACAGAAAGGCCTCAAACAACAGCGCCAATCAATTAAATTATATGTGATTTTACCATCAAATTTTGCTAAAAAGGCAAAAAGATCGAAACACAATAGAAGCAGCACTGTTGGCAAATACCACTCAAAATTAGCCAATTCCTCAACAAGCTAACCAACAGATGGATACCTTTCCATTTGAAAACTGCACAATTCGTCGAGAAGTTGGTAGAAATTGAGATATATGAGAAACTTCTGATTGTCTTTTAATAGGGTCACATTGCAAAGATGAATCATCAGTATTTGCATTCACTGCTGCATTCTTTAAAGATGAAAGTATTCTTCCTGCATTTTAGGAGATAAGCCATTCAATCTTCATTCAAGGAGATAAAACCTCATAGAAAGGACATGAGCCCACTACCAACCTATCGATTCAAGTATCCCATATGTTCTAGAGAAAAGTAGACTTCCCACTATTAGCATTTACATATGTTTTATATAAATGCCACCATTTTGTCAATACTGCATATAGCTATCAAATCTATTATTTATGAACCCGACCTAGGCTACCAAAAAATTTCTCACATTGGATGATGGGCTAATTATGTTGGATATAGCACCGATAATGATCACATCTCCACCTTTTCTGTTAAAGGAAATAGAATGATGCCTTTGTTCCTATAATCAATTATTTATCTCTGCTAATTCTACACAAACCAATGTTTCTTCCTTAAAGCAATTTTTCACAGAACTAAAGCGTGTAAAATACCATACATTTTCTTGATAAAGACACTAGTTCCAACCCCCCACATAAAATGCCTTGAGATAGTTTAGGACAATGTACAACCTACAATATCTGTGCTGGAGACACCCTCTGTACGCTTGATCTGCTTGTAACGCCCAACATTCTTTGCCAAACCATAAGCATCTGTACCATCTGGAAGCAGGCAAGGATCATCCCCATGGATAATGTAGTCAATTTTGTGCTCATTAAAAAGACTGTTCATGAATTGCTCTGTAATTTCATAAGGAGCATTTGGTATCACTTCATCCACCCACTTCAACCCACTAACTAGTGCCAGCCTAGAAAGAAGATAAGGTCAGGATACCAGAACCATCTTATCCCTATGGGATGATCCTCTCACTTGCTGATGCACTCAAAAGAAACATTCATAGTAATTGAAGCAGATAAGCTTATCATTCTAAACAAAGACTAGCGATACATCAGGTCAAAAGCGTATGCACAAGAGGAAAAAAAACTGCTGACATAAGAGAACCTTTGGATCATTGCTTCCATTAGTAAAAGGTATATGATAACATATAATCTTGAAGACTCATGCTAGCACAAGGTTAGACCAAAAGATGCCACACATTTTCAAGCAAGCACATGAAAATGCTTCACTAGCCAGAGACTTGTTTATTAAGATGATTGCATTAGATTTCACTCTTATCTGCATACATGCCTGTTTCTTCCATACTTTGCATTCTTATATATGTATTTTTCTTGTGCGTTTTGTGCTAAGTGGGGGAATAATGATTCCTTGAGTGCAAAAATGACTCATCCATTGCACAGTTTCCAGTTCAAAACAAGTAGATAAAAAGTATCTACTATGATTTGGAGCTGAGCCCTCCATGAGGTAGGAAAAGGATTACTAATATTTTTTAATATAACCTAGAGAATGAACTTGAATGCAGACATTCTACACTATATGAAAGAAAACCTTAATTAATTAGAGACACCAAGCAGCATAAAGAAAAGGGAATTACAATAAGAATGAATAGACAAGCATAGAGCTGAGTTTAACATACCACAACTATAAGAACAATTTGAACAAGTGGAAGTCTGTAGAGTACCTTTCTTCCATGGATAGAACTGGAGGGCCTTTGTTGGCAATGATCTCCTCATCGCTAACAACCCCCACAACCAATTCATCACCCAAAGCCTTTGCTTGCCTCAAGGCATTGGCATGACCATAATGCATCAGATCAAAGCAGCCATCCATGTAAACCCGAACCCGCTTCTTCTGACGCTTTTGCTTCCTGAAAAGTCCCATGTCATACCAAGAACATGGCAGTGACAAACCCAACGATGGCACCCCGATGCCTCGAAAATAGCTGGTGGAAAAGCCAAGCAAGGCTGCAGTGAGCATGAGGCCACCAAAAAGATGTGGGTGGTAGTAAACTCCCTCCCAAATCCTACTGTTTACATTCTCATATTCCATTTTGGAGGCCTCTATTCCGTGGAAAGTCCAGAGGAGACACAAACCCTGCAAACAAATCCACACCCCCAAAGATATAAAGTTTCATATAATTTAAGCACCATCTATCGTATAATTTATGTTCTAGTGGAAAATACCCAATTCACCAAAGATCTATCCATTACAAACATATGTGTATATATGTATGTATACAACTTTAGCAATTCTAGCAAAGATAACGGAGATTTATCATGGGATTGCACTAACATTATTAGCTCAGATTTCTTCAAAATAAAAGCAGAATGAAGAGAGCGGATTTACCAGGACGAAGAATCCGAATAATAGAAACAAATCATAAAACAACGGGCAAAAACAAAACAAAAGAAAAGCAATTGAATTATATTAATTTGACATATGAAAGTGGGATAAAATGTTCATGCATTTGGCATTGGAAAATATCTATATAGAATCGAGATCTGGGAAAGGACATGGGTATGATGTGTCAGAGATCAAAACTTTACCTCTTATTTTGTTCTTTGTGGTTTGAGTTTCCGTCTCCCCTTTCTATTTTCTTTCTTGTTTTCCTTGCTTATTCCTTTTGTTGTTTGGCCGTGGCTTGTGTTGTTGTTGGTATGAGAAAGGTCCGTCCGGGACACGGCCATACAGATTCAACAAGACAAATGAGCGAAAATGATGGACATGAGAGGGGGGAAAAAAATCCGGGATTCTATTTAGATTTCAGAAGACCAGATATTTTAGATTTTTAATTGTTCTAATTTTTTTATCATATTTAATTATTCTATATTACTTTTATACTATCTCAAGCGGCAGCTCATCTTTTGAAATTTTTTCTCACTTTATTTCTAATATATCTTTTAAGAAAGCTTTTTATTTTTTTTCTTTAATTTGGTTTATGGATCTCATGTTATGATCATTCTTAAATCAATATTTTTTATATTTTTTCAATGCTATTTTGGTGATAGCAATGAGAAATTAAATAGAAATTGTATGCAGATTGACATGGGAAATTCAAAGCCTAAACTAATCTTAAGGAACCAATACCAAAGATGTGCGCGCTAATAAATCGAATCCAAATTGGAAATTTGCATATTTGGAGGGCTTTCGAAGTGTTTAAGGAACTAAAATAACATATGGAGGTAAATAATACTATATATAATACACTAATATTTAGTACAAGCTAGTTTGTTTAAAACTAATATTTAAAATAACTATAGGGGGTATAGGTGTGAGTATAGATGCAAGGATCACGTGTATACTGTGTGTGAAGTTGCACTGTACGTAGTTAGGGAAATAACTTGAGTGATTCATACAGGATAACCAAGAGAAAAGAGTAAGGAGGAGGAGTAGATGATCTCAATAAAGTTCTAATACTTTAATGATAAGCGGAGGAACTTAAAGGCATCAAACTCCACTAATGATGAAGAATGGGGATAATGTTTCTTGAGGTATTTGGGTGTTTGTTCTTCTATGGTGAGAATTTGGTAGAGTGGTAGTGTTAATTCCAATTCTCTCCTATTCAAATGAAGGAAGGAGAGGGATATTTATAGAGGATGGCTCTTAATCTCATCCGTCGAATCTTGATAACGATCAAGGTTTATGATCAATCCCTTCTTTTTTAATGGACTAAAGATGAGGCTCCTTTATAGACTTAGGCTCAAATGATTTTATTCTATTAGTATGAGCCAAGTTAAAAAAGGTTAGATTGAATGGAGTGATTCAACGGACCTTACTCTAAGCCCACCATGCTAGATCTTTCTTAATCATCCCGATAATATATGGGCTTGGTTTTTCGAGCCTTGTCACGTTAGCCCGAAGAGTCAAATTTATTTAAACAATAGGCTTAAAACCCAATATTGAATTTAACTCTCTATATTTTATCCCCTAACCAAAGTCCTTTAGATAAAGTTAAAGAGGTTTGGGCATTAAGTAGGCTTTTTAGATAGCTTAGGTGAATATATGCTATTAAATAGCTATACTGTTGCCAAATTCATTTGAGAATTATCTTGATGCACGAGTTTACAACACCTTTTAACTGTGTCCCTTATTTCATCTTAATTGGATTATACGTTGTCTTATAGTAACATTATTAAACAAGTCTTCGCAAGTTAGCTCTACTTCAATATATGCACTACTGATATAATTGGGCTGATGCCCATGTACCAAATGCTTTCTTGATCTTCTTCAATCTTGTTTTGGAAATTCAAGCATCCTCACTATGGTAGTTTTATATAGTAAATGAGGAGACTTGAGTTATTGCCATACGGCCTTCCTTGTATAGCCAGTCTTGTTTACGTCCGTAGCGTAGACCACAACAGTTGATCCACTGAATAGCGAGAACACCTCCTTCCTTTTTGGGGACCAAATTGCCTTCAACAGTTTGATCAGGATTATGGACGTTGACCTGCGTCATTTCAATATCTGCAAAAGCTTCAGTAAACTCAACTTCATGGTTGTTGCATAGAAGCAGGGGTTCTCCAACAGAGTTTTGGAGCACCTCCCCAGCATAAGCATAGTAGGAAACAAGAGCTCGTGCTAGAGAATCTTTTAAGTCACTTATCATGTCACTAAACCTCGTGTCATCTGCATTGTTTGCGTAAAATAAGACCATGCCAACATCATCTTGTCCATTTTTCTCCTTTTCTTTATTTTGTTTATTTATTATTTTATATATTTGCCTATGCCTTGACCAGTGTTTTTAGAACTTCTTACCCATTGGAATTGAGCTGTGTGGGTGAATTATTTCTCGGGTGAGTGTTTCTTTGTATTTTGTTTGAATCTCCAGTTGAGGAAGTGAACTCATGATTTTCATTTTTTTTTTTTTAATATTGTCCTCTCACGGTTTACACCTTTCATGTTGCCTGGTTATGCCTAAACACTCCGATGTGCTATGCTCCATTTGATGCCACCAAGTAAATAATGTTGACAAGGAGGTAATACACCGTATTTCATGATACTACGCAATTTAATTTTCAAGACACGAATACACTTATCGCATGCCGCATGAAAGTCCCCATCCATTGAATAAATCACCAGTTCACTGGGTCAAGCAATTATAAGTCCGGTCTTGAATATGATGGCAGCGTATGGCATAATTAAACCGATACGGATAAACTTTGTTGGTATCCTCTGCATTTGCAAACCAGGATTGTACCCACATGGAAGCACTTAGTTCAACGAGACTTTATTGCTTGTACACTTCGGGAAAGTGAAAGATGGAAGGAAGACATGATATATATATTTTTTTATTCCCCTTTTATTTTTGTTCTCACTTTATCACGATGCACCCAACACACACAAAAGGTTGAAGCATCTCCCAAAAAGCTGGCGTTTGTCCACAATCTTCCTATCAGCAGTACACTTTTCGGTACGACGGAGGTAAAATGGAGGATGCGGTATAACAATTTTTTTTTTCTATTATGAATCCGACAAGTGTCTAACTGCCAATTCCTTTTGGGATACAAGCAACCTTAGTGTCTTTGCAGCTTTTGCAAACCAAGCCGCCATATCAGAGCTGATAAAGAAAAAAGTTTCTTCGCTCTTTATATCTGGGAGTGAAGGAGGTCACTCATCCTTTCCTTTTCCTCGAGTAAAAATTCAAATCCTCGTTTTTGCTCGTACCATCCGTAGGTTCCAGGTAAGGGTTTCCTGCCTAAATGAAAAGCCCACTTTCTCTATTTCTTTGTAAAAGTTTGTCACTAACTCGTCTAGGCCTTGCATTAAGGATGACTGAGTTTGGAGGTCAGCGAGGATCGTAGCCGAGACAGAGTCCATAGGTGTTGAAGGCAAACAAAATCATTTCTAAAGGTAGACGAGATCACCCAGAGTCCCAAACGCGGTACCGGCGGTGTTTCGTCTGTTAACTCGAAGGCGGACGAAGCCATTCTTGAAGGCAGACAAGATCGCCCGGAGTCCTAAACATGGGACCGGTTGCTGAAGAAGGATACTGGAGAGTTTCATTAGAAGTGGAGTTATTATTCTTGTAGCTGTTCGTATAGATGCAGGTTAGTGGTTTTACACTTCATAGCTATAGGAACTTGTTCCCTTTCTTCGACCTCTTTTTTTTTTTTTTGCTTCAAAATTTTCGTTCATGGTGGAAACATCAAAATGCTCTCTTAAGGCAGCTAAGCAAGAACTCATAATGACACCGAGCTCATTTGAAGTATGGTTGTCTCCAGATTTCAGGTCTAAACTGTACTCCTTGAGAAGGCCAACAACCGAGCGCGCGACGTCTGCTGCTTGTTCACGATTTGCAGCAAGGTTGGATTTCATTTCTATTATGCCAGTGAGACTTAGCCCCTATTTGACTTCAACCTCCGAACATTCCAATATAATCTTCTTCATAAGGTTTGGCATCTTATTTTTTGTTTCATATTCTCTAATGTGTTCCTGTCCTTTCTCAACATCACATTAGGGTTCAATTATATCATCATTATCATTGACTTTTTTCTTAAAAGAAAGCTTAGTTGCATCTGTCATTGTGATAGAAGGTGAGGAAGTGAATTTGTATACTCCCAAGTAGTTTCCTTCTATGTGATTATGTGTCTGCCCTTGGTTCTCCCAAGTGTTACAGCTTCACCATAGTCTGCAATTTTCTAGGATCAAAGTGACAACAAGTCTTACGAAAAAAACTCTCTCTCTCTCCTCATTCTGGTTTGTGCATGACCTGTTCTCTCTATGGAAAGGAGGGCTTTGGTCTGAGTATTACATCAAACGTTCCTTCGAGACCGAAATAAGTAAGAGTAAGGGAAGCTTTGAAACCTTCAATCATTGATTTATTTCCACCTAATCGTATTACCGTTGCCAACTCCCTTCGTTAGGCTTACGTTGAGTATGGTTTCTTCTGCCTCATAAGTCATGGAGTCAAAGAAAAGCTTCTTGCTCAAGTTCTTGCTAAGAGTAAGGAGTTCTTCTCCCTTCCCGCAGAAGAGGAAATGAGATTGGCTTACAAGGAACATAGGGTTTACCCACCATCGTATGCTGAGAACCTTAACCTTGAACCAATGGTCTTCACTGTCAATGGTCCTTCATTAATTGTATATGAGCTCTAAGCCGATATTCCCTTCTATACTTACTCACATTCCTACTTAATTCCCTTGTGTTGAAGTATGAACCATGTAATCGTAGTTTTCTATCTTGGAATTGGCAATATGATGTGTGTAACCATGTCTCGATATGCTTTTGTATCCTTCTTGATAAGCTGTTGCGATCCATTATGAATATCTTCCTTATCTACCATATAAGCTTGTAGTGTGTGAGGAGTATACGCCTTTATGACATGTTTCAATTCTGTTACTATACTGTTACTATATTGTAAGCATCGCCTGATCCATCGCCAAGGGTTGGTCTTCTTCTTTTAAGTTGTTTTGCCATTGCATGATCTTCATTGATAAATAAGGTTCTCTTTGAAGTATTAATATACTTAACACTTCACCCTTTATTGTAATGCTAATCATTCTTCACTTATCATGTGCTATAGGTTGTAGAGGCATCTAGTTATCTCATTTCTCTTCTCCCCCAAGTGGTAAGAACCACATTTGGTGTTGCTACCACTTTAAGGGTCAAACAGAAGATGGGTAAAGATTTTGCGGTGAACAAGTCATGTGGCAACAAGACCAAGAAGAAAAAAGAAAGTGATGAGTTATCATTTTCAAGTGGCCAAGTGCCCAAAATCCCTCTACCTCAAGACAAGTGGACAGATGTAACTATTTTAAAGGACAGTTTCTGAGTTAAAATGAGGGAATGAAATACATATACTCAGCCATGTACAAATGGCCCATTACACTTCATCAAGCAAGAGTCAAAGCCAACTTCCATTATTTAAGAATCAATTTCTACATCCCCGGCAACCTAGAAAAGGATGGGCACAATAGACAGATTACATCCTGAATGACTTAGGGTACGTGGGCAAATTGTTGAAAGCAGATATCTTCCCCTCGATATTTATTTCCTTAAAGTTTGTTGGCAAGATAAATGATTTGAGTTTATGGAGAGCTTTTATTGCTCGCTGGAGTACTCAATCCCATACTTTTATGACCTCATAGGGCGAGATCACCCCAACCTTAGAAGACGTAGTCATGTTGTTGCAACTTCGTAACTTGGGATTGACTGATATTGCAAAAGCTTTTGTATCAAAAGGCGATCAAGAAACACTAGTAGCCTTAGAGGATGACTCGAAAGTAGCCATCAATACTAAGAAGGAGGCTACATACCCTCAATAGCTTAAGCACTTTTTCAAGGAGAATGGGATTAGGAAAGAAGGTCCTCACTTTCAGTGTAGGTAAGTACCCGTATATCGTGCAACCTCATCATTGTAAATACCTAAACTATTATTTATACTTAACTCATTCATTCTCTTATTTCCTTGTAAGTACGAGCTCAAGGCATTCTTAGCTTACTAGATTTGTCTGTACATATTTCCTAAGGGTTTAGAAGACGAAGTTAGCCCGCGGTTCTTCCACCTAGTTATTCGTATTGCTTGTAGAGAGCGATTTGTGTTAGGTCCTTTCTATCTAGGTTCCTTGTATTGACACTTGGACCTTTATTACGAAGCCTTAGTGCTCTCTAAAGGACGTTATGTGGTGGTATCTCATGTGGACTTATTATTCTTAGAATTGTTTCTTTGTGAGCACTATAAAAGATATTTCAATAGACTTGCGAAGAAATCGAATCCTCCAAAGCCTCGAGCTTGGGCATAGGTTGATAGGAAGCCAGGATCAAAGTTGTTCAAGATAACAACTTTTCGAGATAAAAGGGAATTCACTTTTGATAACAAAAGGGAATTCACTTTTCGTCCTTTCATTGAAAGAATAAGCGGGTTCCAATGGTTTGAAGGGTTTTATCCCTCAAGATCATAAGGGTTGGTGACTTTGCTAGATGTTCGAGATAAAATTACTGCTTCCGATGCTAGATTCATACTATGGTGTATGCTTGGAGGCATCCCTTCATCACATGATTGGGAAGGCCCTTCTGGCCGTGTTTTGGAGAAGAAGGTCATGCTTTACCTTCCTCACTGAGTTGCGCACCAGTTAGGGTATGATCAGGGTGTTCTTCGTCAAATAAAGATTAATGAAGACTTTGACAAATGTTGCAAAGACTTGCATCCTAGTAACTTTAAGAACATCTGGCCAGAGGTGAGACAATTGTATTTCCCTTTTATTGGCCGCTTTGGAGTCACTTCTACTGGGTGGTTGACATATTAAGGTGACTATTTAGAGCATTTTAAGAAGTATGTGTCCACAACCATAAAAAATGATATTCTTGAAATAGTCCCTTAAAAGTACGATTTTTATCTACGTCTTCCGAAGGATGAGGAGAAGTCTTCTAACAGTGCATAAGGGAAAACATAAGGTAGCGACCTTCTTCTACTTGTCATAAGGCAAGCGAAGTGCATTCGCACCTTTGAGGTATAACATTTCTTCCTTAAAGCCCCCTCCCTCCCTTTTTTTAGCTATAACTTTTTACTCTAACATTCTCTACATGTAGATATCCTTCTCATATTCCTTCTTTTTTCTTTTTCTTTTTTTTCTTATGTTCCTCTATATAGGATGCAGAAGATTGTGATCATGTTTTGATTAAGCAAACATTAGGCAAGTTAAGCTCTAATCGAAGGATTTCTGATGTCTTGAATGATGTTGGATCTTCAAAATCTACCCCTGTTATGATTTGTCCTTTCCCAAACCGATATGGTTTAGATAAGTTATCCCAATCTGGAGACCATCATAATACTACCAAGAATAGAAGTCGGAATATAAGGGCTGAGTTGGTTGATTTGGAGAAGTCTGCTGAGCAAGATGGCGCTGATGTCATGAGTGAAGATACGTCGGAGTGAGATGATGGTGGTGATATGAGAGGGGACTCTTTAGAGGGAAGGTGAAGATGATGGCACGAGAGAAAGTTCCCTAGGGCTTACAGTTGACCATGAGAGTAGTGATGATGAAGAAATGGATTGCGTATCTCAAAGTATATACAAGACCTACGGTAAATCGCAGCTTCTTAAATATTTTGAGAATACAGACAAATTTGATGACTACGAGGAAGGAGAGATCCAGGCATATGCTGATACCTTAATGCATGCAGGTCTTTATGGTAATGAGGCAAATATTGAGAGTGAGAATGCTGTTACGGATGCAAGGGGTGTAAACGATGTTCTTGTTCCCTCAGTCGATGCTACCTTACCTGAGGTAAGCTCTAAGGTCCTCTCATCCCTAGAGACTAGAACATTACAACATGGAGATGAAGGAGTTGTAGTTAAGGTGGTAGCAAGCTTAAAAGACACTGCCTCCTTTCATGGCCTCACCATACCTTGTGATCTCCTAGCACCATTAGAGTGCTTACATAGGATGGAAGGAGATTTCTAGACAAGGTTTGTCTATTTGGGTTCTAATATGACTACTCATATCTTAGGCCTACTTGGGTAAGCTGTAAGGTTATTTGATGAAGCTTGGCACTCATTATCCATAGAGAATCTTGAACTTTTGACCAGTAGTGTCGTCGCAGCACGTGCTTTCAAGTTTAAACTCAACAAGATGGAGTTCATTGCAGCTGAGGCTCAAAAGGTGTTGGGTAGTCGAGACATTGAGCAAAGATGTGACCTACTTAAAGTCGAACTTGTAGAGGCGGAACTTGAGATAGAAAAGCGTCTTGGAGGCATAGACCTTAATTCTGCTGTAGCATCTAGCGTCGAGTCTTCATAGTGTTGCTCTTACTTTCTTTGCATTTTTTTTTTTCACAGGGTGTCTAGCCTTTATTGAACCTTACGTATATTGTTTAGCTTCTCACTTATTCAAGATCCCTTAGTTGTTGACATGTACTTGCTTTTATGCTAAACATCATGAGTTAATATGAGTTACCTATTGGCTTAGCTAGCTCTTAGGAATTTAAACCATCATGCACTTAGAAAAAATATTGTGTTTCCTCAGCGTCACCTTATAGAATAGAAGATAGCAATGAAACATTACTTCATGGCTTGCTAAATTTTCAAGAAAACCTTATACGTTGGAAGTGTATTCTCATTTGCAAACAATGATTCAAATATATGATCCAATCATATGGAGGTATTGATTGCAACTATGAGCATTAGTTCCGTTAAACAATCATGTCATGAGTTAAGGGGGTATTACCTACTGCTTAACTATTTTAACATCCTCCAAGAATGCATACTCACATGGTGTGAGCCGTTATCCTATTTGATAAAGCATCATATAGTACGCCTAAGAGTCAAAGTCTCAATTAGTTAACAACTCATATGATAGATGTATATTGCACACTTAGGAGACAAGTCTCTTACTAAATAGCAACATTATAAACACCAACACTTTGTTATTGTTCCCTTTAACGCATAGTGCACAAAGGAGATAATAGTAAAAATAGATATACAAAACGAGCTCATACAACTCAAGCTATAAGCTTCATTCATTAATCTTTACTATAGTTTCCTCTTTATAAATGGAACTTTTTGACATATTGAAAGTTGATAGGAGCAGTAATAGCATTTGTCCTAGGATTCCTAAGTTTGCAATATCCACTTTCATACACTTCCTCAATTATGAAAGGCTCTTCTCACTTAGGTGTAAACTTGGTTGCTGAAGTACCTCAATGTATGTGCTCGACTACACGAAGTACGATGTTACCCCATTGGAATGATCTCTTTCTCACTAGATGATCATATGCCACTCTAAGTCTATGTTGATAGTTGATAAGGTTGTGTGTAGTGGTATCACATCTTTCATATAATGCCTCCAAATCCATCATCCATAACGTGTTAAGTTCGAGTTCGGCATTCATGGCCAACTAAGTAGATGGGATCAAAACTTCTATTGGAACTATTGCCTTAGCCCCATAAACCAAAGAAAAAGGAGTTGCTTGTGTTGGCCTTTGTTTGGACGTTTTGTAGGCTTAAAGTGCTAAGGGTAGCTTATCATGCCATTCCTTATGATTATCATGTACCATACGACTAAGTACATTCAACAAGCTCTTGTTAGTGTCCTTGGCTTATCCAATTCCTTTCGAGTAGTAAGGTGTGGACTTTACATGATCAATATTATAAGAAGCTAGCAGTTGGCGGACATGCGAATTGATGAAAGGAGTACCATTGTCAAATAAAACACGCTTAGGGATTCTGAACCTATATATGACATTCTTCTTCATGAAACTTGTAATTGTTGGTCCCGTCGCCTTCTTTAAGGGAGTTGCCTCTACCTACTTTGTAAATAATTCAGTTCCTACCAAAATCCAAATACATCCTCTCGATGGTGGATGTATTGGCCTAATGAGATCAAATGCCTACGTGTGAAAAGGCCAAGGAGTTGTGATACTATGGAGTGTGACCGTAGGAGCATGAATAGCATTGCCATGCTGTTGACAAACAACACACTTCTTAGTGAAGTTAAAAGCATCTACTTCCATTGTTGGCTCATAGTATCCTCTATTAAGCAAGTAGTAATATAGCTTCCTTCCTCCTTGGTGTTCCTCATACTCTCCAACATGTACCTCGGTCAAAATTGTCTCTATATGAGGGGTAGCGATGCATTTTAGGGGCTTTCCCCTAAATGATACTCTATAGAGCTCGTCTTCATGCATAAGATACTTTCTAGCCTTTTGCTTTACGAGTTTGGCATTCATACTATTCGTTAGTAGTACATTGTTCCTCAAATAATCAATGTACGGGCGCCTCCAGTCTCTAACACTAGATACGAAATTGCACTCACTTTGGTTGGGGAGCTCAAAACATTTAAGGCAATGCATTTGCACCTGAAATACGTCTTTAGCCATTGATGGCCAATAATAGCTTATACATTGAATACGGTGATATAGTGGTGGCTCCTCTTCCCCGTACTAGATCTCGTGATACTTGTCTAACTTGAGATGGGCTTCCTTAGAACCAACACATCGAGACAAAACACCTTCCGGACCCTTATAGTATGACATCCCATTAATTTCGATAAAATTCTTTAAGGTTGAAACAAAAGTGGCATTGGGGTGCACTATTTATTCCATAAGTGGGATACGCCAATCGTCTTACAACTCTTTGTCCTCATCAACAAAATTCAAAGCTGTGTACAGTATAGATTTCTTGACTACTTAGACACTCTCTTTATCATTTGCATCTTGAATTAGGATCTTAGATGCTAATGTGGCCAAAGCATTAGCATATTTATTCATTGATCGAGTCGTATGCTCATATCGCATGGAGTTAAATCTTCTAACCATGGCCTATACTGTAGCCCTATAAGGCGTAAGTGTCAGTTCTTTTAAGCTAAATTCACCCGTGGCCTGTTTAATGATCAAATTCGAATCTCCTCAATTACATAAATGACATGTTCCGACTTCTCGCATAGATAATAAGCCCAATAATAATGCCTCGTATTTAGCTTCATTATTAGGACATCGAAAATCAAGTTTAAATGCCAATGGTATCTCTTAATCTTTTAGGTGAGGTCAATACAATTCTTGCTCCCCAGCCTTGATTTCTTGCAGAACCATCAAATTGAAGCATCTACTTACTACCTCTTCGGCCATCAAAGAATCTTCATGAAACTTAGCTGGTATTGTATCTATAATTGAACCTTCTTGGGCATTTGGGAAGTGTGTTAACAAATTGGCTAGGGCTTATGACTTAATGGTTTTAGGGGATTGCATTGAAATATCAAATTGTCTAAGAAGGAGTAGCCACTTAGCAACTCATCCCGATAAAGTTAGTTGTGACAATAAATACTTAATCGGATTGGAATGAGTTACCAAATTGATCCTATGTACAAGGATGTAGTGTCGTAATTTTTCATGGCAAATACCAGTGCAAAGCAATGGTTCTCATAAGCCAGGTAATTGACTTCACTTCCTTGAAGGGTCCAACTCAAATAGTACACAGGTCACTCTTGACCCTCTATCTCTTATACGAGTAAAGCTCCAATGGACCTGCTGGTAGAAGTAAGATACAAGATCAATGGCAATTCTTTAACAAGCATGGTTATGGTCTGAGGGCAAGTCAGGATCGTCTTAATCTTTTGAATTGCTTCCTTATGGACCTGCCCCCACTCTTTTAGAAGTTGGTGCAATGGGTATAAGATCTCAGTAAGTGTGGGTATAAACCTTCTAATATAGGAGACCTTTCCCATGAAAGCTTTAGTTCCTTTAAAGTGGTAGGCGATGGCATCGATCTTATAGCTCGTACTTTTGCGGGATCAACATCAATTCCTTTTCGATGGACAACAAATCCTAAGAACTTCTCTAAAGACATTCTGAAGATATACTTAAGAGGGTTCGTGCAAAGCTTATACAGTCGACATCGTTCAAAAACCCTCTGCAAATGAACTAGATGATCAGGTGCTCTCTTGGACTTGATGACTATGTCATCAACATAATCTTCCATAAAGTTATGCATCATGTCGTGGAATATAGCAGTCATTGCCCTTTGATAAGTGGCGCCCACATTCTTAAGTCCAAATGGCATGATGGTATAATAAAAATTTCCAACTAGTGTTGAAAAGGCGGTATACTCTGCGTCCCCAATTGCCATCTTAATCTAATTGTAACCATTGAATCCGTCCATAAATGAGAACAAGTCATGTCCTACAATTGCATCTATCAAAGTATCGACGTTTGGTAAAAGAAATTCATCCTTAGGACAAGCCTTGTTCAAATCCCGAAAGTCCACACATACTCTTATCTATCCATTCTTCTTTCTTATAGGGATAATATTGGCAAGCCAAGTAGGATGCTAAATAGGCCTTATGAATCTAACTCGTAATAACTTCTTAACTTCTTACTTGATCTGCACTTCAATTTTAAGGTTGAAAAACCCTTTGTACTTGCTTAACAGGTGTAACTCCAGGAGCAAGACTTAGTCTATGTACTATGAGACTAGGATTCAATCCTGGCATCTCTTCGTAGGTCCATGCAAACATATCTCTGCATTCTTTCATCAATTCAATAATATGAACCTTTATTTCTCGTGGGAGGCCCTTGCTTATGAAGATTGGCTATTGTGACACTCTTAGTCGCGCTAAATCTAATTCTACTATTTCCTCATCTTGTGGCCTCATTTGGCCCTGTAGCTGTTATGGGGCGATTTGGACTTCTTGTATTAGCATGGGATCTGAAAAGGAGAGATATACCTCTTCAGACCCCTCAGACCATCATACGTGGTACACTCTTCTTCCATCTTCTTAGATGATGCTTTCAATTTCCTTAGCCTGCTTGTTCTTTTTCCTTCTCCCACAACACCCGCATATCCTTCTCTTCTTTTGCTGGCCCTCTTGAACTTCTTCCCATGTAGGTAATGGGACACCAAAAGGTTTGGCTATCACAGTTTCACCCTCTTTAGCAAATTCATTAAAGTAAGCTGACTCAGTAAAATATGATTCATGTTATTCGAAAGGATTCTTGGTAGTTAGAATGAACACTCCTTCCCTTTCCAATGACCCTTAATATACTGGTGCAATGTCGATGGGATTAAGTTGTGATTGTATAGCCACTTCTTATCGACAAGCAAATGGTATTGGACTGGCGCATTGATCACATGAAAGGTAGTAGTACCATAGATAGGCCCAACCTTGAGATCAACATTAATATGCCCAAGAGAATATATAGGGGCATAGTTAAACCCATTTATTGAGATAGGCTGCTTAACCAGCTGTCGAATGTCGATTCTGGCAGCCCTAAAAGTACTCATTAGCATGATATTTAGTGAAGAACCATTATCAATGAATGTTCACTTGATTGGGCACCCATTGAGTACACCTTCCACATATAAGGGGCGATTGTGATTGCAATTCTTCACACACATGTTTGCATCAGTAAATAAAATCACATTTTTGTGTATCGTAGCCATCCTCTTTACAGGTTGCCCTATACTACACTTGATGTATTGACCCTTAGAGATTTGCGTAAGTACAGTTGCTACCACAAGCCAAGCTTTCTCATTGAACCCCAAGAGATCAAAGAAATTCTTGAAATTAGTTACTTTTAACAACGTAACAATGATAGGTAAGTGTGCGTCGTCTTGAGCTTCAATTGACTATTCCTTATATTCACCACTTCTAGTAGCTTGGGCATTAATCACTTTAGTCATGATGGGGTCATGGCTAATGGTGTTGACAACACTTCTTCAATTGTTGTGGGTGGGAAATGGATCATTTGTAACATCATTGTTATTGATGATTAACTCACCACATATAACTTGGTCATTAAATATTTTCTTTAAAGTGTAACAATTTTTAGTTAAGTGACCAATGATTTGGTGAATTCTATAATACTTGGGGTCATTCTTTTCCTCATTTTTAGGGAGACGCTCAACTCTAAGGAGCTTGATATTCCCATCTCGGAGCCACTGGTCAAGCATTTGATGCACTTTAGCCATAAGATAAGGGTATGTCAAAGATGGCTTAAGGTCAGTAGGCTTATCACTTCTTTGTTTCTTTGTTCCCCTTAGTGACTCGCTTTGAGTATTTACAGATGAAGAACGCTTGTTGAATCTTCCAACTTCACTTATTTGTCGTGCCATCGAGTTATTAGTCCTTCGTACATTTTCAACTCACGCAGTAAAGGAGGTCAGGGAAAGATTCTCGAGGTAAACTGCATATTCAGGAAACATTTCTTGGATACAGATCTTAACCAACTCCCTTTCATTTCAAACATCTTGTATATCTAGCGAACGTTCCCTAAAGTGATCGATATAGTCCATGAGGTCTTCTTTGGACCTTTGATGAATCCTTCTCATGTCAGTAAAGGTAACCGTGTCTTTAGTGGAGAAAAACTTCTCTGAAAACATCTTATACATATTACCCCATGAATCTATTGACCTTGGGGGGAGATTAACATACCAAGTGTATGCCTTTTCATTAAGTGACTTAGAAAATTCTTTCAATTTCAAATCGTCATCTAGACTATATACTTCCAATGTCTCAATGAATTTTAGCAAATGTTGTTTTGCACTTCCTTTCTTGCCATTAAATAGCATGAACTTTAGGCTGACATAATCCTTGGGGTATGGCTTGGCGATAATACGTTGGTGATATGGAAGCTTAAGTTCTGGCATCTCAACTATGGATTTCGCTTGTATCTCCTTTAAATACATGTCTAAATCTTCCTTGGTCACAAATGAACCTCTATAAGTCGACGCTTCCATTCTCAGTGACATTGCTGGAACAAGGTGCATAGGTGTAGGATTTATAGGTATAGATCTTGTAGACATAAGATTCATTGGTGTTGGTTGCACAGAGTCAACAATTATAACATGTGGTGTAATACACGAGGATGATGAGCCTCTAATCTAAATTCCTTGGTTCCTTATTTTAGCTAATGAATCTTGGGTAGTTGTAGGTTCCATAATAAGAAGTTGTTCCTAAGCCCTAAGGGTGACATGCTTGTTGACGACAGGAGGGTTGGGTAGAGTGTGTTGTTGTACTACATTAAAAGGATTTGAGGAAGTTGCTCCTTATTGTACAGCAGCAGCAAAGGTAGCTAAAGCAGGTATGCCTTGGGCAAATATTGCCATGAGTTCGCCTAAGTTCCAATTAGTTTCTCATAGCTTACGTGTCAATTATGCATTATTAAGGGTGCCTTCCTACGTGCCATCTCCTTGGTTTGTGTCCCTAGCTGGATGTTGATTTTGGTCATAGGTCACAATAGCAACATCTTGTTCTTGATTATTTCCATTAATAGGATTGGGTTGTCTTCGCCTTGGAGGTACCATGATGTGAGTATCAAGTCTTCTCTCCCCAGTGGAGTTGCTAGAAAATGTAGGGGGTATGGGTACAAATGTAAGGATTACGTACTTGATGTGTATGAAGTCGCGCTGCACGTGGCTAGGGAAATGACTTGAGTGACTCGTATGGAATGATTAAGAGAGAAGTGTAGGGAGGAGGAGTAGGCGATCTCAACAAGGCTTTAACACTTTAGTAATAGGCAGAGGAGCTTGAAGGCATCAAACTCTACTAATAATGAAGAATGGTGTAATGTTTCTTGAGGTATTTAGGTGTTTGATTTTCTATGGTGAGAATCTAGCAGAGTGACAGCATTAATGCTAATTCTCTCCAATTCAAATGAAGGAAGGAGAGGGGTATTTAATAGAGGATGGCCCTTGATCTTATTCATTGGATCTTGATGACGATCAAGGGTTAGGATCAATCCCTTCTTTTTTAATGGACTAGGAGATGGGCCTCCTTTATAGACTTAGGCCCAAATGACCTTATTCTATTAGTATAAGCCAAGTTGAAAAAGGTTAGATCGAATGAACCGATTTAATGGACCCTAATACAAGCCCGCCATGTTGGATCTCTCTTAATCATCCCAATAATTTATGAGCTTAGCTTCTCGAGCCTTGTCACTTTAGCTCGAAGAGTCAAATCTATTGAAACAATGGGCTTAAAGCCCAATATTGAATTTAGCCCACTACAATAACTTATAAACACTAAAGTAGATACAAGTTGTTAATGGGCTTTGTTATCATGTACAAGGGTTAACATCCAATCATCACAATCTAATAAAATTGGTAAGAACATTTAAGATTAAAGAGATTCTCTCAGCATCCATTAAGACTCAAAGGAGAGTTCTTAATATAAGAGAAATATGTTAAGCTAATATTTTTAAAATAGGTGCAAATAAACTCTAAATTTAATACCTCGAAAAAAAAAAAAGATATAGAGAATAAAAGTCATCAAAATATAATAAAAGATAACTAAAGTATAAGCAAGGGTTTAAAGTGTTAAGTAATGGTTTAATGAGGAATAATATTGGAAGTACATAAATTTTCTAACCTAGCCAATGCATAAAATACTACTTTATTTTTTAAAAACTGATTCAAACTTCTTGTGCGCTATTGAATAGGACTTTTTCATACAAACTTCGAAAACCCTCAAGGTAAGTCAAGAATTTTATTAAATCTTATTGATTTTTAGAGGGAAAAATTGAATTGGTTTAAATCTCTTATAGTATTGTAAATGTAACTAGTCTGAAGAAAGGGATCATAAGGCTTGCACAACCCTCAAAAACTTTCAATGATAAGTGAAGAGTCAACTCTGAAATTTAGGTTTTTAATTGGATCTAAGGATTATGCTTTGATGTTTTAGGGTTGTGTGCTTCAGCAAGTCAATCCTTCAAGCGCCAATCCAAGCAATTCCTAGAAGAACCGAGCACCTACAGAGCAAGAAACAGCAGCTGAGATACTTCATGTGACAGTTGCAATGAACCGTAGCAGAGCACTAACCAAGTCAACACCAATCAATTAGACTTCAATCCCAGTTTGTTCAGCTGCAGCATGGATGCCTGGAACTCCAGTAGCAGCTGTGAGCAAATCCGAGCCAACCAGTTGATGGATCCACGCACACCAAGCAAGACACAGACAGCAATTAATCCATTGAAGCTGCAACTGACCAACAAATTCTTCATTCACCAACAACGGTTTATTTAGTTATTTATTTATTTAACATCAAGTTACTATTCTCTTTTGGTTTGTTTAACAGCAGCTATATGGAGCAACCAAAAAGAAAAATAATAGCAACGCGAGCACTTGAACAACTTCAGTTCCAAGGCCACAGAGTGTTCAACTAATCTTTCTATTAATACAAGTCCTTGTACAAGTCAACTTGCCCCATCTTTGTTTGGACGTTCTTTCTCTTGATTTGTTTGATAGGCGACATGGACAACAGCTTTTAAGGGCGTTTTGCAAGTTTTGGACCCCGAGCAGCAGCTGTAGAGCAGCACCTGCACTTTTAAGCCAAGCCGAGAGCTCTACTACAGCAACCGAACACCAGCATGCTCGAGAAGCTTCAGCAGCTCCTCAAATCCACAGTCCAATGACAGCGCCTAATCCGAGCTGACCAAAGCTCCAATTAACAGCAGCTACAATTTAACTAGAGTCGCAGCTGAGAACCAAGCGCAGCAGATTTTTAGCAACTCCATTCGATTTACAGCAGCTTGCAACCAAGTCCCTAGCCATGCTCCAAACTGCAGAAATGGGCGCCTAACGAGTTCCATCCAAGCAACGGTGCATTCCGAGCCCAAATAAACAACGGCAGCCCCAACCATTACCAACTTGAGTGCCTATGTGGCGCTCCAAATTATACATGCTGAGCTCCATATGAAGAACCAACAACTCGCATAGCATGATCCATACGTTGACAGCAGCTTGAACTCCAATTGAACAGTGAACAATCAACAAGTACAGCAACCGTGAACTCCACCGAGACCAAGCAGTTGAACTCTACACGTGACAGCAGCTACAACAGGTTCATTTCCTTTGCTAGGCCGAGCACTCTAAAACAGAAGCAAGCGCCCAAATGGCGCTCTTCAACAGCAGCTACAAACCAAGAATTGAGCTGAAGCCGAGCAACTCTGTTTCTTATCAAGCCAAGACGGAGACCAAGCTAAGCCAGTGATATTTAACTGCAGCAGATGTGACCAAGCTATGAAATTCACTTGCGGAGCACAATTCAATTGAGCTGTCCAAATTAGAATGCGCAATATGCGGGGGCTAGAAGAATATTACAGTTGAACGAAACATATGTTGACACCAATACTGGATAGTAGTTTAGAGAATACAAGCTGCAGATGTTTTTATTTGGACTTTGGACCATGCCGATGGAAGGCCCATGAGATAATTAAAGAGCCCTTTGTGTCATTTTACCAAGAAGAGTAATTGTATAAAGAGCAGTAGCTTTATTGTGGATAGATGAACCAAGCACCTGCATCAAAATGAAGAACACTTAGGGAATTTATTCTAATAAGAGCAAAAAATGAAAAGTTGATGTTTGGGGG